>JAABKJ010000755.1:2819946-3259325 GCA_011634705.1 Andricus grossulariae
AAATTACACTGTTTGGTTAAAAATTAACTTTTTTGGTTGAAAATTTTACTTTTTTGAGAAAGTTTATCTTTTTGTCTTTTTTTTGTAAAAAAATCCTATTGTTTGTTTAAAATTACAAGAGTTTGGTAAAAAATTCAACTATTTGATTGAAAATTCCACTGATTGGTTTACAATTTACTTTTTTGTCGAAAATTTTTCTTACTTGCTTAAAATTTCGACAGTTTGGTAAAAATTCAACTATTTGGTTGAAAATTCAATTGTCTGGTTAAAAATTAGGTTTTTTTTTTAATTTAACTTTTTTCAGAAAGTTTGTCTTTTTGGTTTGAAAATTCAACTATTTTGTTGAGAATGAAGTTTTTGCATTGAAAATTCAACTATTCTGGTAGAAAATTTTTCTTATTTGCTTGAAATTTCGACAGTTTGGTAAAAATTCAACTATTCGATTGACTGGTTAAAAATTAAATTTTTTGTCGAAAATTCAACTGATTTGTAGAAACTTTGTATTTTTTGCTTGGAATTTTAACAGTTTGGGAAAAATTCAACTATTGGTTTGAAAATTCCAGAGTTTAGTTAAAAATTAACTTTTTTTGTTGAAAATTGAACTTTTTTAGAAAATTTTTTGTCTTTTTGGCCTTTTTTGTAGAAAAATCCTATTGTTTGTTTGAAATTACAAGAGTTTGGTAAAAAATTCAACAATTTGATTGAAAATTCCACTGATTGGTTCAACATTCACTTTTTTGTTGAAAATTTAACTTTTTTGCAGAAAGTTCGTCTTTTTGGGCTGAAAATTCAACTGTTTTATTAAAGCTGAACTTTTTTTATTAAAAATTCAACCATTTTGCTAGAAAATTAGTATTTTTTTCTTAAAGTTGCAACAGTTTGGTAAAAATTCAACTATTTGGTTAAAAATTGCATTGTTTGGTTAAAATTTATTTATTTTTTTCAAATTGATCTTTTTTGAGAAAGCTTGTCTATTTGGTCTGAAAATTCAACTATTTCGTTGAAAATAAAATTTTTAAATTGAAAATTCAACTATTTTGGTAAAAATTCTTATTTGCTTGAAATGTCGACAGTTTGGTAAAAATCAACTATTCGATTGAAAATTCCACGGTTTGGTTAAAAATTAAATTTTTTCTTAAAAATTAAACCGTTTTGTAGAAAATTCGTTTCTTTGTCTTGAAAATTCAAGAATTTTATAGAAACCTTAATTATTTTCTTGAAAATACATATTTCTTGGTTGAAAATTCAATTCCGATTAAAAAGAATAGATTCCCCTTTTATTCCCTTATTCTCGTTAAAAATCACCCTATTTACCCTATCTTGAGAAACTTTTTCAGCTGATAAGTTCCTAATTATTAAGGAACATTTTCTAACAAAGCTTGCAATAATTTTATCCAATTAAAAAAAAAAATGATACAAAATATAATTTATGTTACGATAAATTATTGCTTCAAAAAGTTCCTACCACTTGGGTATTTTTTGCTAGGGTATAAAAACGTTCTGTTTTCATCTTCTTGCGACTATAAACTATCCACGACATTAAATTACCTCTGCTTGTAAAAACTCGATGAATATTTAATAAAGTCTGGAGACTAACTTACTATCACTTTTAGCCGTTCACTCACCGCCAGAGTCTATGCCGCCCTGAATATGCCGCCCTGAATCTTTTAATTATTCCCCGTCACTTCCTCCAGGATCAAATTTTTCACAAAAGGAATTTTCAAGACCCACATAAATTTTAAACCACGTGAAAACTTTTTTTCACTATTTTTTTTTTACTACGTAAAAAAAGACAATTTTTCCACGAAATAAATTAATTTTCTACTAAATAGGTGATTTTTTCACTCATAAATCATACATTTCAAAGCCAAAATGGAATGTTCAATAATGAAAATTTTTTTATTCAAAATTTTTAATTTTCAAGTTAAGAAGAAGAGCTTTCAACAAAACAGTTGAATTGTCAACCAAATCGTTAAATTTTCAACCAAAAAGATTAATTTTCTACTAAAAAAGACGAATGTAATTTTTTACCAAATAGTTTCATTTTCAACTAAAAATATTATTTTTATACCAAAAAAAGACGCTTTTTTAACAAATTACATACATTTTAAACTAAATATGCTGAACAATGGATGTAATGTCAGATCAATTTTTTATTTCAAAAAATTAATTTTAAACCAAAAAAACTAATTTTTATGAATCTTCATACAAAAAAAAAATTTAAGGAAGTTGTTCAATTTTCAATGTCAAAAATACTATTTTTTTAATTATGTGATAAATTATAGATGCACTCGGACTCATAACACTATTGACACTATTTGGCACTTTTTATTGCCCGATGACACTATTTTTTTACTACATAAAAAAAATACGAATTTTCAACAAAATAAATGCATTTTCTTTCAAATAAGTGATTTTTCTACTCATAAAGTATGAGTTTTAAAGCAAAAATGGAATAGTTAAATTTTCAGAATAACAAATTAATTTTTAACAACAAAAAAGTGCATTTTAAACAAATTACATAACTTTTAATTAAATTGTCTGAACACTTTTTATGATGTTAGATCAAATATTATTAGATTTTTTTTTATTTGTTGAATTTAAAAAAAAAAGAACAGCGGAATTTTTATTTGAAATATTAATTTTATACCAAAGAAACTAATTTTAATTAAAATTATGAATCTTCAACCAAAAACCGAACTTTTAAGAAATTAGTTCAATTTTCAACCAAGGAGTTTAATTTTCAACCAAAAAAGATGAATTGTCAAACAAACAGTTACATGTTTAAACCAGAAATGTATTTTTACCAACAAATATAAATTATCAACAGAACAGATAAAATTTTAACCAAATAGTTTAATTTTCAACCAAGAAAATTAATCTTTAGTTTATGGTTTTTTTAATGATGAAGTTCAATATTCATTGAGAAGAATTAATTCTCAATAAAAAATTGTTGAATTTTCAAGCCAAAAAGACGAGTTTTCTATAAATAGTTGATTTTTCAACAAAATAGTTAAATTTTCACCAAACGAATTAATTTGCAATAAAAAAAAGAATTTTTAACTAAACAGGTAGTTAAATTTTCATTGAGGAGAATTAATTTTAAATACAAAAAATATAATTTTCTGCTAACAGTTTAATTTGTTAAAAAATAGTCTTATATTATACGGTTTTCTTGAATTTTCAAGCCAAAAATACAAATTTCTATCGAATAGTTTTTTCAAGAAAATAACTAACTTTTCATTTTGAAAAATCAATTTAAAATTTAAAAAATTTCTAACTGAATTGTTTGAAAAATTGTTGAATTTTCAAGCCAAAATGACGAATTTTCTATGAATCTGTTGAATTTTCCGTCGAAAAATATGAATTTTGAGAAAAAAGTAATTTCTGAACCAAATAGTTTAATTTTAAACAAACAAAAAAAAAAACGATTTTCAAGACATTTTTTCAAGAAAGTTGTTAAACTTTGAAATAAGGAGTTTAATTTTCAACTTAAAAAGATGAATTTTTAAGCAAAGAAAGATTAATTTTCTACCAAAAAAGACAAATTTTCAACAAAATGCATGAATTTTCGAACAAATATTTGAATTTCCAACTAGAAAAATAAATTTACAATGAAAAATGGAATAGTTACATTTTCGATTAAAGAATTAATTTTTAACTATAAAAAAAACTAACAAAAATATCAACCAAAAAGATGAGTTTTTTAACAAAATACATACATTTTCAACCAAATAGTTTAACTTGATACCAAATTGTTGAATTTTCTATCCTAAAATACGAATTTTCTACAAAATAGTTTTTAAAAAGAATTTTTAGCCCAAAAAGATTAAATTTTTACAGAAAAAAGATGAATTTTCAAACCAAAAGATGAATGTTCCACAAAATAGTTGAATTTTTAATAAAAATAAAGTTGGTAGTCAAGAAGTAAAAAAATTTCAACCAAATTGTTGAAGTTTCAAGCCAAAAAGGCGAATTTTCAAGAAAACAGTTATTATGTTCACATATTAATATTAATAGTAATACTAATATGTGACAGAAATAACAGGTGGCACCAGTGCAAAGAATTTAAGAAAAACGCATTGTCAACACCTATACACTGTCCCAACCTATACAGTGTCACAACTTATACGGTATCGCAACCTATACAGTGCCCGAACCTATACAGTGTCCCAATCTATGCAGTGTCACAACCTATACAGTGTTCCAATATATACAGTGTCGCACCCTATACATTGTCCCAACCCATACAGTGTGACAACCTATATAGTGCCACAACCTTTATAGTGTCACAACCTTTACAGTGTCACAACCTATACAGTGTCACAACCTATACAGTGTCCTAATATATACAGTGTCACAACTTATACTGTATAGGTTGGGACAGCGCGTTTTTCTTCATGACTTTGCACTAGTGCCACCTGTTATTATTGTCACATATTAATATTAATAGTAGTACTAATACGTGAGAGTAATGACAGATGGCACCAGTGTAAAGAATTGAAGAAAAATGCGCTGTCTCAACCTATACAGTGCCCCAGCCTATCCGTTACCCCAAACTATACATTTTATCAACCTATATAGTGTCACCACCTATACAGTGTCCCAATCTATGCAGTGTCCCAACATATACAGTGTCACAACCTATACAGTTTTTTATTCACAACCTATACGATGTGCCAACCTATATAGTGTCACAACCTATACAGTGTCACAACCCATACGATCTTCCAACCTATATAGTGTCACAACCTATACAGTGCCCCAATATATACAGTGTCACAGCCTATAGAGTTTCACAACCTATAGAGTGTCACAGCCTATACGATGTCACAACCTATACAGTTTCACGACCTATACTGTTTCACAACCTATACAGTGTCACAGCATATACAGTTTCACAACCTATACTGTGTCACAACCTATACAGTTTCACAACCTATACAGTTTCACAACCTATACAGTTTAACAACCTATACAATGTCACAATCTATACAGTTGCACAACCTCTACAGTGTCACAACCTATACAGTTTCACAACTCATACAGTGTCACAACCTATACAGTTTCACAACCTATATAGTTTCACAACCTATACAGTGTCACAACCTATACAGTTTCACAACCTATACAGTTTCACAACCTATACAGTGTCACAACCTATACAGTTTCACAACCTATACAGTGTCACAACCTATACAGTTTTTTATTCACAACCTATACGATGTCCCAACCTATATAGTGTCCCAACCTATACATTTTCTCAACCTATACAGTGTCACAACCTATACAGTGTCACAACCTATATAGTGTCCCAATCTATACAGTGTCACAACCTATACAATGTCACAACCTATACAGTTTCACAACCTATACAGTGTCACAACCTATACAGTATCATAACCTATACAGTGTCACTACCTATACAGTGTCACAACCTATACAGTCTCACAACTCATAAAGTGTCACAACCCATACAGTGTCACAACATATATAGTGTCCCAAGCTATACAGTGTCATAACCTATACAATTTCACAACCTATACAGTTTCACAACTCATACAGTGTCACAACCTATACAGTGTCACAACCGATACAGTGTAACAACCTATACGATGTCCCAACCTATACAGTGTCACAACCTATACAGTGTGTACAGAATTTTTAATTTCAAATATTCTTTTTTGTTTCAGGTAATTCTCGTTTCCGATTAGATGATCGCAATTGAGTGACAGTGGAATGCCCGTGAGTAAAAAAAAAAGATTGTAGATTCAAATAAATTTCAGTTCTGATTTCACTAAAGTCAGCATCTGTCTAGATAAAATCTCATTTATCGATTACGAAGAATTATATTCAGCAAGGATCATTTTAGTGAAACTCGTCTCCAACTTTCTCACCCAATAGAAGTCGGGTGGTATAAAAGATTTGTTCCGGGGACTTTCTTGGATTTATGCAAATCTAGGAGGAAAAGAAATTGGAAAAATAGAGAAATTTAACAAAAAAATGGAATCCGTAAAATTTAGGGCGGCGCTAGTCAGGAAAATGTTAGGGATTTTGAAAAAGATCTTGCAAAAGTTAGGGAATTTCTGTGAAAGGCACTTTAATAAATTTGAAATTGTTTTATTCCGTTTATTAAAGGTTATTTGTTAAAAATGTTACAAAATTAAAATTCTGGTACTTGAATATTAATTGTCAAGGAAAATGAAAAATTGGTCAGAGAAAAGTTAGGGATTTTTGAATATAAAGTTTGTGGTCACCCTGATATAATATTATTGTTAATAGTTTATTTCCCTTCTATTTCTCTTTATTCTTTCAGTTGCTTTCTTTTGCGGATTATATTTTTAGTTAAAAAATTTATTATTTGGTTCAAAATTCAACGGTTTTGTTGAAAAGTCCGCTTTTTGTTTAAAAAATTCAACGGAAATATTTTTGATTTTATTAAAAATTTGTATTTTTAGGTTTAATTCAACTTTTTTTTTATTTCAAATTAAAATAATTTTCGGTTGAAACATTTAATATTACTAATCATATTTTTGTTTAGAAATTTAATTAGTTGGTTCAATGTTGAACCGCTTTGTTAAAAAATCATTTTTTTGAAGATTCATAATTTTAGCTGAAAAATCATCTTTGGTTGAAAATTGTTTTTTTTTTTTTGAAATTTAGTCTGTTAAACTCTTTAAAATTAATTTCTTTTGACAATTAATGTTTTTAACTGAGTTCATCTCTTTAGTTGAATATTGAACTATTTTGTTAAATTCAGGTTTTTTTTATTTGGTTTAAATTAAAATAAAGTTTTAAATGAACATTTTTGTTGAAAATTCAGCTGTTTGACAGAAAATTTATCTTTTTTGTAGAAAATTCAACTGTTTTGTAGATAATTTGTCTTTTCGCTTGAAAATTTGTCTTTTTTGGTTAAATGTTGCACTACTGTGTGAAAAATTATGTTTTTTTAGTTGCAGAATAATTTTAGTTTAAAATTGATCACGCTGTTTAAAAATTTGACTATTTCGTTCTAAATTCGTTTATTTTTATTGCTGTTGAAAATTAATTGTTTTCACTAAAAGTTTCAATTTTTCATTTTTGGTTGAAAATTTTCAGTTAAAAATTTAACTACTTGTTGAAAAATTCACATGTTTTGCTGAAAATTCATCTTTTTAGGTAGAAAATTCAACAATTCAGTTAAAAATTAAATTATTTTGTTGAAAATTTAATTATATTGTTGAAAAGTAAACTACTTTGTTGAAAACTGATTTTTTCCTCGAAAATTTAACCGTTTTGTTAAAAATTCGTGCTTTTGGATTGAAAATTCATCTTTCATGATAGGAAAGTCGTCTTTTCTGGATGGAATAAATTCTTTGTTAAAAATCTTCCAAAAATTAAGAAAAAAATATTTGTTTGCTTCTGCCCTAAATAATCAACGGATAAGAGCTTATCAAGTTTTCCAGCTTTATAACCACTCTCGGAAGCATAAATCTGCAACTGCAGGAAGCTGTAAAAGCTTAAAACGAATAAAAGTCTGCATTAAAATGACGTGTACAGTTATGTAGACGCCTTAAGAGAAAACACCTCAAAACCGGCCTTTAGGGAATGAAACATGATACACTGGTTGCAAAGGAAAGCCGCTTAAGCGAGCTTTCACGGCGTTTTTAGTCCTGTTTCTGTCCTTGTGGCATTTGAGAAACGTATGTTAACTCGCTGTCGTCGTGTCAGAGAGGAAACACAAAACACCGAGGGCGAATTCCATGTTCCACGTATTCTCAAGTAGGGACGTGTAGTTTATTAGGAGGAGACGCAAAGCTACTCTCCATCCTCACCCCTTTTCCTCTTCACCGTCCCTTTCTGCATTTAGTTTACCATAATGCACCGCAATCCTCAAAGTTGTTAGGTCTGAAGTTGGAGGATTACCTGAACAATACATAAATTACTTGCTTCTGTCTCTATGCGAAGAAAGATCAGTCAAAAAAAAGGTTTTCGTAGTCTATTAAGACGTTTATTAAGTTGTTAAAATCTTTCTCTTCTACACCTCTCATCTTATATCATGTTCCCACTTCCCCTCCCATACCTACTTCCTCTCCTCTGGCTCTCTGCTTTCTTCTACTCCACCCTTTCATCTCTTCTATCCTATACTTTATCCTATCTTATTACCCCCTTCTCTATTTCGTCCCATACTCTCCTTGCCATCCCTATTCCCTCTCCCTAAGCCCACTTCCACCTTTCTCTCCTCTTATATCCTATATTTTACTGTCTGTTCCAACCTTATCGCCCATCCTCATACACCCCATCACGCCCCTAATGTTCCTCCTCTCACATACTACTTCTCCTCCCCTACTTCCCAACCCTTTCTACCTCCTCGAGCTTTATAACCATCTCTTCTACGTTCTCTACCATTTGAAGAACGTATGCTAACTCGCTTTCGTCTCGGAATGGAAACATAAAACACCAAAGCGAGTTTTGCGTTCCACGTGTTCTCAATTAGGAGACGCAAAGCTACTCTACATCCCCACCCTTTTTCCTCTTCTCCATTCCCTTCTGCATTTAGTTTACCATAATGCACCGCAATCCTCAAAGTACTTAGTTCTAGAGTTTCAGGTTTACTTGAAAAATACACAAATTACTTGTTTCTGTCTTTCTACTTCCCTCCCCTACTCCACCCTCTCATCTCTTCTATCCTAACTTTTACTATCCTCTCTTATTACGCCTCCTCTTCTTCTTCTCCCCATACCCCATTTGCCATCCCTAATTCCTCTCCATAATGCCACTCCCTCTCTCACTCCTCTTCTATCCTATATTGTACTGTCCGTTCCAACCTTATCGCCCATTCCCATACTCCACATTATGCCCCTAGTTCGCCTCCTCTCCGACCCTACTTCTCTTCCCCTCTTCCCACTCCCTTCCTAACTCAACGGTCTTCTTCACCATCTCTTCTACTTTCTTTATCATTTAAGAAACGTATGATAAGTCGCTATCGTCGTGTCTTAGAGGAAACACAAAACACCGAGGGTTTATTAAGTTTTTAAAATCGCCCTTCCCCCTACCTCGCCTTTTCTCTTATATTCTAGTCCTACTTCCCCTCTCACTCTTCACTTCCCTCCCCTATCCCGCCCTCTAATTTCCTCCTCTCTCCTATCTTGTACTATTCAATCTTATAACCCCCTCCCCTACTTCCTCTCCCCACACTTACCTCCCGTGCCTACTTC
The DNA here is from genome assembly GCA_011634705.1 of Andricus grossulariae. Classification (NCBI taxonomy): domain Eukaryota; kingdom Metazoa; phylum Arthropoda; class Insecta; order Hymenoptera; family Cynipidae; genus Andricus; species Andricus grossulariae. Next base: position 2,829,144 of record JAABKJ010000755.1, read on the forward strand.
CCCTCCTCCTACGTCCTAGCCCTACTTCCCCTTCCTAATACTATGCTCGCCTCTTCTATTGTACTGTCTGATCCGATCTTATCATCCCTTCTCATACTCTCCATCCCCTTCCTACATACCCAAACTTATTTGCCATCCTCCTACTTTCTCTCCCTCCTACTTTCTCTATCTACTTCCCCCTCTCCAATATACCCCTACTTCTTCGTCCCTTCTCCTACTTCTTCGTCTCTTCCCCTACTTCTTCGTCTCTTCCCCTACTTTTTCGTATTTTCCCCTACTTCTTCACCCCTTCCCCTGATTGTCATCCCCTCACCTTATTAGCCCTGCGTCCCCTGTCCTACTTTCCCATACTTTACACTCCTTCCCCTATTCCCCTCTTTCCTACTTTTTCAAACAATCCTTTATTTTCCCATGTTTTCAAGAATCTTCCCCCTTTTTCCCTTTTCTCGTTTTTTCGCTTAAATGCGAACTGAATAAATAGGATCCAATAAGAAAATTCAACTGTTTTCTTAAACAATCGTCTTTTTGAAAAGAACAATTTGGTTGAAATTTCTTTCTTTCTTGACCAAAAAATCTTTTTTAGTTGCAAATTTGTCTTTTTAGTTTGAAAATATATCTCTTTTGATTAAAAATGCAACTACTTGGTTGAATTTTATCTGCTTCAACTATTTATCGACAATTCGGCCTTTTTAGTTAATTTCCATTTTTCAAATTTGAATAGAAATCTTTTTTTAATTTCAGTCTCAACTATTACACATTTTGTTCAGAATTCATCTTAATTCGTTGAAAACTCAAGTTTCTCGTTAGAAGTTGAAGTACTTTCTAAAAAATTTATTGTTTTGGTTTTAAGATTCATCCTTTTGGTTGAAAATTTAATTATTTTGTTGAAAATCAACTTCTTTGTGGAAAATTTAATTTTTTTGTAGAAAATTCGCCTTCTTGGCTTAAAAATATCATAGTTGTTTGAAATTTTTTTTCTTTCTTGACTGAAAAATCTTTTTTTGTTGAAAAATTGTCTTGTTAGTCTGGTAATTCATCTCTTATCGTTAAAAGTTTATCTCTCTGGTGGAAAATTTAACTGTTGTGCTGAAAATTCATTTTTTTTTTGTTTTGAAAAAGTAATTGTTTTAATTGACAATTTAACAATTTCACGTTTGGTTAAAAATCGATGCTTTTCAGTTAAAACTTCGAATGTTAAGATAAAAAAATTCAACTGCTTAGTTGAAAATTAACTTTGTTTTGAAAATTCAACTGTTTTGTAAAAAAAAAGTTTTTTTGTTGTTAAAGGTTTAATGATTTGGATGGACAATAACTTTTGTGTTGAAAATTCATAGTTTATTATTAAAAATATAACTGCTTTGTAAAAAATTTGACTTTTTAGCTTCCAAACTCAACTCTTTTGTTGAAAATTCGTCTTTTTGGTACGTCGTCAAATTAATTATATTCAACTTGAAAAATGTTGGATTATTAAATGTTTATACTTCAGGATAATCGAGTTTACACTCTGAGATAATCAAGCTAATACTTCCTGGATGCTCATGTGTAAAATCTAGGATTGTGAAACGTACACTCTAGGATAGTCAAACCTCTCTAGGATCGTCAAACCTACACTCTAGGATCGTCGAACCTACACTCTAGGATGGCCAAACCGACACTCTAGAATGGCCAAACCTAGACTCCAGGATAGCCAAACCTACGTTCTAGAAGGGTAAAATTTACACTCTAGGATGGCCAAAACTACACTCTAGGATGGTGAAACTTACACTCGAGGATGTTCAAGCCTACACTTTAGGATGGCCAAACCTACACTCTAGGATGGCCAAACCTACGCTCTAGGATGGTGAAAATTACACTCAAAGATGGTGAAACCTACACTTTAAAATGGCCAAACCTACACGATAGGTTGGCCAAACATAGACTCTAGGATGGTGAAACCTACACTCGAGAATGGTGAAGCCTACACTTTAGGATGGCCAAAACTACAGTTTAGGATAGCCAAACCGACACTTTAGGATGGACAAACCTAGACTCTAGGATTACCAAACTTAGACTTTAGGATGGCCAAACCTGCACTTTAGGATGGCCAAACCTATACTCTAGAATGGCCAAACCTAGACTCTAGGATGGCCATACCTGCACTTTAGGATGGCCAAACCTAGACTCTAGGATGGCCAAACTTACGCTCTAGGATGGTGAAACCTACACTTTAGGATGGTTAGAGCTACACTCTAGGATGGTCAAGCCTACGCTCTAGGATGGTCAAACTGAACACCCATTTTTAACATCCCGTGGATGTTAAGTTACACTATCTAGGATTCCAAATAATGAAGCTGACTATTTTTCTCCTTGTTTCTCGAGACAAAATCCGATTGTGGTTTAATATTCAGATCGACTGAGGTCTGCATTAATATCAGCTCGTCCACTGACGGAAATGTTCATAGATTGGATACGTCCTTTCAGAAAGGAAACTTATCGACATTTCTGCCATCTACTCGAAGGTTTTCATTATGCGCGAAATGCAAATAGCAGAAAGGTAATGTGATCCCTTGCTTTTAATCTATGATCCAATGAACCTTTGCTTCTTATGCAAAATGAAGACGTCATATCAACTCGGATTCACCAAACCATATCGTTAATTCCCAGGAAAAATCTCTAAAAGGATTTGGAACATAATTTTTTCGCCAGCCTCCTTGATTTTTTAATTAATTGCAATATAAAATTCAAGAATAATTATTCTTCATTTGTAAAAGTAGCTTTATATTACTGTATTTAACTATTTTGTTGAAAATTCGTTTTTTTTTTTGGTTTCAAATTAATTTTTTGAATGAAAATTTAAATATTCTTTTTTTAACTACATTTTTCGTTCAGAATTCATCTTTTTGACATTAAAATTTTATTACTTAGTTAATAGTTGAACCCTTTCGTTAAAAATTAATTTTTTTTGTTGAATGTTCATCAGTTTAATTGAAAATTCATCTCTTTGGTTGAAAACTGAGCTGTCTTGTTGAAAATTCATTTTTTGCTTATCTGGAAATTTATTTTTTTGCTGATAATTTAATTATTACAGTTGAAACTTCAACTATTTTGTTGAAATTGTTTTTTTTTAATTATTATTTTTTTAACTGAAAATGTCATTATTCCAGTTTAATATTCCATCACTTTGATTAAAAAGTCATCTCTTGATTTGAAAATTACATTTTCAACCGAAAATTTAACTGTTCAATTTTGGCTTCAAAAATTATATGTTTTAGTCGAAATTTCGTATTTTTTGGTAGAAATTAATTTTCCTGGTTAAAAATTTATCTTTTTGGTTTAAAAGTCAACTATTCCAGATGAAAATTCGTTTTTTGGTTTGAAATTCAACGATTTCAGATGAAGATTCATAATTTTAGTTACAAATTCAAAATTTTGGTTGAAAATTACTTTTTTTTTTAACTGAAAATTTAACTATTTCTTTTTTGTTTGTAAATTGATTCTTTTTAGCTCAAAATTTAATTATTTCGTTGGAAATTTCCCTTTTTAGTACAAAATTTAACTATTTTGTTGAAAATTCATGTAATTTGTTGAAAAATCATCTTTTTGGTGAAAAAATAATCTTCTTGTTTGAAAATTTGTCTTTTTGGTTGAAAGTTCAAGTATTCTAGTTAAATATTCATAATTTTAGTTGAAAATAATAATTTTTTGAACTGAAAATGTAACTATTACCATTGGATATTCTATAATTTTATTTGAAAATTCGTTTTTTTTTGGTAGAAATAATCTTTATGGTTGAAAATTCAAATGCTTGTTTTAAAGCTAAACTCTTTTGTTAAAAATTCATTTTTCCAATGAAGATTAATCATTATAAGTGAAAATCTATCTCTTCGGTTGAAAATTTAACATTTTCGTTAAAAATTTATCTCGGCCCTTGAAAAAAGAAAATTAATCTTTTTGTTTTAAACTTCATCTTGTTGGTTTAAATTTTAACTCTTTGGTTTAAAAATAATATTTTTATTAGAAAATTCAACTATTCTGTGGATAATTCGTCTTTTTGGTAAAAAATTAATCTTCTTGGTTGAAAATTTATCATTTTTGGTTAAAAATATAACTATTTGGCCATAAATTAACTTTTTTTATAAAAAAATTATATTTTTGGGTTAAAAATTCAACTTTTAAGTAGAAAATTTATCTTTTCGGTTTGAAAATTGAATTAATTGGTTGAAAGTTGATCTAGTTTTTTGAAAATTAATTTTTTTGAAGATTCGACATTTTAGTTGAAAAGTCATACCTTTGGTTGAAAATTTAACTATTTTGTTGAAAATTCCCTTTTTTTTTGGTTGAGAATTAAATTTTTTAACTGACAACGTAACGTGAAACCTCATCTATTTCGTAGAAAATTCATATTTTCAGTTCAAAATTTATCTTTTTGGTTGAAAATTTATCTTCGAAACATAAAAATTCAGACATTTGCTCGAAAATTCAATTTTTTGTTCAGCATTTAATTATTTTCTTAAAAATTCAAGTATTTTGGTTAAGTCGTCTTTTTTGGTCGAAAATTCAACTGTTTTGTTGAAAATTCATCATTTGGATCGAAAATTTATCTTTAATGGTAGAAGAATCATCTTTTTGGCTGAAAATTATCTGTCTTGTGGAAAATTAAACCTTTAAGGCTTAACAGTAACTGTCTTCTGAAAATTCGTTCTTTTGGCTTGAAGATTCAGGGATTTGAATAAAAATGTAACCATGAAAAATGATACAATGAAAAATGATACCATGAAAAATGAGACCATGAAAAATGATACCATGAAGAATGATACCGTACCATGAAAAATGATACCTGGAAAAAACCTGGAATTGTCAGGGAATTTTTTTCCAGGATTTGAGTATACACCCTGATACCTTTTGAAATATTGAAAATAATTCTAAATAACAAATTTGAATCTGTTTTTTCATCCAAATGGGGTACATGAGTGATTTCAGATTCCATTTGACAGTTGACAATAGGTTCCGCTCATTACCGTTCGCATAATTCCCTTTGTTAAGCAGTTTCAATAATTCCGTTCTTAACTATCCAGGCAGACAGGCAGGTCGAGGCTCATTTTCCGCGCAGATCCATATTTCGCTTTGTCGACAAAATTGTTTACGACGTTAATTTGGCTCGAGTTTCTGAAAAATGGCCCGGTTGCCGCCACCAGCTCGAGCACGCATCGCGCACCCCACAAATTACGAAGGAACTAGCCAGTCCCTTCGTGAATTATAGCATCAGATGGTCATCTGGCGAAGATTGTAGTCGCGTGGCGACTAATTTTGCACTGCAAAATCCGGTCATTACGAGAGTTCCAGCTTCGGGCGATGCATCTCTTTCAGCGAGGAACCTGGTAGCACCTGGTGTAATAAAAAACCGGTACAGGTCCCGTTAATTAATTTCTTTTCCGGCGACAGCTTCAATTGAAGCCCTGATCCAGGACCTGAAATGTTGCCTAGTCCGAACTCAAAAAAGTGTGCAGTGGACAATTATTTTACTTTATTTTCTAGGAGCGAATTTGTTTTAAATTGGACGGGTTGTGCGTCAGTGTGGCCTTGAGGAATATATCAAGTAAAAAACAATAAATGAGGAACGACTTAGTAAAAGCAATAAGTATACAACTAAAAATTTTTGTGAATATGTGAAACCTACACTCTAGGATGGCCAAACCTATACTCTAGGATGGCCAAACCTACACTCTAGGATGGCCAAACCTAGACTCTAGGATGGCTAAACCTACGCTTTTTGTGAATATGTGAAACCTACACTTAAGGATCGTCAAACCTACACTCTAGGATGGCCAAACCTACACTTTAGGATGGCCAAACCTACACTCTAAGATGGCCAAACTTAGACTCTAGGGTGGTCAAACTTAGACTCTAGGATGGCCAAACCTGCACTTTAGGATGGCCAAACCTATACTCTAGGATGGTCAAACCTAGACTCTAGGATGGCCAAACTTAGACTCTAGGATGACTAAACTTAGACTCTAGGATGGCCAAACTTAGACCCTAGGATGGCTAAACTTAGACTCTAGGATGACCAAACTTAGACTCTAGGATGGCCAAACCTAGACTCTAGGATGGCTAAACTTAGACTCTAGGATGACCAAACTTAGACTCTGGGATGGCTAAACTTAGACTCTAGGATGACCAAACTTAGACTCTAGGATGGCCAAACCTAGACTCTAGGATGGCCAAACCTACGCTTTTTGTGAATATGTGAAACCTACACTTAAGGATCGTCAAACCTACACTCTAGGATGGCCAAACGTACACTCTAGGATGGCCAAACCTACACTTTAGGATGGCCAAACCTATACTCTAGGATGGCCAAAGTTAGACTCTAGGATGGCTAAACTTAGACTTTAGGATGACCAAACTTAGACTCTGGGATGGCTAAAATTAGACTCTAGGATGACCAAATTTAAACTCTAGGATGGCCAAACCTATACTCTAGGATGGAGAAACTTAGACTCTAGGATGTCCAAACCTATACTCTGGGATGGTGACACTTAAACTCTAGGATTATCAAGCCTAGACTTTAGGATGGCCAAACCTACGTTCCAGGATGGCCAAACCTACGTTCTAGGATGGTGAAACCTACACTCTAGGATGGTTCCGAGTTCCAAGGATAGGCCTTAAAATCACCCTTAATAATAAAAAATGGTATAATATTGTCCTTTTGTGAAAAGAATAGAAAGTTATATTCCGTTTCTTTTTTATTTTTAGACGCAACTGATGTGAAATTTGATTAAAAAGCTTCTTAAAATACTTTTAAAATAAGAATAATTTTAAACCACTTTTTTCCCAAAACTGGAAATTTGTGCAATTGAAAGATTTTAAAACTTTAAAAATGTATCTCTTTGTGTGAAAATGTTACTATTTTGTTGACCATTCATTTTTTCTTTAATAAATTTTTTTTATGGAAAATTTAATTATTTTGTTGAAATTTGTTTCTTTGGTTAAAAATTAATTTTTTAACTGAAAATTTAAATACTTTGTTGAAAATTCTTTTTTGTGTTTGTTAAAAATTAATTTTTTAAACTGAAAATTTAAATATTTCGTTGGAAATTCTTTTTTTTTCAACTTAATTTTTTCAACTGAATTGAACCAATCCAGTTGAATATTTCATCATTTCAGTGAAGAATTCAACTATTCGTTTAAAACTTAAACTATTTTGTCAAAATTGTTTTTTGAAGATTCATCATTATAATTAAGAAATTCATCTCTTTGTTTAAAAATGTAACTATTTTGTTGAAAATTCGTTTTTTTTCCGTTGAGAATTAAGTTTTTAAATAAAGAATTTCACTCTTGTGTTCAAAATTTGTTTATTTGGTTGAAAATTGATTTCTTCACATTGAAAATTCAAATTACTTTTTTGAAATTTTTTTTTTAATGAAAATTAATTTTTTCAACTGAAAATTGAACCATTCCAGTTGAATATTTTATAATTTTAGTGGAGATATAAACTATTTATAAACAATTTTGTATTTCTATTTTAATATTCTTCTTAATGCCCTGAGTGTTGGTTTAATGCGTCAGTGTACTTGTATATGCAATTGGCAGAAAATCAATCTTACGGCTGGAACTTTCTCGTATTCCTCGAAACCCATAGTATGAGAAGACGAGGCTAATATAATAGTTTCGAATTCAGCTTTTAGTAGAATACTGTTCCTTCAGCAGTAGATAGGCAAGGGCGTTTTCGGATGTAAACTCCTGCCTTATCGACCTCGCGACCATTCTAGAGCTCAAGTGGTTCGTGCCCGTGCTAAGTTTCTAGAATCTTTTCGAAGGGATACGATGACGTCACAGAATTATATACCTCACCGACTTCGCGATCATTCTAGAGCTCAAGTGGTTCGTGCCCGTGCTAAGTTTCTAGAATCTTTTCGAAGGGATCCGATGACGTCACAGAGTTATATACCTTACCGACCTCGCGACTATTCTAGAGCTCAAGTTGTTCGTGTCCGTGCTAAGTTGCTAGAATCTTTTCGAGGGGATCCGATGACGTCACCGAATTATATACCTTACCGACCTCGCGACCAATTTAGAGCTCAAGTAGTTCATGTCCGTGCTAAGTTTCTAGAATCGTTTGAAAGGGATCCGATGACGTGACAGAATTTTATTTCGCAATTGTGAGAAACCAATTTCGCGTAAACAACGTTAAGGTTATTTATTATCTCAATTAAGCATTTCGCGTAAACACTTTTAAGGTTAGATTTTCATTTGTCCTTCCACTTTCAACTGCGTAATATCAAAATGAAAACTTGAACTATTTTTGGTTAAAAAATCTATTATATTTTTGGTTCGAAATTCATGTCTTTCAGTTAAAAATTTTACTATTTGGTTCAGAATTTCCACTTCTTGATTATAAATTAACTTTTTTGCTTAAAATTCATATTTTCTGGTAGAAAATTCATCTTTTTGGTTGAAAATTTAACAACTTGATAGCAAGTTAAAACTGCTTGGTGGAAAATTAATTTTATTGTTAAAAATCCATATTCTTTATGGAAGATTTAACTATTTTGATAGAAAATTCAACTATTTAGTAAAAAATTTTTTTTAACGATTCACCTCTTTAGTTGAAAATTTTAATATATTTTCTTAAATTCGTTTCATTTTTAGTTAGAAGTTAATTTTTTTATCAGAAAACTTATCTATTTCATTTTTGGTTAAAAATGTATCTAAGATTCTAGAAACTTAGCACGGATACGAACCACTTGAGTTCTAGAATGGTCTCGAGGTCGGTAAAGTAGGCTTTGCGATCCAGGAACACCCCTGCCTATCTACTCATTTAATTTTGCTTCAATCTTGTATACCTTCCGTAAAATACGTCCTAGAGCGATTTTGAGGAAAGTACAATTTCCTTGAGTGAAATAGTCCTGCTGTTATGTTCGAGCAATACCCACCATGATAGCTTAATACACCGATACCGGAGAAAATGTAATTGCACTCGAAGACAGGATTCAAGAGTACACAGTAACCACTAAGTAAAGCTCCGTACCTGTGCCCGCAATATTATCAAAATTGGTACACGTAATTCTATTAGATCCTCTTAAACACAACAGGAATGTCGAAAACCAACAGGAAAACATCAAATACGCTTCATGATTTTTTACCCTGATTTTTCGCAATTAAAAAGAAATACTTGCAGTACCAAATTTGGACTTCCAAGTTTCTAGAATCTTTTTGAAGGCACCCGATTATGTCACCGAATTGTATTTCTCAAGTGTGAGAAACCAATTAGAAACCTACCTCACCGTCCTCGAGACCATTCTAGAGCTCAAGTGATTTGTATCCATGCTAAGTTTCTAGAATCTTCTTGAAGGCACCCGATACGTCATCGAATTATGTTTCTTAATTGTGAAAAACCAATTAGAAACCTACCTTACCGACCTCGAAACCATTCTAGAGATTAAGTGGTTCGTATCCGTGCTAAGTTTCTAGAATCTTCTCGAAGGCACCCGATTACGTCACGGAATTATATTTCTCAATTGTGAGAAACCAATTAGAAACCTACCTTACCGACCTAGAGACCATTCTAGAGCTCAAATGGTTCGTATCCGTGCTAAGTTTCTAGAATCTTCTCGAAGGGAACCGATTACGTCACAGAGTTATATTTCCCATTTGTGAGAAACCAATTAGAAGAAATAGTTGCAGTACCCAATTCGGACTTCCAGCTATTTGCACTATTCCCCCCTGTTCCCCTTTTTTAAAGTTTTCCTCTTTCCCCTTTTTCAAGAAACTTCCCCCTTTTGACCCCTTTTCTGTTTTTTTTTATTTTCATTTTTTTTCTGAATTGGGAACTAAATTAATATAATCCTAACTATTTGGTTAAAAACTTAATGGTTGAAAACTCAACTGTTTTGTTGAAAATTCGACTTTTTTGGTTAAATTACACTGTCTTTATTTAAATTAAAAGCATTCTTGCGAATGAAATATCAGTTATTACGTTTTTGTTGAGAATTCATATTTTTTGTTGAAAAATAAACAAATTCGTTTCAAATTTGTTACAAAAAGTTTGGCTTTTTGGCTGGAAAATTAATCTTTTTGCTAGAAAATTCAAGTTTTTATTTGGAAATTCATGTATTTATTTAAAAATTTCACTATTTGGCAGAAAATAAACTTTTTTGTTGAAAGCTCATATTTTAAATTTGAAAATTTAATTGTTTTGTAGAAAATTTGGCTTTATGGTTTGAAAAATAATCTCTTTTGGTAAAAAAAATACAACTGATAGAAAATTCTTGTATTCAATTAAAATTTCGTATTTTTTGGTAGAAAGTTCAATTTTTTGGATGAAAATTCATGTTTTGGTGGAAAATTCAACTATTTGGATGAAAATTGAAGTATTTACCTAAAAATTAAACTATTTGGTAAAAAATTAAATTTTTTTTTTTAAATTAAACTTTTGTAGAAAATTCGTCTTTTTGACTTAATAATTCATCAATTTGGTTTTGCAATAAACTATTTGATCTTGAATGAACTTTTTTCTTGAAAATTCGATTGTTTTTTCGAAAATTTGGGTCTTTTGTTTAAAAAATTCATCTTTTTTGGTCAAAATTTCATCTCTTTGGTAAAAAATTCAACTAATTGGCTGAAAATTGAAGTATTTATTTAAAAATTTAACTGTTCGGTAATAAATTAACTTTGTTGTTCGAAATTAAAGTATTCGGTTGAAAATTTGAGTATTTACTTGAAAATTTAACTATGGTAGAGATTTAACTTTTTTCTTGAAAATTCAATTGCTTTGTAGAAAATTTGGCTTTTTGATTTTGAAAATTCATTGATTTTGGCAAAAATGTTACCTTTTTGGTAGAAAATTCAACTGTTTCGTTGAAAGTTAAAGTATTTATTTGAAAATTTAACTATTTGGTAAAAAAAATGTTTGTTGAAAAATTTATATTTTTATCTTGAATGTTGAACAACTTATTTAAAAATTCACGCATTTTTTTGAAAATTATTTTTTTTCGGTAGAAAATCAAGCTTATGGTGGAAAATTAATCTGTTTGGTTAATAAGTTAATTAGTTGGGGAAAAGTTTATTTTTTATGGTTGAAAATTCATGTATTTTGTTCAAAATTCGTCGTTTTGTTAAAAATTCACTTTTTTGTTGAACATTCATCTTCGTAGGTTGAAAATGCAACTGGCTTTTAAAGAATTCATTCTTTTTTTTTTGTTTTTGTTTGAATTGGATTTTTTTTCAAATATTCGATAATTTGGTTAAAAATTCATTTATTTTCTTAAAATAATTTTTTTTCTGTCGAAAATTCAACTCTTTTGTTGAAAATCTGTCATTTCGATTGAAAAATCATCATTTATGGTAGAATGATCAACTATGTATTTGGTTTTAAATGCAACTTTTTTTGGTTCAATTTTAATTAATTTTTTGTTGTTTTTTTTGCAAAAGTTTGGTATCAATATGGTGCATATACAATAATTTTATTGAAAACAATTCATTCTCCTATTTTCTTTAAAAATCACCCTATTTTGAGAGAATTTTGGGCTCTGAAGCCGAAAATTTCTCCTGGCCAGTATCTATAAACTGATAAGGGTTTCTGGATGTCCAAATTGCTGTTTCTGTGGTAGTGTAGTTGCACTTTACATATAATTCTGAAAGGGCACAGTTGCACACAATTTCGTCCATTGAGACTCAACAACTTCACTTTAGGAAATGGCATGTCGTTGGGATAAGGCCACGGAAACATTAGGATTGGTATTTATACGAAGTACTTCCCAGACCTCAGGAGTGTTAAGTGTAGTCACTGCCCCCAATGGATTCCCATTGCGATGACTGTTCACCAGCACGAAAATTCACTCGGATCCCTCGTGGATTCAACATTCAACTCCTAGAAACAGTCCATCCACAGTAAAAAGGGATTCCATTTACAGAATGTTCTAGAAACTTAGCACGGACAAAAACCACTTTTCTGGAAAACTTAGCAAGGACACTAACCACTACAGGTAGGAGTGTATGATGACGTCATCAATAATGTTCTAGAAACTTAGCATGGACAGAAACCACTTTTCTAGAAAACTTAGCACGGACAGAAACCACTTTCCTAGAAAACATAGCACGGGCACTAACCACTACAGGTAGGATTGCATGATGAAGTCATCAAGAATGTTCTAGAAACTTAGCACGGGTACACACCACTTTTCTAGAAAACTTAGCACGGACACTAACCACTACGTGTAGGAATGCATGATTACGTCATCAAGAATGTTCTAGAAACTTAGCACGGACACAAACCACTTTTCTAGAAAACTTAGCACAGGTATAAACCACTTTTCTGGAAAACTCAGCACGGACAGAAACCACTTTTCTAGAAAACTTGAAACGGACCCGAACCTCTACAGGTAGAAACGCAGGATGACGTCATCAGGAATGTTCTAGAATCTTAGCAGGGACAAAAACCACTTTTCTAGAAAACTTAGCACGGAGACGAACCACTACAGGCTAGAAGCTTCTCGATGTCGGTGAGGCAGGAATCTATAATTAGAACCGGCTTTGCTCATCTACTAATTTACTTCTGATCACAGAAAAATCCAAGTTTTTATTATTTTAATAATTGTGGTCAATTTAGAAAAGTGATTTCAACTTTATCTAGAGTCGCAGATTTTTCAGATCATCCCAGCTTATTCTGATTAAATCATAATTTTTTATCGTATTTTTATTATTTTCCATTATGAGAAAAACCTTTTGCAATTTTTTGCTCTTTGAATTTCTTTCACCTAATTCTGATAATCGAATTGATGATATTTCAAACATACAAAAAAAAGCATTTACGCAATTTAAAAAAAAATGGATTTATCGCGTTTTATTCGCTTACTCCTAATTTATCCTGACTTGGAAGAGGGAATTTTAGAAAATAGTTATCGTTTTTATTTTAGGATAAGGAGTTTCCGCAAAGAAATATAATTTCAATTAGAACAGGGAATTTCTGACTCTCGCCTCAGAAGGGCCGCAGTGCGCGAGTACTCAGTCGAGTATATTGCGCAACATTATGAATTCCAATTGGAAACGGTTCAGAAGGCCCTAACTGTTTACGTTTCGAGGGTACCGATTTTTTGGTTAAGAATTCGGGTTTTAACAGAAACTTGAACTATTCTATTTTTGGTTGAAAATGTACCTTTTTGGATGAAAATTTATGTAAAATGTGACAAATTCTCTTTTTTTTATAGAAAATTAATCTTTATGGTTGAAAATTCTTCTTTTCGGTTAAAAATTCAAGTATTCTAGTTAAAAATTTATCATGTTAGTTGAAAATTCATCTTTTAGGCTGAACATTCATTTTTTGACTACAAATTTAATCATTTAAAGTTTGATTGAAAAATATTTTTTAGTTGAAAATTCATATTTTTTTGTAGAAATTAATCTTCTTGGTTGAAAATTCATCTTTTTCGTAAAAAATTCAATTGTTCCAGTTGAAGATTCATCATTTTAGTGGAAAATGTATCATTCTGGTTTAAAATTCAACTATTTCAATTACAAATTTACAATTTTATTCGAAAATTCATCAGTTTGTTTGAAAATGTAACTACTTTTTTTGTGGAAAGTAATTTTTTTAACTGAAAATTTAACTTATTCTAATTATATATTTCATAGTTTTATTTTAAAATTCATCTGTTTGTTGACAAATTTTAAAAAAAATTTAAATCTAAATATTTAAATGTCGGTTAACAATTTATCTTTTTTAGTAAAAATTAATTTTTGTTGAAAATTCAGCTCTTTCGGTTGAAGATTCATTGTTTTTTAGTTGAAAACTCATATTTTTGGTTTAAAATTCAACTATTCCAGTTGGAGATTCATAATTTTAGTTAAAGATTCATCATTTTAGTTGAAAATTTATTACTCAGGTTGAAAATTGAACTATTTTTTCAAAAATTCGTTATTCTTTGTTGAAAATTAATTTTTCCAACTAAAGTTTAACTATTCCATTTTTTGTTGAAGATTGATATTTTTTAGTTGAAAATTTAAGTATTTGTTTCAAAATTCATCGATTTTGTAATTTTTTGCTCTGTTTTGTTAACAGTTAAAGGATGTTCAGAATCAATGTTATGAATTGAAATAAATATTTGCGCTTGGCTACAAACATGAATATGTTACTTTTAGTTGATCAGAAAAATAGAAAAACTTGACCGGGAAAAACCATGAAATGAATTTTGAACTTTATTCATGTTCATTCTTTTGATCAATGTAAGAAATAAAAGAACCAATTGAATTGATTTCAATATTCGTATTCCTCAATATGAACCAAGTATGCGTTAATTTCGTTTCAGTACACTTTGACGCTCTTTCTTTGTTAAAAATGTAAAGGCAATGAAGAAGTTGCAAGAGTTCTTTGCAAGGTATAGCATCCGCTAACTAGTGGAGAGCTTCTTCAGTACATCTAAACAGGTCATCAGGTCAAAGACATCATCATCTCACTAGGCCTAACAAAAAGTACATGATGTTATTAGTTACTAAGTTGTGGTTTTTTAAATGCTAACTAAAAATTAACATAACTTGACACAGTAGCCATATTGCTAAACAAGATCTCGAGAAGGTATAACTTTTGCTCGAGATCTTGTTTGGCAATAAGGCTACTGTGTCCAGTTATGTTAATTTTTAATTAGCATTTTAAAAACATCAAGCTACTAACTAATAACATCATATACTTGTTGTTAGGCCTACTGAGATGATGATGTCATTAACCTGATGGCCTGTTTATTGTAATAAAATATCCGATGAATCTTCATCACATTGTAAAAACTCGGACTGTTTGTGAAATGTGTAAAATCAGAGATGAATGATGAATCAGGTGTAGAATAGCACAGGCAGTTGATCCTTCTGATGTTCACAATTTATCAAAGTAGCAATTAATGCGTACATTCAGTGGTTTAGATCCCTGCACAAAGGTAACAGTTCGGTTTACTCTCTCCACTTCCTATTTCACCGATCATGCATTCAAACCAAACCGAATATACAGTACAACATAGAGTGATAAACCCTGTCGACGCTAGCTCTTGCCATTGTTGCTTCAGCTCATTAGTGCCTGGTTTCGAGCTTGGGAATGTTGCAGTTCCAGATTTTAGATATGATCATATTGACTGTGACAAAGCTTAGAGTTTAGAGTAAAGTTGGGGCTAATCAACCGAAACAAACGGCACAAGCGACAACTCTGCTATGGAGTCGATATACTCATTACTCATGCCTTTGATTGAAATTTAACTATTGAAGATGAGCACGAATTAGATTGCAAACTAATAACTACCTGGTCTGTCCGGAAAGTATCCGGCCTTGTGCTCCATCCTTGTACCCAGTTGTGCTATTGACAAAAAAATGTATTAACCAATTAGGGGACCTCTTTGAGGTATCATCTAGTATCATCATTGAGTATCATCTAAAGGAAAACGATATAAAAAAATACATTTTGAAAGTAACACACTTTTCTCGTCAACTTGACATGTCTTCCTGCTCGTTAGAGGTAATTGCTATTTATTTAAAAGTCACGTCTACCGGCCTGACTCTGCCTTGCAGCGTAAACTGCTTTGAAAAATCCAATTTCCTCGTCATTCTGGAAGCCGGTCGGTGGCAACAGGTTCTCGTTTCATTTCCAATCTCTATGTGTATTTCATGAGCCAACGAGTATAGAGCTCCATTGTTTCGGTGCAAAGAGCAAAGGTACTTTGGAAGCAGCAAAAGGGTAAAGGAGATTAGTACTCGTTTGGCATAGTCGCTATAGAAAGAAAAAAAGAAAACAAACAGCAGATTTTCCTGATAATCAGCATCCTTTATCGCTACAAAGGCTTCTTTTGTAGTATTCATCTGAATAAAACCTGGATATGAATAATGAAGATTTAATTTTTTTGATTGCATTCAGCCGGATTTTTTTTATTAGAGAATTATCATGATAATTGGGACTGTACACAAATCGTCCTCGCGTCTACTTTAGGACGGGATCGTACGCACGTTCTGGACCTTGCGCACGTTCTGGACCTTGCGCACGTTCTGGACCTTGCGTACGTTCTGGACCTTGCGCATTTTGTAGCAGATAAATTAATATTTGTTTGGTTTTAAATAATATTCAAAGGTGCAAGAGTGTCTACGTAACTGGAAAATCGGAAAGTTTTTCAAATTTAAATAACCATTTTTTATTGCTTGCTTCTCAAACTAGAAACGGGCGATCTGTATTTTTATTTGTATTCGAAGCAGTATTGCTGGATAAAGTAGAATCGAGAGAAAATATTTTCCTTGTTTGATCGTTAAAAACTTCTGGTGTATGATAATTGAAAAGATTTTATATTGGATCTACTTTTTTATGATTCTCTGCTTGAAGGAAAAATTTATTTTCTTGAATGGAAGCTGTTACACAATGCTGGTAACTATCGATATCCTGCTGTCGGTGTCCTATAGGTCTTCGAAGAATTTCCGATAAGAGATTCACGCCGTAACTTCCGATAAAAATGAGCGTACCAGCTGACTCACTCATCGAGCAGGTTTCTGTCTCTTTTGTGTACCACGAGATTATTTTTCGCTCCAAATTCAGACGGCGATTCAAGCATTTAATATGCTAATTTCATTCCATCGTGACGCTCTTTCTCCAATCTACTTCCAATTCGTGTTGAAACGCAATTCTTTTCGAAGAAACGCCTGAAAGAATTGAAGATTCCTACTGACTCATTGGTTCTCCCCTACTCTCCCTACTCTCCTTTCCCCTACTCCCCCTCATTTGCTTTCACTACCCCTCCAGATACCTACTATTCCTCCCCTCACTCTCTCTTTACTTCCTCTTCCTTCTCCTCCCGTCCACCATTAATTCCTCCTCTACTTCCCCTCTTCTGACTTTCCCTACTACCCATCTCATCTTTTTCTACTCCACTCCCATCGCCCTTCATTTCTCTTCCCATACTTCCTCATGCTTCAGTTTTCTTACCCTACTTCTCCTCCTATACTTACCGTCACTTCCCTACCTACCATCACCTTCACTTTCCTACTAACCGTCATCTTACTCCCCCTTCTCCATCCTCCCTTCCCCCACTCATACCTCTACCATCTACCCCATCCTCTTCTTCTGCCCCACCTCCATCACCTCTCATTTCCCTTCCCTTACTTCCCCTTTCCACCTCTCCCTTCCGTATTTTCTCACGCATCAGTTTCCTTCCCCTACTTCCCCTCCCTCACCCTCACTTTCCTACTACCCATCACCCCCCCATTCCTATCCTGCCCCCCTCATTATATCACCTACCACCCCTTGCACCCCTCCTTTCCTACTTTTTTAAAGGCATTTGAAAAATTCTGAAACGATTTTAAGGGATTGCTAGAAATGTAAAAATATTTTAAAGATTTAAGGAGATTTCAAGGGGGCTTAAAACACTTGAAATTATCTTAGGGATTCGAAAGGAAATTTGAAATTTGAAAGCCAAGTTCATGGTCTTAGACAACAGAAATGTAAAAATATGTCAATATACAGTCAAGTCTGGTTATGAAACTGCGTCATTATTATGCGCTATATACGCAAAAGTGCGTGCTTCCCACTTGAAGTGTTGACGCGCTGTCTTTTGGTGATAATAGTCTCGAATTTTCAATTAAGAAATATCAATTTTCAACAAAATATTTAAACTTTCAACCAAAAAGCTGAACGTTCAACAAAAAAAGCGAATTATCAACAAAATAGTTGATATTAAAGTTTTTAGAGTATTTCAAAATATTCGAAGGGATTTCAGAGAATTTCAAAGAGTTCAATGAATTTCAAACTGTTTGAAAGATTTTAGGGTATTGTGCAATATACCAAAAAATTTTAAGGTATTAAAAAAATTGCAAGGGATTTTAAAAGGGTATCAAAGACATAAAAGGATTTTCATGGATTTAAGGTAATTTCGAAGAATTTCTATAGAGAACTTTAATGGGTAAATAAAATGAAATTTAAAGGGATTTCTAAGGATTTTGGGGATTTCACGGGATTTCAACAGCTTTAAGGGTTAATAGGATTTTAAAGTAAATCATAAGATTTTAAGGGATTTCTACACATTTTAACGGGTTTCAAAGATTTTAAGGGTTTTAAAATAATTGACGAGTTTTTGTTGAAAATTCGATTTTTATGGTAAAAAATGAATTTTTTTTTACTGAAAATTTAACTAATCTATTTTTGGTCGTATTTTTTTATAGAAAATTAATCTTTTCGATTAAAAATGTAAATGCGTGGTTGAAAGTTGAACTGCTTTGTAAAACAATTATTTATCTCTTCCATTATTGTTTGAAAATGTATTGTTTTTAGTTAAAAATTCGACAGTTTGGCTGGAAATTTAAATATTTTGTTGTAAATTCGTCCAGAATTAAGGGATTTATAGGATTTTAAAATAAATTATAAGATTTCAAGG
Organism: Andricus grossulariae; assembly: GCA_011634705.1. Classification (NCBI taxonomy): domain Eukaryota; kingdom Metazoa; phylum Arthropoda; class Insecta; order Hymenoptera; family Cynipidae; genus Andricus; species Andricus grossulariae. Next base: position 2,847,509 of record JAABKJ010000755.1, read on the forward strand.
GATTTCTACACATTTTAAGGGATTTCAATGATTTTAAAAGGTGTTTAAAAAGATTGACGATTTCTTGTTGAAAGTTCAAATTTTTTTCGGTTGAAAATTAATTTTTTAACTCAAAGTTAAACTATTCTATTCTGGGTTGAAAATCGAATTTTTAAATTTAAAATTCCATTTTTCATTGATAATTCATATTTTTTATTAAAAATTCAACTTTTTGGTTGAAATTGGAACTACTTTGTTAACATTTCTTAGAAATAATGGAAGATCTGTTTTGCAAAAAATTTGAGAATTTTTTTTTCAGTAAATAATATTTTTTTAAACTGAAAATTTAACTATTCAATTATTGGTTGAAAATAAATCGTTTTTAGCTGAAAATTAAACAATTTGATTGAAAGTTGATGTGTTTTATTGTAAATTCGTATTTTTTGGTAGAATATATTTTTTTTTTAAATTTAACTGCGTGGTTAATAGTTAAATTACTTTATTGAAAAAAAAATTATTAGTTGATTTAAAATTTAATTAGTTAGTTGAAAATTCTTTTTTTTTCAGTGAAAATTAATTTTGTTGACTGAAAATTTATCTATTCAATTATTGGTTGAAAATGTATTATTTTTAGTTGAAAATTCAACAATTTGGTTAAAAATTTATCGATTTTGATTCGAATTCGTCCAGATTTAAGGGCTTTATAGGATTTCAAACTAAATTATAAAATTTCAAGGGATATAAAGAGATCGAGGAATTTTCGAAAAATTTGGGGGATCTGCACATATCCTATTATTGTAAATAATTTAATGCAAATTTTTAAACTCATTTTTAATAAAAATAATAATTTTTTATTACTTTCTGCATATTTTTCTGTAATGAGTAACTTCTTTTTATTAACTTACTATATTTTTTAATTGGTACACCGTATATAAATTTATCTAGAAAAATGTGAAAGAAGTAGTATAAAATTATTATTTTCCTCTAAATCATATCCGATTTTTTTTAAATTACCTGATTTAAAAAATAGTTAATCCCTCTATTTAATATTAAAACATTTGCATAACATTTTCTGAAATTTATACTACTATTGACGCTATTTTGAATTTTTCAAATGAGTCCTCGCTTTATTAAAACAGCCAATAGATTTCCGAAAAAAATTTGCAAGTCAGAAAAAAGGGAAATAGAGCATTACTAATATTTCATGAAACAAAAAAAAACTTGTTAGGTGAAAGTTAATACTGTCAGAACAAATGAAAAGCATATGCCAGAATATTTCCCCCGGAGTAGGATATTTTCACGTTTTATTTGCACGTTTAATGGAGAGTGAAGAAGATAAAGCTAGAAATTTCGCAAGGATGAGATGAAAAACAGGGCGATATATTACCCGAAAATGTGAATATTTTTCAGAAAAATTTTACTCTTCTGATAAAACGTTATTTACTTTAACAAAAAAAAAAATAATAAAAATATAGGCAGGAATTTTCAGAAAATTCCGGGAATTTAATTGTTCAAGATTAATAAATTTGATATTCATAAACTTCAATTAGGAATTGTTTTATTCCGTTTATAAAAGATTCTATGTTCAAAATATTAGAAAATGAAGATTTTGGTTTTTGAATTTTAAATTAAATTTTTAAATTTGTAATACTATATTGTATTGTTCTAAAAACCGACTCGTTTGAAGTACCTTAAGAAGCCCTCTATGTTATGCAATTCAGGTTTCGTAGATCAGATCTAGAAATTTTATTTCGCTATTGTTTTATGCCTCGAGTCATAAAGATTCCTTTATATTTCATGAAGCTCATTATAATTAACGTTTCGTCTTACGTGATTCGTTGGTGATGCATAAAATATGGTGAAAGAGTACGTGTCTGAAATATAGAAACGTTTGATTTTCTTTGCCAAGTTCATGCTCTTAGACAACATAAATGTAAAAATATGTCAATATACAGTCAAGTCTGATTATGAAACTGCGTCATTATTATGCGCTATATACGCAAAAGTGCGTGCTTCCCACTTGAAGTGTTGACGCGCTGTGTTTTGGTGAAAATAGTCTCGAATTTTCAATTAAGAGATATCAATTTTCAACAAAATATTTAAACTTTCAACCAAATAGCTGAACGTTCAACCAAAAAAGAGAATTATCAACAAAATATTTGAATGCTTGACTAAAAAACATTAAAAAAATATTAACATCTTGGTTCTTTTTATTGGTTTGAAGTATATCATTTTGTCATACTTTATTTAAAATCCAAAGGTGCAACGTTTTTATCAATATTTGGATCGAAATACGACACCTTCGGATTTATCGTGAAGTAAATTCCAACTTCCATAAAGAAAAATGCAGTCTCGGCAAAGAAATATTGCAAATAAGTACTGTTGCGAAATTTAAATAAAGATATGAAGACTGTGAACAAAATTAATTCACAACCAAATAGTTTAACCTTCGAAGAAAATACAGGAATTTTCAACAAAGAAGTTGAATTTTTAATGACTTAATTGAATTTTCAGCCAACAAAGACGAAATTTCAACAAGAGTAGAATTTTCAATCAAGAAAGAAAAAAAATCAAACAAATTGTTGAATTTTCAAACCGAAATGATGAATTGTTTACAAAACAGTTATATTTTTAACTCGAAAATATGAATTTTCAACAAAAAAGTTGAAACTTTGAATATTCTAGTTTGTGGACTTTTCTAGTATTATTTGGAACTTTCCAGAATTTTTTTGATTATTCTGGAATTTTATAACAGTCCACCAAATTTTCGAGCGTTCTGCAATGTCTTTAAACTTTATAAAATTATCTGTAATTAATGCTGTAGCTTATTCTACTCTTATGGACAAAAAATTTGTATGTCTGGTTATGAAACTGCGTCATCATTATGCGCTATATAAGCAAAAGTGCGTGATTCCCACTTGAAGTGTTAAAGTGTTTTGTTAAAAATAGTCATTTTTAGCATTAGAAAAAAATAATAATTTTCAACCAAAGAGATGAACCTTCATTAACAAAAAAAAAATCAAAAACGTAGTTTAACTTTTATCCGTGCAGTTGAATTTTCAAAATATATCTTCAGCTAATGGAAACTCACCTGTAACAAAAAAAATTTGATTGAAAATTCAAGTCACTTATCCTTCTGGATTGAAAGTTCATCTTTGACGGTAAAAAAATTCTTTTTGTTTGAAATAAACAAGAAAATTTGAAGTTTTTTAATTTCAATCTGAACTTATTTTATACCATTCATAAAAGATTCTATGTTAAAAATATCACAAGATAAAAATACTTTTTCGACCACCATGAATTCCCCATGTTCCTAACTTCATTAATCTATAAACTTTAAATATTCTAGTTTGTGGACTTTTCTAGTATTATTTGGAACTTTCCGGGTTTTTTTTTATTATTCTGGAATTTTATAACAGTCCAGAAAATCGTAGAGCGTTCTGCAATGTTTTTAATCTTTAAATTATGAAACTGCGTCATCATTATGCGCTATATAAGCAAAAGTGCGTGCTTCCCACTTGAAATGTTGACTTGCGGTGTTTTGGTGAAAATAATCGTGTTTAGCATAAAAAAAATAGAATCCAACAAAAAAGTTAAACTTTTAACCAAAAAGATAAACCTTCATTTACAAAAAAAAAATAAAAAGGGAGTTTAAATTTTACCCGCACAGTGGAATTTTCTAAATATATCTTCAACAAATGGAAACTCACCTGTAGAGTCCAGCAAATTTCCGAGCGTTCTGCAATGTCTTTAAACTTTATGAAATGATCTGAAATGAATGCTGTAACTTATTCTACTCTTATGTACAAAAAATTCGTATGTCTGGTTATGAAACTGCGTCATCATTATGCACTATATACGCAAAAGTTCGTGCTTCCCACTTGAAGTGTTGGCGTGCGGTGTTTTGGCGTAAATAGTCGTTTTTGGCATTAAAAAAATTAATTTTCAACAAATGGAAACTTACCTGTAACAAAAAATAATTTGATTGAAAATTCAAGTCACTTGTCCTTCTGAATTGAAAGTTCATCTTTTATTATTATTATTTTACTATTATTACTTCGAAAACTTGTTTGAACAAGTGTATCACAGCAGCTCCAGCCTGAATATTCTAAATATTATTTTATCTAGAGAGCTAAAAGGGTTTACAATTCCATTTTATCTTCTTCAATTACACCTGTCACAGTTATACTCTTCAAGATGCTGCTGAAGTACAAGTTTTAATTATGCTGTTGCATGGACCCGCCTTCGCGTCTGCTCTCGCGGTATGACGATAACATTCAGCACCCTCGCGTTATCCCACCACCATTCGAGAGATAAAAAAAGGAAAAAGGACTCTGCTTCAAACAGAGGAAAGGAAAAAAAAACCCTCATTAGGAAACCAGACTGGCGCACGTTTAAATGAGATCCGCAGCCTCAACAGTCGCGAGACGAGCGTCAGGATTTTTCAAAGCTGTTCCTTTGCAGACTTCTCCTGTCCTTTTCACAGTTTTCTCTTATCCTTTTCCCATCCCCTAAATTACTCCCACCAGGTTTAACTCATTCTCCGCACTTAGTTCGCTGCCCCGAAAAAGAATGGAGATCTTGCCCTCTTTGAACGATTTGAATTTTAGATAGGGTCAATGGCGGGGATTAGGATTTCATATTAACCGCACTTCAACACTTGAAGTGGGAAGCACGCACTTTTGCGTATATAGCGCATAATGATGGCGCAATTTCATAATCAAACATGCGAAGAAGATATTTAAGAGAAAATCAATTACTTTTATAAATATTAGATCAACTGTCGACAAAAAAAATAGTTTAACGGTAACATTAAGTAATGAATTTGAAATATTTCAGATAATTAAAAATATTCCAAGGAATTTTCCATTGTGCGTTTCAATTTGAAAAAAAACTTTTTTTTCAAAAGGGCCATGAAGAATAATAATTTTTCCGGATTGTTATGGTGATATCTTCTTTAAAGGAGAATTTCCTATAGTTTCACATTCATGAAATGATATTGCTTGGTTGTAGGTACAATGTACGTATGTTCCGCCCAAGAGATAGAAGGCGCATAAATGTTTGTAATCTTAATGTAATTACCAGTCTCTAGCGCCAGTTTGATATGTTAATTTAATTAAGGCTTTATCGGTCCTCGCGTAAAACTTTTTTGCAGTGGTTATATGCTTTTTTTATTTTTTTATATGTTTATATTTTATTATTCATACTAAAAAGGATTAATATATTATTTAAGAAAAGAGACTAGCTAGCTAGATAAAGATAAAGTTCCCTTTAGTCACTGTTCTTTCAATAAGTTAAATATTTTAGGTTTCTTTGGAAGCTTTCAAAAAAATTTTAATAGATTTCAATAATTTCAAGAAATTTGAAAGGATTTTCACTAATTAGGGTAAAAACTTTAGGGTGTTTGAAAAGGTTAAACGATTTTGTTGAAAACTTATCTTTTTTGGTAAAGATTATTTATTTATTTATTTTTTAATGGCCATTTTCACCAAAACACCGCACGTCAATACTTCAAGTGGGAAGCACGCACTTTTGCTTATATAGTGCATAATGATGACGCAGTTTCATAACCAGGCACACGAAGCGATTTCAAAGTATTTTAAACGATTTCAAATATTTTAGGGTATTATAAATAGTTCCAACGAATTTTTAATAAATTTCAATAATTTTCAAGGAATCCAAATAATTTTAAAGGTTTTAGGATATTTTTAAAAATTCCAAGTAATTTTCTGGAGATTTTGAAACGTTTCAAAGGATTTCAAAAGATTTTGAAGTATTTTAAATATTTTAGGGTATTCTACAAAATTCCAAGAAATTTTCAATAGATTTTAAAAATCTAGAACGATTTAAAAATATTTAAATTTTTTAGGGTAGTTTCAAAATTTGAGGGTATTTTTCAAAATTCCAAGAAATTTTCAAGAACTTTAGAAAGTTTCAAGGGACTTTGAGTGATTTCAAATGATTTTAAAGGATTTGTAATATTTTTGAATGTTTTAAAAGATTCCAAGGAATTTTTATTAAATTTCAATAATTTGAAAAAATTCAAAAGGATTTTTAAAGATTTCAGGGTAGTTGCAAAATATCTAAGGATTTCGTATTTTTCTAAACGTATTTCAAACTTACTGAATTTAATCATTTTTCCATATCTTTTAATTGTTTTCAATTCGCATGATTTTTTGTTATTCGCCCTGAATTTTATGAATAACATTGACTTCTTTTCATTCTCCATAAATTCTTCTAAATTCAATCCAATCTTACTGAAAACAATGGGATTTTTTAATTTTTTAAATTCATTTGACTAGTTTTGAATTTAACTTGAATTATTTTGAAGTATTTCGAATTTATTATGAAAGGAAATTTAAAAATGAAGTTTTACGACGACAAGAGAAAGCTTAAATTCTAAATAAGGATTTATTGATTTCAAATATCTAAATTTGGTTTTATTTTTTGTTACAGGTGAGTTTCCATTTGTTAAAGCCAACCGCACTTCAACACTTCAAGTGGTAAGGACGCACTTTTGCGTATATAGCGCATAATGATGACGCAGTTTCACAACCAGACATACGAAGAAGTTATTTAACCGAAAATCGCTTACTTTTATAAACATTAGATTAACTGTCCACGAACAAGACAGTTTAAAGGAAACATTAAATGAAGAAATCGAAATATTTCAAAGAATTAAAAATGTTTCAGGGTAATTAAAAAGATTCCAAGGAATTGTCCATTGATTTTAGTCATTTGTAGTGATTTCAAAGAATTTATAAGATTTATTAGATGACGGTGATGATGGTAGAAAACTATCTTTTTCCTTAAAAGTTAATCTTCTTGTTTAAAAATTCTTTCTTTCGGTTAAAAATCCAAGTATTCCAGCCAAATATTTAAACATTTTAAAACATAATTTTCTTGCTAAAAATGACTATTTTCACCAAAACACCGCACGTCAACACTCAAAGTGGGAAGCACGCACTTTTTCGTATATAGCGCATAATGATGACGCAGTTTCATAACCAGACATACGAGGAAGTTATTTAACAGAAAATCACTTACTTTGATAAATATTAGATTAACTGTTCAGGAAAAAGACAGTTTAAAGGAAACATTAAATGAAGAATTTGAAATATTTCAAAGAATCTGAAATATTTCAGGGTAATTAAAAAGATTCCATGGAATTGTCCATCGATTTTAGTCATTTGTAGTGATTTCAAAGAATTTATAAGATTTATTAGATGATGGGGATGATGGTAGAAAATTATTTTTTTCCTTGAAAGTTAATCTTCTTGTTTGAAAATTCTTCTTTTCGGTTAAAAATCCAAGTATTCCAGTTAAATATTCAAACATTAAAAACATAATTTTTTTGCTAAAAATGACTATTTTCACCAAAACACCGCAAAACAAAACACCACTTCAAGTGGGAAGCACGCACTTTTTCTTATATAGCGCATAATGATGACGCAGTTTCATAACCAGACATACGAAGAAGTTATTTAACAGGAAAATTTCAAAATTTACTACAAAAGTCAAAAAACAAGAATATTAGAAAATATTCTGGAAAGAGTGAAATGAATTCAAGTGAAATTGGCAAGCTCTGTGACAATGTCGCTGATCGGTTAAAACTGTATCAGGGGATGATAGTCTGCCATAACCACCCCCAACCACGCCTTCTTAATGCTGCTGCCAGAACCAAAGGACCATTCACAGCACCCACAACAATACCACAGCATTGAATCCATTACAATTCTTTCAAACAAAAAAACCTATCATTGATTCAATTTATATTTTTGGACAAAAACAGGGTGGCAACTTGACCGGGAAACCGGGAAATGACCGGGGATTTAATTAAAAACCGGGAATTTTCTTCTGATCGCAATAAAATTAAAGAAATTCAACTACTTGTTTAAAATTTAAACTCTTTTGTTTAAAAATTATTTTTTTTTGGTTCAAGATTCATAATTTTAATTGAAAATTCATCTCTATTTGGAAATGTAACTTCTTTGTTGAAATTAATTTTTTTAACTAAAAATTTAACCATTCCAGTAGAAAGTTGAACTATTTTGCTGAAAATCCGTTTTTGTTGTTGTTATGAATTAGATTGTTAACAGAAAATTGAACTATTCTATTTTTTGGATGAAAATTAAACTATTTGGGTGAAAATTGATATTTTTTATTTAAAAATTAAACTATTCGTTTGAAAATGTATGTACTTTGTGGAAAATTCGTATTTTTTGTAGAAACTTAATCTTTATGCTTGGAAATTCATCTTTTAGGTTGGAAATAAAATTACTTGATTAAAAGTTAAACTCTTTTTTGTTTCTTTTTTGGTTGAATTTGTTTTACCTGAAAATTTGACTATTAATTCAGTTTAATATTCCATAATTTTAGTTCAAAATTCATCTCTTTTGTTGAACATTCATTTTTTGACTAAAAGTTTATTGATTCAATTTGTGGTTAAAAAATTATATTTTACATTCAATAATTAAACCATTTGTTTGGAAATTTAAGTACTTTTTTGAAAATTCATCTTTTTGTAGAAAATTAATCGTCAGGGTTGAAAATTCATCTTTTTGGCATAAAATTCAAATATTCCATTTGAAGGTTCATCATTTTAGATGAAAATTCACCAGTTTCGTTGAAAATTAATTTCTTCAGCTGTTCCATTTTTAGTTGAAAATTAATCTTTTCTACTTCAAAATTGAACAATTCGGATACAAATTTGTCTTTTAATTGAAAATTCAACTATTTTGTTAAAAATTCACGTATTTTGTTAAAAAATTGATTTTTTAAATAAAAAATTGATTTTTTAAATAAAAAATTATCTTTTTCTTTTGAAGGTAACCTTCTTGTTTAATTGTTCTTCTTTTTTGTTGAAAAATGAGCTGTTTGACTGAAAACTTGTTTGTTCTTTGTATGTTTTTTGTTTGAAATTTTTTTTTTTTCAACTGAAAATGTAACTATTATTCCAGATGAATATTACATAATTTTATTTAAAAATTAATCTCTGATTGAACATTCATTTTTTTCACTAAAAATTTAATTATTCAATTTTTGGTTGAAAAATTATCTTTTTTAGTTCTAAAGTCGTCTTTTTTTTAGAAACTAATCTTCTTGGTTGAAAATTAATTTTTTTTTTTCAAAAATTCAATTGCTCTAGTTAAAGATTCATCATTTCAGTTAAAAATGTATCTTTCTGGTTTCAAATTCAACTATTCAAGTTAAATATTTACAATTTTATTCGAGAATTCATCACTTTGTTTGAAAATGTAATTATTTTTTTAAAGTTATTTTTCTTTTTTGTTGACAGTTTTTTTTGTTGAAAGTAATTTTTTCAACTGAAAATTTAACTTAATCCAATTGAAAATTCCATAGTTGTAGTTGAAAATTCACCTGTTTGGTTAAACATTAATGTTTTAACTTGAAATTTAATTATTTAATTTCTGGTAGACAATTGATTTTCTTTTAGTAAAAATAAATTTTTTCGTTTGAAATTTCAACTATTTCAGTTGAAAATTCATTGTTTTAGTCGAAAACTCTTATGTTTGGTTTAAAATTATTATTTTTTAATTAATCATGATACTATTTCACTGTCGGTTTACAATTATTACTTTTTTAGTTCGAAATTCAACGATTTGGTTGAAAATTTGTCTTCTTCAATTGAAAATTCAACTATTTTGTTAAAAATCCATGTATTTTGTTGAAAAATTGTTTTATTTTTCGTGGAAAAATAACCTTTTTGTTTTAAAATTAATCTTCTTGTTTAAAAATTTATCTTTTTGGTTGAAGATTCAAGTGTTCCAGTTAAGTATTCATCATTTTAGTTGAAAATTCATCTTTTTGGTTTAAAATTTAACCATATTGAAAAACTTGACTGGGAAAAAACAGGGAAATGGCCGGGAATTTGAAATCGTTCGTTGAATCTCCACTCTGAAAAGGTCAGCTACCTGTCCGAAAAATATAATTACGGAATAGTTGGAAGTTTGAGAATTTGTTTTCTCGTCTCAGAAACTTTGGTTGGTTTCTTTAGTTTCGAGAACAAATGCAATCTTCAAGTTTGAAAGTTGGATGGATGGTGTTGTCCAAATTTTTGACAAGATGAATCAAATTCTCCAAAGACTCCAGGCAAGCGTTATATATCAAAGATTTATTGCGCGACGCTGTCTTCAATTGAGACGATCGAGATATTCGTCTTTCTAGAATCTAGACGGTTTACACAGGACACTGCATTCTAGGAGAGGCAGTTTATCTTGTCCAAGGACCGCGAAAGAAACTCTATTTCTATCTAAACTTCTGTATACGTTGCTATACTAAGTTTTATAAGTTTTTCAACAATTGATTATGATGGGTGATGATGAGTGATGTTGATGATGCGTGATATAGATGATGGGTGATGGATGATGGGTGATGATGGTGGGTGATTGTTGATGATGGGTGATTGTTGATGATGATGGTCGATGGGTGATGATGACGGGTGATGATGATGATGAGTGATGTTGAGTGATGTTGATGATGTGTGATGTAGATTATGGGTGATGGGTGATGATGATGGGTGATTGTTGATGATGATGGGTGATGATGATGGGTGATATTGATGGGTGATATTGATGGGTGTTATTGATGGGTGATGATGCCGGGTGATAATGACGGGTGATACTGATGGGTGATGATGATGGGTGATTGGTGATGATGATAGTCGATTGGTGATAATGATGAGTGATAATGATGAGTGATGATGATGGGTGATTGGTGATGATGATGGTCGATGGGTGATGATGACGGGTGATGATGATAATGGGTGATGATGATGATGATGAGTGATGTTGATGATGTGTGATGGGCGATTATGGGTGATGGGTGATGATGATGGGTGATTGTTGATGATGATGGGTGATGATAATGGGTGATAATGATGGGTGATATTGATGGGTGATGATGAAGGGTGATAATGACGGGTGATAATGATGGGTGATGATGATGGGTGATTGGTGATGATGATAGTCGATTGGTGATAATGATGAGTGATGATGATGGGTGATAGGTGATGATGATGGTCGATGGGTGATGTTGATGAGTGATGATGATGGGTGATGGTGACGGGTGATAATGATGAGTGATAATTATGGGTGATGATGATGGGTGATTGTTGATGATGGGTGATGATGATGGGTGATTGTTGATGATGATGGGTGATGATGATGGGTGATATTGATGGGTGATATTGATGTGCCGGCGAAGCGCGTAATAGCGAGTACACGAAGTGCGAAAACCTAGAGGAACCGAGCTTCAAGCGTCAGGTAAATGCGTCCGAGCGCGTAGCGCGAGGTGAATACATTATCGAGCGCGAAGCACGAGATGAATTCTAAATCGAGCGCGAAGCGCGAGATCTAACAGGTGCACGCCCTAGGCGCGCTCAAACTTGCGAGCGAAGCGCGCGATGAGAATGTGCACGCGGAGCGGGAAGATTTTTTTTGTATCGATTCAGCCACTCAATATCTCGAAAGAAAATTCTTACTTATTTTGAAATCGAAAATTTGATTTTTTATTACCGTCCAAAGTTGAAAAAACGTACTACTCGAGCGAAAAAAAATTTATCCCGATACATTCTATCAAAACCTAATTACATTTTCCACTGAAACTTTTTAGGAATATATTTAGCATAGATTTGTCTCAAAAGCACTTTCTCACTTTTTTTTAAATTGAAAATTCAATTTTTGCGGACGTTTTTTGTAGCTCCAGTACTAGTAGAAAAGTGCCGACAAATTATGAAGTACTTCCGATTTTGTTGGAAAAATTTCCATTACGATATATTTCCTAACTTTTTGAAAATTACCCAATATATTCGGAAAACTTGCCAATATTTAATTAAAATTATGAATCGTCAAACGAACAAAAAAAGCATTTTTAACGAAGTAGTTTAACTTTCAACCTAGAAGTTAAAATTTTCGAACGAAAAAGACGAATTTTCAACAAATAAAGGTTTTTCAGTCAAGAAAGAAAACAAGATTTTATTCAAATTGTTGAACTTTCATGCTGAAAGACAACTTTTTTGTAAGGCAGTTGCATTTTCAACCCAAAAATATGAATTTCAACCAAAAAGATCAGATTTCTACCAATAAAGACAAGTTTTTGACTAAAAAAGATCCATTTTCAAGAAAAAATAAAAAAGTTACATTTTCAGGTAAAAAATTATGAAAAAAAAAACCAACAGTTAAATTTTCAACCCAAGAGATGATTTTTCAGATAAAAAAATTAATTTTTAACCAAGTGGTTAAACTTTTACGCAAGTAGTTGAATTTAAAATTTAAAAAAATCAGCCAAAAATGAAATAGATTCATTTTCAGTTGAAAAAATTAATTTGTTAACAAAAAAATGAGTTTTGAACAAAGCAGCTAAATTTTCAACTGACGAGATGAATTTTCAAAAAAAAAAGAATCTTCAATTGAAGTAGTTCAATTATTAATTTAAAAAATTAATTTTCAACTAAAATGATGAATTAAAAAAAAACAAGATTTTTTAATAAAATAACTCAAACATCACCTAAATAATTTAATTTTCTATCAAAGAAGATGAATTCTCAACGAATAATGTGACAGTAGATACATCAAAGAAAGAGGATGACTTTTTAATAAAATAGTTAAAATTCCAACCAAATAATAAAATTTTTAAGTAAAAGTATAACCGTCAGGAGGAAGCAACTGAAAAAAATAAATAAAAGTAAGGCAAATAAATGATTAAAAAGAATATTATATCATCATGTCATAAATATTATATTTATTATCCATGAAAGTTATTTAAAGTACCTCTTATAGAAATTCCTTGACTTTTGCAAGATTTTTTTCAAAATCCCTGACTTTTCGCGACTAATAAACTTCCCTGACTTTTCCCTGATTTCCAGATTTTCCCTAACTTACGTGATAAAATGAGCAATCTCTTGTTAACAAGGTTTGATTTTCTACTTGAAAACAAAGTAAAAATTATAAATCAAATGAAAACTAGAAAAAACTGGTTCAGCAGTATTTTTTCGTCCAGGTTCGCGAAGATTTTCAGGACGCTAGACATCCTGCATTAATTAATACCTTCTATCATAAATGATGAGAATGTAACAATCGACTTTAAAAATATCATGTTTTGAAAATCGTTACTTAAGCCTAATATCCTTAAAGAGTCCTTCAGACCTCTCAGGATGAATGATTAGAAGGGTAAAATAAAAATAGTAAACATTTTTAAATCCTAAAAAAATCCAAAAAATCCAAACTTTTTTTTAATCACAGAGAAACTTTTAATTCACGCCATAAAGTCTGCGGCAGAATTTCTTCACAAAAAACTATAATCATCATTCAGTCTTGTTTCTCGTAATAAATCGTTGTCTCTCTTTAACGTCAGATTAAATTATTTTCTTCTTCTTGTGACAAACGATTAGAGCTGTTTTATAGGCAACTTCTTTTGTAAAATATTTATATTTTAGCCACCTTTGGTGCAGTTTCGTAGATTCTTAAAAAAAGACTAAAATAGAAAGACATTACTATCGTCGTCCTCGAAGGACATCAATCTGACATTTAGTGGATAGGAGGTAAGGCTTTTAGTATGTTTCCGAAAATACTCAACCCGCGGGGCAATTTATGACCGAGGCTTTCAGCTTGAATGGCTGAGAGACTCGCGATACTTTCAAGAAGGTTGAATCAAAAAAAGGAAAAGATTCGAGAAATATTATTTGTGCACTACGTCATTTGTATATCCATTTTTTTTCTATTTTATGATGAAACTCGCTTAAATTATGCTTCTTATTATATCGAAAAGTCGTTCAATTTACGTAACATGATAACTAAAAGGTAATTTTGTCACGAGCAAGATAAAAATATTATGAGAATCAACATATATTTGCTTTCAAAATTTTCGGACATCAAAAATTCGATTTGACGCATCTACTATCTACTATTGCGACCATTTGTTATTTATCATCACAAAAAAAATGCATGGACGTGAAGGAAGCTCGAGAAGTATGCCAGGACAGAAAAGTGTGGCTTCACTTGGGGTGATCGCTAGAGAGATTGATCAGCAACCTGGGTAGGAGCAGTGTTGCGGAACGAACGTGTTATTTAAATAAATAAATAAATAAAACTTAGTTCATTGTGACAGTTTATCAGGATACGTCAGTTGGATGTCTTATAAATATTCAGGGTCGTATGAAACATTTCTGTTGGATTTGGAAATATGGTAACAGCTGACGCAACTAACGCGCTGAGAGTACTTGCCCTCATACTGTTTGTCAATTCTAGGAATATCATAAATCCGGGGTTCTTAATTCCAGGTTCAGTGTAAAATGATTGAATTTTAAAAATCATGATGCACAATTTAAAAATTAATAATTGTTAACGCCTTAGTTCAAGGGTGGATCCAGATAATTTTTCAGAGGGAGAGATTGTGAATTTTCTTCAACGAATGTATGTGAAAGGGGGTGGGGTGGGGGGCTCCCCCAATTATTTGAAAGAACTTTTCAAATTGAATATAAGGCGATAAATTACACTTTATTTATATTTTTCCATTATAGTGTTCACATTCATGAAAAACCTGAAAGCACGTGCATAAGTTGCGTATTTTTTGGGTGGGGGAGGGGGGTAGGGCAACGATTTTTCTATGCTGTCTTACACGAGGAGATTTTTGTTAAAAATTTATCTTTTTAAGTAGATAGATAATTTAATTTCTCAGTTGAAAGTTGAACTACTTTATTCCAAATTCATTTTTTTGGTTGAAGATTCATAATTTTAGTTCGAAATTCAACTGTTTAATAAAAAATGAACTTTTTTGGTTAAAAAGTGATCTTTAGACTAAAAATTCAACTATTTGGTAGAAAATTCCTTTCTGTCGGTAGAAAATTATTATTCCTGGTTAAAAATTAAACTATATAGTTAGAAATTAATACATTATGTTAAAAATTCGTCTTTTTTTTGGAAAATCGATTTTTTTTGTTGAAAATGCAACTGCTTGGTTGAAAATTAATCTGTTTTGATTCAGAGTTCAACTATTTTGCTAAAAATCCGTATTTTTTGGTTAAATCACATTGTGTTTTATTTAAAATTGAAATATTTTTTTGTTAAAACATCGACTATTATATTTTTTATTAATAATCTATCTTTTTACGTTTACAATTCAACTCTTTCGTTGAAAGGTGAACTACTTTCTTAAAAATTCATTTTTTTGGTTGAAGATTCATTATTGTAGTAGAAAACTCATCTCTTTGTTTGAAAATTGAACTAGTTTGTTCAAATTTCCCTTTTTGGGGGTAAAAATCAATTTTTTAAACTGAAAATTTAACTACCTCATTGAAAACGAACTTTTTTCTTGAAATTTCATATTTTTTGTTTTAAAATTCAACTGCTTTGTATAGAAAATTTGTCTTTTTGTCTTGAAAATTCAACAATTAGCTAAAAAATTTAAATATGTGGTAAAAAATTGAACTGTTTTGTAGAAGATTCGTTTTTAAAATTTGAAATTAATTTTTTCAAGCGGAAATTTAACTATTCCATTTTTTGTTAAAAATTGATTTTTTTAGTTTAAAAATTTAACTATTGGGTTAAAAATGTCAGTACTTTGTTGAAAATTCTTCTTTTTTGATAGACAATTAATCTTCTTGGTTGAAAATTCAACTATTTGGTAAAAAAAATCTTCTTAGTTGAAAATTTATCTTTTTGGTTCAAAATGTAATTATTGGATTGAAAATTCAACTTCTTTGTTGAATTAAAAATAATAATAAATCAACAATTTCAAATTAAAATTCTTCTAAATCAATAATAGTTTCAAATTCAGATATTAAAAATGTCAGGCCTAAATTGTTTGGCTTCAATTTTAGTCAACAATTAGCAGTAGGTTGAGAAATCTACGAATTAGGAGACAGTGATGGAACTTATTGAAAAAGTAGCAAAAAGAAACTTTTCAAAATTAGAATCATAGGGAAGTCTACATTTTGTAATATAAATGTTCAAAATTGTACTAATGAAAATTGCTAAGAGTTTATTGTAAAAAATAAAACAACTTAAAGTTAGAGAAAATCAATTTGGATACAATTTTTTGAAAATCTAGAATCTTTACAGAATAAGGAAATACAACTTTTTTCCATTAGAATTTTTGTTGTCAACCGTTTGTTTTTAATAATAAAAACGAAATATTGAAAAAAAGTTTCGCTCTGATTTAATTATGTTTAAAACTTAAATCGTTCTAAATCGGCCAAATATCATTGAAATGAGTTCATATTTGCAGGACATATTCAAAATACTCTATTCAACAATCTTTTATTGTTTATAATTCTTTAATTGCAAAATGAGGCCAATCGATAATTGTGTTTTCTTGGTTTCACCAGTAAAAAGTATCTAGGTAACTTCGACTGTCGAACAACTTCAGTGAGTGATTTGTTTATCAATGATGAATGAAGTTTTTTGAAAAATCTCATATCGATACGTTGAAAATTTACTGAGATATTCAGATTTGGAAAAAGTACTCGACGTCTGCCCGCGCTGTTAGTTAATGCGTCGCGAGGACTGCTCTGCCAGACAGTGTTCTCAAATCGGGCGGCCGTCAAGTACTTTTTCCAAATCTGAATATCTCAGTAAATTTTAAACGTATCGATATGAGATTTTCCAAAAAACTTTATTCAAAATTGATAAACAAATCACTCACTGAAAGTTGCTCGACAGTCCAAGTTGCCTAGATACTTTTCACCGGCGAAACCAAAAAAAAACACAATTATCGATTTACCTGATTTTGCAATTGGAGATTATTAAACAATAAACAATTTTTAACATTCTCATGATTGTCTAGGAATCGCTAAAGTATTTTGAATATGTCCTGCAAATATGAACTTATTTCAATAATATTTGGCCGTGTTAGAACGATTTAAGTTTTAAAACTTAATTAAATCAGAGAGCAACTTTTGTTCAATCTTTCGTTTTTATTATTAAAAACAAACGTTTAACAAAAAAAATTTTAATAGGAAAAAGTTTTATTTTCTTATTCTTTATAATTCTGCATTTAAAAAAATTGAATTTTCGATTTTGAAATTTTTTTTTTTTGAGACGATCGGACAATACTTTTACGCGTTTTGGAGCATCGGGCTGGTTATTGCATCCGGCGGCTCAATTGTTAATAGATTTCAATAATTTGAAGATATTTTCAAGATTTTAGGGTATTTTTGAAATTTCTAAGGCATTTTCAAGAGCTTTTAATTTGAAATATTTTAGGGAATTTCAAAATATTCTAATGAATTTTAGATTAATTTCATTAATTTGAAGGGATTTCAAAGAGTTTGAAATATTTTGGGATAAATAATTTTCTAGAATTTCGGAAGATATTGAACGATTTTACAGGACCTATATGATTTTAAGATTTTTTAAAGGATTTTATAAGGTTTCCGAGAATTTCAATGATTTTAAGGGTTCTTTTTTAAAAGCCTTTTTAAAGCTTTTAATCAATTTTCTAGGATTTTAAAACACTTATTCAAGAGAAGTGAGGTATTTCGTAGAGTTTCAAAGATTTGAAGAGATTTGGAATTATTATTTGGAATCCACCCTAATTTTTATTAATTTATCCTGAATTCTTTTAAGTTCTGTGGACTTCTTGAATTTTTTAATTCACTTGAATTCTTCTAAATTTACTTACTTCTACTTAATTTAATGGATTTTTTTTTTAATTTTTTAAACTTTTTATTTAATTGATCCTGAGGATCAATTGATTAAGTGATCAAAGGATTTGGAATATTTTAAGCTATTTTTTTCCAAATACATTGGCATTTTCAACAGCTTTAAAAAACTTTAAAGGATTTCAAAAGATTTTAAAGGATTTGAAATATTTTGGCTTATTTTAAAGGATTACAAGTAATTTTTAATTTATTTCAGTAATTTAATGAGATTTCAAAGGATTTGCAATATTTTGGGTTATTGTAAAAAATTTCCAGGCTCTTTTTAGAGCTTCAAAAAATTTCAAGGGATTTCGAAAGATATCAAAGAATTTGAAATACTTGAGGAAATTCTAAGATTCCTAGAAATTTCTTATTTATTTCAATAGTTTGAAGGGATTTCCAAGACTTTGAAATATTTTAGGATATTTTAAAAGAAGTATTTTATTAGATTTTTTTTAATTCTTATAAATTCACTCAATTCTGCTCGATTCAGTGAATTTAAAAAAAGTTTTTGTTTAATTCATCTTGAAGTCATTAAAACTCACCTTAAATTCTCAGGCATTTTGTCATATTCTTTAAATTCTCTGTAATTTTTCTAAACTCAATTCAAACTAACTCAATTCAATGATTTTTTTCATATTTTTTAATTGTTTTGAATTCACTTGGTTACTTTTTAAATTCAGTTTTTTCGATTTTTTTTTAATTTTCCACTTCATTTCAATCCTTGGAAATTGATTTGTAGTCATTAGTCACTTTTTTAGTTAAAAATTAGTAGAGTTTCAAAAATTTGAAATCATTTGTTGGAATTCACCCTGAATTCTTTTATATTCCGTGAAATTCTCTTGATTTTTTTTATTCGCTTAAATTCTTCTAAATTTACATAATTCTATTTAATTCAATAGATTTTTAAAATAATTTTTAAAAGTTTTTATTTAATTGACCATGACGTCTTTTACCCTCACCTTGAATTCTTAGGAATTTCAGTAAAGAAAGGAATTATTAATTTTTGGTGATGAGAGGAAGGAAGAACTCCAAGAAAATAAATAAGACTAAAAGAAAAGCTTCCTGCTCAAAAGTCTAATAAACCAATTTTCCTCATTTTTAGCAATATTTATTTACACAAAGCAACACATTAATACAGAGAAATTTATTTTCTTAATGCACATCTACATGACAAGACCTTCAATTTAAGCCGATTTAAATTTCTTAATTTTTTGTTATTTTCCAACCTCTGATAATAAAAAAATATCGCTGTGACATAGAAAATTTTAATTTCAAAAAACATCTTCTGAACAGTTTGAGAAGTAAATTAGATCAGAGATTTTTTTTTAAATTTAAATTTGGAATTGTTTTATTCTGTTTATAAAAGATTCTAGATAATAATTACGTTAAAAATTGACGATTGTATTTTTAGTCAACTGTTTTATTATGTGGTTGCAAATTCAACAAATTGTTAAATAGTTATCCTGTTTAGTTGAAAATTCAACTTTTTTGTTGAAAATCACCTTTTGGATTTAAAATCCAACTATTTGGGAAGAAAATTAACTTTTTTGTTAAAAATTCATATGTTGGTGTTAAAAATTCAACTGAAATCTTTATTGGCTGAAAATTTAACAATTGTTTTTAAAATTCATCTTTTCGGTTTAAAAATTCATGTTTTTTGGTAATAATTTCATCCTTTTTTGTTAAAAACGCAACTGTTTTGTTGAAAATAAATCTTCTTCCGGTTACAAATGCAACATTTTGGTTGAAAATTAACTTTTTTGTTAAAAATTTATCTTTTTGTAGAAAATTGATATTTGCGGGTTGAAAATGACACTTGCTTCGTAGAAAATTTGTCTTGTTGGTTGAAAATTTGTCTTTTTTGGGTAAAAATTTAACCACGTTGTTAAAAATGAATTTTTTTATTTCAGATTCATAATCTTAGTTAAAAATTCATCTCTTTGGTTGAAAATTTAATTATTTTGTTGAAAATTCGTTTTTTGTTGTTGCTAAGAATTCAACTTTTCATTAGAATATATAACTACTTCATTTTTGGTTGAAAATTTATATTTTTTAAGTCGAAAATACAAATATTTGTTTGCAAATGCATGTACTTTGTTAAAAATTCGTCTTTTTAGTTAAGAATTATACTTTATAGGTTGAAAATCCAACTATTTTGTTATAAATTTAATTATTTTGTTGAAAATTAAACTCATTGGTTGAAAATTAAACTATTTTGTTGAAAGTATTTTTTTTTTTTTTTTTTTTTTTTTTTTTTGAATGTCAAATATTATATTTTTCGTAAGAATTTATCTTTTTGTTGAAAATTCAACTCATTGGTTGAAAATTTAATTATTTTGGTAAAAATTCAAACCATTGGTAAAATATTTAACAAATTGTGGAAAGTTTCACTATTTTGTTAACAATTAATTTGTTTTATTGAAAATTAATCTCACTGGTTAGAGATTTAACCATTTTGTTGAAAAAATATATATATATATATTTTTTTTTAATATGAAATATTATATTTTTCGTTAAGAATTCGTCTTTTTGTTGAAAATTCAACTTCTCGAGTTGAAAATTCAACTGTTTTTGGTTGAAGTTTAATTTTTTTTCTTTGAAAATTTATCTTTGTAAGTGGAAAATTGTAGTATTTGGTTAAAAATGGAACTATTTCTTTAAAAATTATATTATTTGATTGAAGATCAATCTTTTTAGTTGAAATGATTTAAAGAAGATTTGAAATGTTAAAAAAGTTGAAATTATTTCATTCCGTTTATAAAAGATTCTAAATATCTTGAAAATGGTAAAAGATGAAAATTCTGGTCAAGGAAAAATCAGGGAAAGGTGAGGAGATTGTGAAAATAAAGTTTTGCTGCCACCCTGGAGTTGGCACAAATTCCGGAATAACAAAGTTTTCGTCAGAACTTGACTAGGCAAATTTTAATCTCGAATAATTAAAAGGAGAAAATTGAAAAATTTTCCTGAGACTCGCAAGATTATGTAGAATTTTTTTCTGAGAGCACTCAGACTGAGATATGTAATTATTAGTGATATCACTTATAGCTTAAGCGATATTTATCTCAAAGGAGTCAAAGTTCGAACTCTTTACGTTCAGCAACGTTTTCTTATATCAATGTATGTGTCATTTTTCATTGTATGTACCTAATCTAGAACTAAACTCACGCGATGATATTAATATCACAAAACTTTTACAAAATCCTTTTTTCATTATTATTATTATTTTTAACCAGCGCAAAAAGCTTTGTAGCGTGTTTCTTATTTTCATTGCCAAATTGTTGAATTAATAATAAATATTAAAATGTCTACATTGCCTTTTCATACAATTTTAATTTTAATCGGCTTTCAGTAATATCTAACTTCTGTTTGTATGTAAGATTTTATCCCAGAAGGAATTAAATGCAAATAAATTAATTAATAAGTGAATATAGGATTTTATATCAATATTTGATGTGTACGATAAAAAATGATGCAATTTTGAATTAAATTTTGAAGATTTAAAATTAAAAACTTTTTAATTTTTAACATGTGTAAATAAATTTTTTTTTAAATTTTAATGATTTTGAAGCTAAATGTCAGGTTTTCAATTCCAAATCTGCCAAGTTCATGAAATTTTGAATGCTGATCATCAAAATTATAGAATTTTTAATTGTAGATTTTACCAATTAAAAACTCTTCAATTTTACAGATGTTAAATAAAAATTCCTAAATTTGAATGATTTTGAAGATTAAAAGTCAAGAGTTTTCAATTCTAAATCATCAATTTTAAATTGTAAATTAAAAAAATTAATAACTTGAGTTTTAGAAGATTTGTAATTCACAGTTCCACAATTTTGAATAGTTACAGTCAAAATTCTCGAATCAAGACAGATATGTATAGAATGGCAAATAATTCAATTTTCTAGATTTTTATTTCAAGGTATGTAATCTTGAACTTTTTTTTTAATAGTTTAATTTTGAAGATTTATAATTGAAAATTCTTCAATTTGAACGATTCGCTATTCAAAATTCTTTAATTCTTAAGATTTACAATTAAAGATTCATCAATTCGGAAAGATTAAAATTTAAATTGATGTAATTTTGAACTTGTTTTGTATTTTGTTCTCTTCCGAAGATTTACCATGGAAAATTCTTCAAGTTTGAAGGTTTGCATTTAAAGATTCTTCCATTTTTAATAACGTATGTGACAGGACAATGATGCAATTTTGAATGCTTTTTTTTGAAATAGTTAAATTTTGAAGATTTAAGGTCTTCCAAATTGAAGAAATTTTTAATGTAAATCATCAAAATTACATTTTTTTATTTGGAAATTTTTTAAATTGTTAATTTTCAATTCTAAGTTTTAAAAATTAAAACTCTTCAATTTTAAAGATTTACAATTCAAAGTTCTGCATTGTAAAGAGTTACCACTGAAAATTCCTGAATTTTATAAATATGAAGTTACAAATTGTTTAATTTTTAAGATTTATGTTTCATAATTTGTAATTTAAATTATTCAATATTGTTAACACTTTCAACTAGAAATGATACAATTGTTCAAATTTAAATTCTTTGAATTATAAATGATATAATTTCAACTTATTTCTAATGAAATTGTCCAATTTTCAACATTTTAATGTGCAATGTTTCAATTTTGAGAGCTGGCGATAAAAAATTTACAAATTTCTAACACTTTCCATTTCAAATTGAAAATTCTTCAATTTCAAATATTTGCAACAAAAAAATTCTTCAACTTTGAAGATTTATAATTAAGGATTTATTAATTTTTAATTATTATGGTTTGTAATTCTTCTTTCAATAGTTCCATTTTGAAGATTTAGAATTGAAGTAAGTAATCAATTTTCTTTTTTTCCATCTATGGAAAAGCCCAGTAGGAATTTTCTTGGGGATAATTGATTTTTTATTAAACTTGATTGACAATTAAGTGAGGCACACTGGTTTAATTTTCAGAAGTCTGGTCTTTTCAGTTTACGATCTACGTATGTAATTACGTAATGCACATTATATAGGTACTTTTCACTTTTCAGTGTCAAGCTAGGAAGCGTTGAAATAGAAAATATCTTTTCATTAACACTCGCATAAACATTGGCAACGGTTCAAAGAGTTACGTCGCGGAAACGGGGAATCTTTCTTTGCATACTTGTCACGCAAATCGTGATCGATTGGATATTCAATTCATTCACGTTAATTGTGACGCGGAAAAAAAAACAACAGAAATTTCAGAATTTAAATTCCGAATAAATCATAATTTAAAATCTTCTTTATCGTTCAACATTCAAATTTAATTATCTGATTCTTGGAAATTAAAAAAGAAAATAAGGATCCAACCGTCAAGTTTGGAGAAGACACTCTTGAATATCTCCATTCAAATAAAAAAATAAAATAATAAATAAAAAAAAAGGGTTTCGTAGCTTATTAAAACGTTAAATATTAAGTCCTCTCTCTCCCATAGTTTCCCTCCCCACCCTTTTCCAACTTCTTCATCCTATACTTCCCCCTCTCCTCGCTTTTACTGCTGACACTCCCCTTTCTCCAACTTCCTCCTATTTCTCCTCACTTCCCCTACTTTCCCATCCCTCCTTTTTCCTCACTTTCTTTACGTCTCGTCCCCTTATTTCCCCTACTTCCCTTCCCCAGCCCTGAATCCTCCCTACTCACCCTAATTTCTAATCATTTCTCCAACTTCTCCTCACGGTCCTTACTTTCCCTCATCTCATTTTCCTCACTTCCCCTTACCTCATTTTCTCTCACTTCACCCACTTCCCCTCCCCTCTTTTTACCTCACTTCCTCTACGTCCCGGCCCCCCATTTTCCCTACACCCCCTCCTCACTTCTCCTACTTCCTCATCCCTAATTTTCCCTAATATCACCTACTTCTCCTCCCCTGATTTCCCATTACTTCCCT
This sequence comes from Andricus grossulariae, assembly GCA_011634705.1. Classification (NCBI taxonomy): domain Eukaryota; kingdom Metazoa; phylum Arthropoda; class Insecta; order Hymenoptera; family Cynipidae; genus Andricus; species Andricus grossulariae. Next base: position 2,871,055 of record JAABKJ010000755.1, read on the forward strand.
TACTTGGCTGCCCGTTATTTCTCCTCACTACCTCTACTTTCTCATCCCTCATTTCCCATTATTTCCCCTACCTCCCCCTCCTCTGATTTCTCCTCACTTCACCTACGCCCCCTCCCCTCATTCCCCCTAATTCTCTCCCATTATGACCCCTTGCTTCCGCTATTTCCCTGTCTCTCATTTTCCCTCACTTCCCCTCCTTGGAAAAAAGTACGACGGACGGACACGCAATCGAAACTATAAGGGTTTCTGCCCGGGGCTACAAAAACCCTGAAAAGAGGGTAGAAAAAGAAGGCAACCTTCCAAACCACTTCCTTCATTTTTTCTTTTGTCATTTTAAAGAAAATCATAATCAAAAAACATTCACAAAAATCTAGGCTCTTTTTTTTCTTTCATCTTTTTTTTTATTTTAATTTTATTAATTTGAATGGAAACATTTAACGGCGTGTATTACAAATTTATTTGTTTTTTTTTAATTTGCAAAAATTTCGTGATAAAAAATAAATAGAATTATTATTTCTGATCGAAGAAACCCAATTACCTGTATCTTTGTTTAAGAGAGAAATGTTGAGATGTAGAACTTGAACATTTAAAAATTCAATTCAGTATTGAATAAATAAAAATTTAAAGTCTTCAAAATTAGACAATTTCCGAGGGGCTACTCACTGCGAAATCTGAAAATCTTAAAACTGTGAGTGCGGTAATCTGTATTGAATTCTTATAGAGATTTCCGATATTTCGTTAAGATTGCCAGGAGTTCCGAGATTTCCGACTCTGCTCGCAATCAGCACTCACGTGGGATTCTGCAGACTCGGCTAAACTCGGCGGCTTTCGGATTCAGTCGGCTGTTCGTTCCACGCATAGGAGCGTATGTCGGAATGCTCCACAACACCTCATCTCTGTCCACACTCATGTTGCCAAAGATTTCCAAGATTTCTCGCGAATGCTGGATTGCTGAGAGATTTCCAAGAGTTCTCTTAAGATTTCCCGCGCAACAATCTAAGATTTCGTAGTGAGTAGCCCCTCAACAATTTCTAGATACCTTTGAAATCTGGAATTTTTCATTCGATTGTATTGTCTAGTAAAAGTCATTGCAAGCAAAAAAGTGATACCAAATAATGGAAACACACCGGCAATCAAATTTGCTATTTTATCAACAAATATTCAACTTTGGAATCTTGAAGTGGCATTTAGGTACACGAACCCAACAGAATTATTTCACGAATTCGAAAATGTCGTAACTGGAAATTTATTGATAAAATTGTTGATAACAATAGTAATTCTTAACTGATCGTGTAATTCCTTCATAAAACTTCTCTCTGAGTTGAGAGCTATCAGAGTTCGAAAAAAGTATAATAATTTCTGCAAAGAAACTGAAGAAAACAGTATTATTTAAAAAAATTTGTTATTAAAAATAACAATTGTTAATTATCTATTAATCTGCTTCTCGAAATATTAGAATAAAAATATTTTTAGACAGTCATCTCACGGGTAACTTGATACCAACAGAATTTGTTTAAAAAATTTGTTATTCAAGAAAAAACTTGTTTTGTTGTCTGCAATTACTTTTACTAGAAAAGCAATTTTAGAATAATGGCAACAAAGTTTATTGAAGATAAGGCAAAACTTTATTAAGAAAAATCATCATACTACACATTTGCTAAAAAAATTGTTTTTAACAGTTGAATCAATTGTTGTGTAAAATTTTGGCATTGCTAAAGTCTGTGTTTATGAACTCTGATGAGCATTTGGTTTATTTACTCCGGGTTGCCCGGATTACTCCTGATTACAAGTTGAAAATGAGAAATTAACCGGGACAATACCGGGAATTTAAAATCATCCTGAAAATAATTATCTGGCAATGTGAGAATTGCCAAGGAAATGAATCTCCAACTTGAACTCCAAGGCCTAGAGAAGATGAACCAGAGCAATTTCAATTCTAGAGCAGCATCGAAGTATCCAACCGACCTTGATCTCCTCGCCAATGCAGATGTGATACAACAGCTTCATTCCTTGTGACATCCGCTATCAAACAAGCATTCGAGCTAGACTCTCAAATCAAGCCGAGCTTAAATTTCCTAATCAGACACAAGTGTTTTCCGATCACTTATTATCAACAAGACTCATCAATAACAGCTTCTGGCCAGACTCGATACTAACTTGAGTACTGTCTATTTATTTATTCATTTGGAACAGAACAAGCCCAACAGTTCCGGAGAACCAGTGACAGGGCCACAATATGTACATGAGTACAAGGATTCACTGAAGAAACATGTAGTCAGGCCTAACTGCTGGGGTTTGTAAAATATGATGCTGCTACTTTATTGATTGGTACAACTGTTTTGCTTGATGGTGGTACTACTCGGTTTTTTAAAATTACAATGCGGGTAATAGTACCAACAAGCCAAATGGTTGTGCCAACCAATAAAGTAGCAGCGGCATATTTTGCAAACCCAAGTAGTTGCCGAGTAAAAATTCTTCAACTTGATTCCGACTTGAATTGCCCTCACTCAAGACATATTCAAGACAAAGTGAATACGTCTTTCGATGTCTCATTTTTGAGATGGAGCCAGACTTTGTCACAGAAAATCCTCGGGTATTACTTTGATCTTGAAGTTGTATCAAAGTGATATGCAGCAGAATGATACTCGTGTGATTAAAAGGATCTAGATTTGGTATCAAAATTATTTGACAATTACACGTAAACATTGTATTTGTCTTTGGTATGAGATCTTTGGAAAAAGAACAGCACGACTATCAGTTGATAGGATCGTGAAGTTGGGCTAGTGCATTTTTTTTATTGACGAAATTGAATGATTTTGATATTAAATGGATAATTTAATTGAGCTGCAATACTTCTGATACCTCAGGATTCACGGTGATTCCGCGAGTTTGTGCACTGTACTCGAGAATTCGAATAATGGAATATTACATCAATCTAGATCCTTGCCGAAGGTGTGTACTATCATGGTTTTCATGTCACTACACATTTCGTGGAGCTGAGTATGATTGTCGAGTACGGTCGAGTAGTTCGGTACTGCAACTACTGCATGTTGCAGACTGATCATCTGATCAAGCCTCTTGTTGGACGGACATATGTATAGCTAGCTATATATCCTAGGTGTCGATTCCGCTTTGGTGGGAGGTTACGACACACGCGCGTGCGACCTAAAGAGCACCGAGCATATGAGAGAACCGAGAACTCAGAGCTTAAAGTACGTTTGCGCCTGTCTGATACTCGAGTTTCTCTCAGTTTCTCTCTAGCCAAGCTCAGAAGCACAGAGACTTTTCATACCCAGTGATGATTGAGGCAGTACGAAAGTGCGTGCGCGAGCCACTATAATCCTCTTTCCCTCCTTCCAAGTTCAAAATCCTTCCCAGGCTGCTTCCATTCCTCCCAACAACTCACCGTGTGCTAACAAATATAAGTGGAAAAACGAGACAAGTGTAAATAGAGAAGAGAGCTTTAAAGCTGAGGAGTCTCGTGATCTGATGAAGTGTTCGAGATTTTAAATTTAAGTTTGAACTTGTGGGAAACTGAAGTTGCTAACTCTGGAAGTGAGGAGAAAGAGACGTAGATTTTTTAATTCTGGATTGGGTTTGGTCTTCTGGATCTTCAGGATTGTCTCAAAAGATCTGACCAACTAATTGAAGCAGGACAACAGAACATCAGTGATACCAAACTGAATGATAGTTCCAGAATTAAGAGGTGGATTTGGGAACATGAAGATCGTTTCAAAACATCATTGATACCAAACTGAGTAATATTGAAAATTCAGATCTGGATTGGTTTCGGTGAACTTGATGATTGTTTCATAACGTCAAACCAACCAATTGAAACAGAACAACAGACTACTGTTCCCAAACTGAATAATATTCCAACTTCAGATCTGGACTGGTGTCGGTGAACTTGATGATTGTTTTGGAAAACATCAGACCAACTAATTGAAGTGGAACAACAGATCTCGGATACCAAACTGAGTAATAATTCCAGATTTGAGCCAACTTCAGCATCAAAATTGGTACCCAAAGATTAGAAACGAAACTTTGTGAAAAAATGGAGGTGATCGAAGAATGAGAAGAAAGTGGATCGATAATAGGATCCAATAAACCGAATCGTCAGAGTTGCGACATAAATTTACATCGTGGCTTGCAAGAGACAATATAAATATCAGTTGTGATTATGTAAGAATGGTCGAAGGACCGAGGGGTGTTTGAGGAAAGAGGTGAGGCTAAAGAGCGAGAGAGAGCAAGAGAGCGAGAGAGAGAGAGAGAAGTAGAATTCAAAGTGGAACTAAATGATTTCGTGGCGGGAAGCAATGATCGAAGGGATCGAGTGAGTGATTCGCGCGTGGGACGTATCGGGGATTTGAGGAAAATTTTCAAAAGCACCTGGTCACCTGATAAAAATCACGCTCGGTCAGAGGAGTGATATTTTTACGAATCGTGGTATTTTTAAGTTCAGCTGCAGAGCCAAAGACTTCCGAGGAACTTTTGGAAAAAGAATGGAAAATATAATGTAACTAAAGATTTGAAGAAGAGAAGAGGATTTGGATGCAAAAAAGCTGAGGATCGTATGTAGATTTTTTGGAACTTTGGGGTTTAATCTTGGATTTTAGAGTGATAAAGATTAGAGGAAGATAAGTTTTATTGCAAAAGGTAATTAAGATAAAGACAGAAAATAGTCTTTATTGTTTTATGGGCTGTAATTTTACTTCGAAGAATCGCAATTGTGGTAGAAGGAATGGAACTTGGCTCTACCATATATATGATAATTATTAAATTCATATCTTAGAAATGTTTGTAATTTTACAAGAATTTTACTATACTTTTGTGTTGTAAATTATCTGAAATAACAACACATTTGTGGTCAGATCTGTAGTTATAATTTTTAGAATTTGATTTTCAAATTTTATCATTTACGTATCAAGTCATCAAATCATGATGAAACTGTAATATATTGTGTTTTTTTTCTGTTAATTTCAAGTGAGTTCATTATTACTACAACAATCATGAATGAAATAATTGAAAGAAATACAAAAGTAACGTAGAAGCTAGAAGTTATTTTTCGCATCTGAGTTTTCAACTTTAATTTGCATTATCGATAAAAGTTTCACGTAAACACGTCATATTATAATCCTGCCTGATACAAGTATCAACAAGCGTTTTGCAATCTGATCATTTGTTCTTTGAAATAAGTTTTAAAGATTGAGCAAGATCGCTATAGAAATTTCCCAAAGTATAGATCACAGTGAGAATCGCGAATTTTAAATAAAGCTGTTTCAGTTATCCGAAAATTGTTTGAGAAATTTAAAAAGTTAAATGTTGGAAAAAGCCATTAAAATTAACATTTTCTCTGCAAGTCAGTCTGTAATTATTCAAACAGTTCGTAAATAATTCGCACTTGAAATTATCACATTATTTACGTTGAAATGAAAACAAGCACGTGCGAATCTCATATTGAGAATAAGGAGTTATTCTTGAATGAAGATGTCAACACAAAGTGCATACACTCTCGTTTTTTATTAAATAAAAGCTGCTGGAAAAGGGGATGAATCCCAGAATTTCGGGACGACTAGCCAAACTTGTGAAAAATATTTGACTACTCATCCCGAATTTCGAGACAAGACACTTCGCAAATAAAAATTAAAGTTATAATTTAATTTAAGAAAATCAAATTAAATTTACATTACATTATATTGAATTAAATTTGAATTAAATTGAAATTGAATTGAAAATAAATTGAATTTAAATTAAATTAAAATACAATTGAATTGAAAATTAATTGAATTTTCATTCAAATTGACGCACTTTCTATGGTTAAGGAATTTTTCGTAACTCTAACCCCCTTTCCAGCTCGTTCAGGGCTAACGTTAAGGAAAATTCCGTAAACATAGACAGTGCCTAAAATTAATTTAAACTTTAATAGAAATCGAAGTAAATTTAAATCAAATTGCATTTGGATTCAATTTGAGTTACATTAAACTTAATTTAAGTTTAAATTAAATAAAAATTTAAATGAATTGAAATCGAATTGATATTCAATTTAAATTGTATTGAAATTGATTTGATATTTAAATCGAAATTTAATTGAAATCAAATTAATTGAAATTGAATTGAATTAGAGTTAAATTAAACTTAAATTAAATTGAAATTAAATTGAAATGAAATTGAATTCAAATTTAAATCGAGTTTAATTGAAATCAAATTAATTGAAATTGAATTGAATTAGAGTTAAATTAAACTGAAATTAAATTGAAATGAAATTGAATTTAAGTTTAAATCAAAATTTAATTGAAATCAAATTAATTGAAATTGAATTGAATTGGAGTTGAATTAAACTTAAATTAAATTTAAATTGCATTAAAATGGAGTTTGAATTGAAATTGAATTGAATTGGAGTTAAGTTGAAGTTAGATGGAATCGGAATTGAATTTAATTAAAATCGAATCGAATTGGAGTTAAATTAAACTGAAATTAAATTGAAATGAAATTGAATTCAAATTTAAATCGAAATTTAATTGAAATCAAATTAATTGAAATTGAATTGAATTGGAGTTAAATTAAACTTACATTAACTTTAAATTGAAATAAATGGAGTTTGAATTGAAATTGAATTGAATTGGAGTTAAGTTGAAGTTAAATTGAATCGGAGTTGAATTTAATTTAAATTGAAATCGAATTAAATGGAAATTGAATCAGAAATGAATTGAAGTTTAAATTTGAATTGAGTTGAATTTAAATTAAATTGAATTGAAATTTAATTGAAATTACATGAAATTCAATTGAAATTCAATCGAATTAGGGTTAAATTAAATTGAAATTGAATTTAATTGTAGGTAAATTGAATTGAATTGCAGTAAAATTGAAATAAAATTAAATTGAAATTAAATTTATATTGAGTTAAGTTGAATTGAAACTAAATTGAATTGAAATTGGATTGAATTGGTCTTGAATTGAACCTAAATTAAATTGAATTGGAAAGAAATTTAATAGAAATTGAAATTAATTTGATCAAATTGAAATTAAAATGAATCGGAGTTGAATTGAAGTTTAAATTGAATTTAATGGAAATGCAATTTGAACTGAGTGCAATTGAAATTTAATTAAATTGTAATTAAATTAAATTTAAATTTAATCTAAATTTAATTTAAATTTAATCTAAATTTAATTTAAATCCAAATAATTGAATTGAATTGGAGTTAAATTAAGACTGAATTGAATTAAAATTAATTTTGAATTGAAATTGAATTGGAGTTCGATTGAAATTAAATTGAATCAGAGTTGAATTGAAGTTTAAATTGAAATTGAATTGAAATGAAATTTCAACTGAGTGGAATTGAAATTAAATTAAATTTAATTGGAATTAAATTCAATTATAGTTAAATTAAATTTGAATTGAATTGTAGTTAAATTGAAATTGAAATGAAATGAAATTTGAATTGAGTTGAGTTGAATTGAAACTAAATTCAATTGAAATTGGATTGAATTGTAGTTACATTTAATTTAAATTTAAATCGAATTAAATTGATATTGAATTAGAAATTAATTGAAGTTTAAATTGAAATGAAATTTGAGTTGAGTTGAATTGAAACTAAACTGAATTGAAATTGGATTGAATTGGAGTTGGATTAAATCTAAATTAAATTGAATTTAAATTTAAATTGTAATTATTTGAAATCAAATTGAATTGGAGTTAAATTAAACTTAAATTTATATTAAATTGAATTTAACTTTTAATAGAATTAAATTGAAATTGAATTGCAGTTAAATTGAATTTAAATTTAATTGGAAATGAATTGCAGTTTAAATTGAAATTGAATTGAAATGAAATTTGAATTGAGTTGAATTGAAATTACATTGTATTGAAATTGAATTGAATTGGAGTTATTAAACCTAAATTAAATTGAATATGAATTAAATTGAATATAAATTTAAGTTTTAATTGATTTGAAATCGAATTAATTGAAATTAAATTGAATTTGAGTTAAATTAAACTTAAATTAAATTTGTATTAAATTGAAATGAAATTGAATTGGAATTGAATTGGAATAGTAATAAAATTAAATTGGAATTCAGTTAGAATAAAATTAAATATAAATTCTTAGAAATAGAAGAATGTAGTCTTGAAATGATAAATTTTTAAACATTATTAAATTATAAATTAGATCAGTGCAATTTTAATTAGCCAGTTTTTTGCAAGTCCATATTTGGATTTGAGATTGAACTCGAAATGAAGTTCCGATGCAGATTCGGCACTTAATTGTCTAGATTTTTATTTTGCATAATTAAACACATATTTATAATTGAGTTGGATGTTTAAATGATTTTGAATTGTAATAATCTCGTTGTAATTTGTAGAAAGAGGCAAATTGGTGAGATTGATAGGGCGGAGTAGATTGCAGAACGATGAAAGGAGAGGAAAGGTGGAAACTTGGAAAGTTGGAAACTTGGTTGACGTGGACAAAATAATATGGCATGATGCTCGTTATCTGGTTACACGTGCGCGGCATGGGATTAATAAATGGGTTGGGGGAAGGTCGATCACGCTCATTGAAAATTGGCAAACGCCCGTTAATTATTACTATTACTGTATAGTAGTGATGCCGCTGCTTCTGCTTTTACATAAGAGACACGCTTCTTCGTTTTGCAATCGATTCTATTCTATTTTATTCTATTCTATTCTATTCTATTCTATTCTATTGTGTTGTGTTGTCCACCATTCATTGTCGGCAAATAAACGATCGGCCTCGTCGTCCTCATCACAATCACTACTCTCAAACTCAGTACTTCATTCTCATTACGTAAAGTCGTCTCCCCTAATCAGAAACAGAATCTCACTCTGAATCTGTATCTGACACCTTCTTTCTAATATTATTATTATATATATTTCCCGGGGTCAATAGTCGGGGGTTTTAAAATAGGAAATCAAGCTTTCTTTTTTTTACTACTTTCCCAGCCCTCCCCAAGCTCAAAAATTACCCCTAAGTGTAAAACTACCACTTTTCTGACTCTCCATGGCTCCAAAAACTACTCCTAAGTGGAAAAATACCCATTTTCCAGCTAATCACGGACTTCGAAAGCACCACTGAGTGTAAAACTACCCCTTTTCCAGCTCTCCTCAGGCCCAAGAATCTCCATTAGTGATAAATTCCCCCTTTCCAGCTCTCCCTAGGCTGAATCACCACTAAGTGTAAAACTACCGCTTTTCTAATTCTCTTTGTCCCCAAAAACTAATCTTGAGTGTAAGAATACCACTTTTGCCGCTATCCCTAGCCTCAAAAAACGACTCCCAAGTGAAAAATACCCCTTTTCCAGCTAATCACGGACTTTGAAAGCACCACTAAGTGTAAAACTACCCCCTTTCCAGCTCTCCTTAGGCCCAAAAATTACCATTAAGTACAAAATTCCCCCTTTACAAATCTCCCTCGGCTAAAAAATCCCCCCTAAGTGTACAACTACCGCTTTTCTAATTCTCTTTGTCTCCAAAAACTAATCTTGAGTTTAAGAATCCCCCTTTTCCAGCTCTCCCTAGCCTCAAAAAAGGACTCCCGAGTGTAAAAATACCCCTTTTGCAGCCTTCTTCAGTTCTCTGTATGCCATAAATCACACCCAAGTGTAAAAATACCCCTTCTCAGCTCTTTGTGGGCCCAAAAATCACACCTGATAGTAAAATACCCTTTTTCTGGCTCCTCCAGGCCCAAAATCAACCCCTAATGCATAATACCCTTTTTCCAGCTCTTATCAGGCCCCAAAATGAACCATTAGTGTAAGTTACTCCTTTTTCAGCTCTTTCCAGGACGTTAAAAACATGCACAAATGTAAAAGTCGCCCTGAAATAAAAAATAACCCTATTGCAGCTCTAATTAGACCCAAAATCACCTCTAAGTGTCAAAATACTACGTTTTCAGCTCGCCATTGGAACCAAAAATCACCTTTTGGTTTAAAGATGCCCCTTTTCCAGCTCTTCACGCGCTTAGAAAGCTCCCTTAAGTGTAAAAATACCACTTTTCGAGCCCTTTGCCGGACCATAAAACATCCGTGAGTGCAAGAATACCCTTTTTCCAGCTTCGAACAGGATAGAAAACAACCCCTACGTGTGAAATACCTCTTTTTCAGCTATCACTAGGCCCAAAAATTACATCCAAGTGTAAAAATACCCCTCCCCAGCTCTTCCCAGACCCAAAAATCACGCCTAAGTGTATAATACCACTTTTTTGGCTCCTCCAGGCCAAAAATCACCTTTCAATTCAAAATACCGCTTTTCCAGTCCCAGACCAAAATAATCCCTGGGTGTAAAATGGCCCTTTTTAGCTCCTCCAAGCCCAAAATTGACCCGCAGCTCTTATCAGGCCTAAAATAAAGCATTAGTGTATAATACACCTTATAGAGCTTTTCCCAGACTCACAAAAACACCCCCAAATGTAAAAATCACCCTCAAGTGAAAAACACCCCTATTCCAGATCTTCGCAGACCCAAAATGACCCCTAAGTGTAAAATACCCCGTTTTTAGCTGGGACCCAAAAGTCACGTTGTAGTGTAAAAATACCCCTTTTCCAGCTCTTCCTAGCTTCAAAAAGTATGCCCAAGTGTAAAATAGCCCTTTTCCAATACCCCCTAGTCCCAAAAATCACATCCAAGTGTAAAATTACCCCTTCCCAGCACTTCCCAGACCCAAAAATCACCCCCAAGTGTAAAATACACCTGCCCCAGCTCTCCCCTGCCCAAAAAATGTTGGTGCTTCCAATATAAAAAATTTAAACTAGCAATTTTAAGTGAATAGAAGATGTGGCTACAAAATTCTTTTTTTTCTGGCAACGAATTTTAAAATTTGATTAAAAAAATAACCAAGCAGAAAAAGATACTTTGTCTGAAGGACATAATTTCCACCCTGTCTTGAGATGTGGTTCACAAATTGTAGTTTCTCCCTCGGGAAAGTGTCGTAAAAAAATTCGCTTCGTTGAATTCTTGGGTCTCCGAAACGACTTTCATTCTCGTTTCATCAAACTTGATTTTCCCCGAAACGACACGACGACGGTCTTTGCAAGAATAAACCAAATTTAACTTCCGATGCTAAATTTGATTGATGAGAGATTCTTTCGATTCGAGGACAATTTGGAACCTGAAATATAAATAAATTCATTGACTTTAAATTTAACCTCACTATTATTTTACTCCAACTGATTGAAGAATTTAAAAAGAGACCAAGGGAGGAAATTTGGTATCTGAATAATAAAAAAATCAGTCCATAATCAGGATTGTTTTCGTTTTCTTTTTCTTTTTCTTTTTGGCAAGAAACGGATGTCATTGCTTTCTGGCAGGAGGCCAACTGGTGTATTTGCATTCAAATGAGTAATTTATTTGAATAAAATAAATCGCTAAATTGAATCACATTCATAAAGCCAATGTTGACTGTCGGATAAATGCATAAATCTTTTCACTCCTTATAGTATAGGAAATGTTCGATTATAGTGACGATCGTTGCATGTTTGAAGCTTGGAGAAGACAGCTTTACTGGAGCTGAACAAACATATGAACCGATATTTTTAACTTTTATTATTTTCACCCTATTTTAAATAAAATAAAGTTACAAAAAATGCAGTTTTTAAACAAAAATTTTTTCTCAACTCTTAACCCTTGCATGATATATATTTGAAAACAACTTGAATTACAACCTGAGCATTCAAAGAAAGCAAATAATTTATTTATTGTACAATTTTATTGTTATGAACTAATTCTATGAACAAATAAACCATTTCTTTTCATTTTGTGTGGAAAAAATGATTTGCCGTCTAATATTTATAGAAGTAGCTTCTCAGCTCAAGAATAGGAAAAATTATGCTTACGTAATACTTGAACGGCCCCTAAAAAATTAAGTTATTTGTACCGAAATTTCGGTATACGTAGCCACGGCCTTGTTATAAATAATTCACGTTAATAAATCCAATATTTTCAACATCTTTTCTCGGGAAAAAATGGTTAAAAACTTATTAAATTACAAAGAATCTTCTTTTTTTTATAAAAAATCTAGGAAAACGGTTTATTTATTTGTAACAATAAAATTCTGCAATACAAAAAATATGAGCTTTTTGTGGATGCTCTGATTGCAATTTGGGTAGATTGCCAAATAAATCTAAGCTTTAAGAGCTGAGAAAGAAAATATTTTTCTTTAAAATGCCATTTTTGGTCAATTTGTTTGTTTTCAAATAAGCTAAAAAAGTGAGAAAAAAAACTGAAAATTGAAGGAGGAAGTGAAAATTTGTAAAGGTAGGAAAATTGACCCACGTGCTTCAATTGCGCAAGGAACCCGGCTGTTGGCCGTCACTCTATTTTTAGCGAATACCGCTACATAGTTATTTAGCCTGTCCTAACCCTCGTCAGTGACTAGCCGCATAATATTAAATATTAAATAAATAATATTAATTAATATTGTTATTAAATTAATTATATCATTGTATAAATATTAAGGAAAATAATAATATAAAGATTTTAGTTTTAAAAGTTCCAAATTTGAATGATTTCAACTTTGAATCGTAAAATATAATCATAAAATAAGGATTTCAAGTTTGGGTTCCAAAATATTAGGTAATAAAATAAGGATTTCAAGTTGAAAAATTCCCAAATGTATATTATTTCAAGTTTGAGTCACAAAATATGATTATAAACGAAATAAGAATTTCAAGTTTCTAGATTTGAATAAATTCATGTTTGGGTCGAAAAGATTTCAAGTTTGAAAATTTCCAAATTTGAATTATTGTTCAAGTTTGGGTCGAAAAATACTAGATAAAAAATACGAATTTCAAGTTTAAATGTTTCCAAATTTTTATTATTTCAAGTTTGGGCCGCAAAATATGATTATAAAAAAATAAGGATTTCAAGTTTCTGATTTGAATAATTTCAAGTTTGGTTCGAAAGGATTTCACGTTTAAAAGTTTCCAAATTTGAATTATTGTTCAAGTTTGGGTCGAAAAATATTAAACAAAAAATAAGGATTTCAAGTTTCTAGATTTGAGTAATTTCAAGTTTGGGTCGAACAATATTAGGTAATTAAATTAGGATTTCCAGGTTAAAAGTTTCCAAATTTAAATTATTTCAAGTTTGGGTCGCAAAATATTATTTTTAAAAAATATGGATTTCTGATTTGAATAATTTCAAGTTTGGTTCGAAAGGATTTTAATTTTAAAAGTTTCCAAATTTAAATTATTCCAAGTTTGGGTCGCAAAATATTATTAAAAAAATAAGGATTTCAAGTTTCTGATTTGAATAAATTCAAGTTTGGTTCGAAAGGATTTCACGTTTAAAAGTTTCAAAATTTAAATTATTTCAAGTTTGGGTCCCAAAATATTATTAAAAAAAAAGATTTCAAGTTTCTAGATGTGAATAATTTTAAGTTTGGGTCGAACAATATTGGGTAATTAAATGAGCATTTCCAGGTTAAAAGTTTCCAAATTTAAATTATTTCAAGTTTGGGTCGCAAAATATTATTTAAAAAAAATAAGGATTTCTGATTTGAGTAATTTCAAGTTTGGTTCGAAAGGATTTTAAGTTTAAGAGTTTCAAAATTTAAATTATTCCAATCTTGGGTCGCAAAATATTATTAAAAAAAAAAAAATAAGGATTTCAAGTTTCTGATTGGAATAACTTCAAGTTTAAAAGTTTCCAAATTTAAATTATTTCAAGTTTGGGTCGCAAAATATTATTTAAAAAAAAAAAGTTTTTCAAGTTTCTGATTTGAGTAATTTCAAGTTTGGGTCGAAAGAATTTCAAGTTTAAATGTTTCCAAATTTAAATTATTTCAAGTTTAGGCCGCAAAATATTATTAAAAAAAAGGATTACAAGTTTCTGATTTGAATAATTTCAAGTTTGAGTCGAAAAATATGATTATACATAAAATAAGGATTTTAAGTTTCTAGATTTGAATTATTTTAGTTTGGGTCTAAAAGTTTTAGGTAGAATAATGATTTCAAGTTTCCAAATTTGAATGACTTTAAGTTTGAGTCGCAAAATATTAATATAATAAGGATTTCGAGTTTGGGTCGGAAAATATTGATAAGCCAAAAATTTCAAGTTTAAAAGTTTCCAAATTTGAATGATTTTTTAAGTTTAGGTCAGCAAATATAAGTAAAATAAGGATTTCAGGTTTTCAAATTTGAATCATTTCATGTTTTCATCGCAAAATATTAAGAAGCGAAGGATTTCAAGTTTAAAAGTTTGAAAATTTAAATGATTTCGAGTTTGGATCGCATCCGAGATTGAGTTAAAATTGTTTTTGTATTTATGAACTCATTTATAAATATCAAAGCTGTCCAATAAAAAATTCTAATAATAGAAGAGATTTGTTGAATAAAATATATCATTTGAAAATAAAGAAATTGATTGATTACTTTATAACAATTTGTTCTGCTCCATAAGCGGCGATTTTTGATCAGGCTCATTGAACAAGTAGATTAGATTCAAGGTAAAGGAATTGTCTGTCAACAATATCTTGACCGTGTCAAGAAAAATACGTTTTTTCTTTATGAATTGAGACAAAAGAATTATTTTAAATAAAGTGCGAATAAAATAAAATAAAAAATCTAGAACTGAATCGTAAATTTTTCACCGTTAAACTAAATTTTATTCGCAACACAGCAGGCTCATAAAATAAGGATTTGGGATAGCAATCAGTAAAATTGTAAACGTAAGTTAGAGATTTTTAAAGCCGGTTTCTAGATAAATTTCAACTTCAGCGACAGATATACAGCCGTATAATCTAATATAGGAAGGACTTTGCAAAAAAAAATAATAAAAATAAAATTCAAGTGTTGAGATTTGAGAGTGGGAAGACCGCCAAATAAAAACGAAATCAAAGAGAGCAGAACACTGTTTTTGTTTGAAGTGATTTATTATTAAAATACCATTTAATTTGTAATCTGAATTGCAATTTTCTTTTATTTTCTTCGAATGTGATTTTATTGAGTTCTTTATGAAATTTAATTTTCGAAAAGGGAATCAACTTGATAAAAAAATTCAATGCGACTCCGTATATTTTAATATTTATCCCATTTTTATGATTTTTGGGCTCCTCAGAAATTGAAAAAGATTTTTTTTTCTCAAAATTTCTCGTGTGAATATAGCCTTTGATTTTTGGACTCCAAACAATATTTCTAAATTACAGTGGAAAATTTTGTAAATAAATAATATTCTCACATGGAACAGGGTATTTTTGGAAATAAATGTAATTGTTACTTGGAACAGGGAATTTCCGTAAAAAATTCTAATATTTATGTTCAAAATTCGGAATTGTCAGACTTTGAAAAGTTCTGATTTATATGATGGGAATTGTCACAAAAAAACCCTTCTTTAAGTTAGAATTCCTTAGATTTTGAAAGTTCCTTGACCCAAATAAGAATTTGTTTGAAATTAAAACTTCGTTTTTTTTTCAAATAAAAATTTGCGAGACTTCAAAGCTTTACCTCTTCCAAATTTTGGAAAAAGGGAGTTAATATTATTCAGAATTATAATAGAACATTTTGTAAATAAATATAATTCTGGTATGGTTGACGATTAAACTACGTAGTTGAAAATTCGATTTTTTGGTTGAAAATTAATTCTTTGAACTTAAATTTTGTCTATACCATTTTTGATTGAAAATGTATCGCTTTTAGATCAAAATTCAACTATTGAATATTTCATTGAGAATTTAATCTTTTTGGTTGAAAATTAAACTACTTGATTGAATGTTGAACTATTTTGTTAAAATTTTTTTTTTTTTTTTGGTTGAAAATTATAATTTTTAACTGAAAATTTAACAGTTCCATTTTTGGATGAAAATTTGTCGTTTTTAGTGGAAAATTCAATTATTTGCTTGAAAATTCTTATTTTTTTGTAAAAAATAAATTTTTTTTGGTTGAGAGTTTAACCGGATGGTTAAAAAATGAAATACTTTGTTAAAATTTCATTTCATTAGTTGAACATACATCTCTTTTGGTTGAAAATTTGACTATTTTGTTGAAAATTCGATTTTTTGCTTAAACATTAATTTTTTTGAACTGATATTTTAAATATTCCATTTTTAGTTAAACATTTATAGGGTTTTAGATAAAAATTCATCTATTAAATATTTAATTGAGAATTGTTTTTTTATTTTTATTTCAACTATTTTGTTTATTGAAAAAGTTATCTATTCCATTCTTGGGTGAAAATTGATCGTTTTTAATTAATTTCAATTATTTTGTTGAAAATTCATAAATTTTTGTAAAAATTTATTTTATTAGTTGAAAATACATCTCTTTTTGTTGAAAATTTAATCATTTTGTTAAAAATTCGATTTTTTGGTTAAATGTTAATTTTTTGAACTGATATTTTAAATATTCCATTTTTGGTTACAAATGTATAGTTTTTTAGATAAAAATTCAACTATTAAATATTTAATTGAGAATTGTTTTTTTATTTTAATTTTAACTATTTTGTTGGACATTCGTTTTTTTGTAGTTGAAAATTATTTTGTTTATTGAAAAATTGGTCTATTCCATTTTTTGGTGAAAATTGATAGTTTTTAGTTAATTTCAATTATTTTGTTGAAAATTCATAACTTTTGGTAAAAATTTATTTTATTAGTTGAAAATACATCTCTTTTGTTTGAAAATTTAACTATTTTGTAACTGAGTTTTGTGAACTGAAAATCTAAATATTCCATTTTTGGTTGAAAATCCAATTATTTGTTGGAAAACTCATTTTTTTATTGAAAATTAATATTTTTGGGGTTGAAAATTTATTTTTCTAGCTCGAAAAATTAATTTGTTGAAAATTAATTACTTTTAGTTGAAAGCCTGAAAATTCAACTATTATGTTAAAAATTTTAATTATTTTGTTTCAAATTCGTTTTTTTTATAGAAAAATCGACGATTTGGTTGAAAATACATCTTTTTTGGTTTAATTGATCTGTTTTGTTAAACAATTAACTCTTTTCTTGAAAATTTCTTCCTTTTGCCTAAAAATTCAACTATTATATTAAAAAAATTAATTATTTTGTTGAAAATTCTGATTCGAAAATTCAACTATTTTGTTACAGATTCAACTATTTGTTTGTCGAAGCAATTGTTTGGTTGATATTTAATTTTTTTTCTTGAAAATTCAAGTATTTTGGTCAATTTATCTTCTTTAGTCGAAGATTAATTTGTTTTATTGAAAATTCGGATTGTTTGATAGAAAATTCCTCCTTTTGGATTGAAAATTCATCTTTATTTTTAGAAAAGTTTCTATTGAACATTTAACTTTCTTAGTTGAAAATGCAACGTCTTCTAAAAAAATTCGTCTTTTACTCTTTGGTTAAAAATGTTGCTGTTCTTGGTGAAGGTTTAATCATTTTTGTTTTAAAATCCGACCATGTGGTTGAAAATTTATCTTTGCAGATTAAAATTTTTTAATAATTTGACATTTTTAATATTTTATTTTATTGCAATTTAAATTTTGATGCTATTAATTAAAAAGCAATAAAATTTCGATTTCTGTAAAATTCAATCAGAAGTTTGCTTTAAAATTAAAACTTAAAAATTGCAAAATAAAAATTAAAACTTGAAAATTAAAACTTGAAAATAAAAAATAAAAAATTAAGAATTAAGAATTAAGAATTAAAAATTGAGAATGAAAAATGACGAATTTGGCAACATGGATGTGGTTAGATGTTAGATGTTAGATGAGAGTCTGGTTGTAAAATTGGTTCTCGTTCGAGAATCAGAAGGACTCTGACGAGCGCCAAACATACCATGCGGCCATGCGCAAGCAGAAAAGCAAACCACTCTGAAGGTTTCATCATCGTCCCTGCACCTCGAAATCAAATTTTTGGTCAGTTGTCAACCAGTGTCGTACTACTCAAGTACTCAAGTACTCAGGAACTTAAAAAAAAATTTTTTACACCTTTACCAATTCAAGGCTCCTCCCTCTATTCAATTAAACTTGACATTCAATTTCTGTCAAATTAAATCCGAATTTCAAGTTTTTCAATTTTCAAAAGTCTCAACGACAGGGCCTAAAGCTTTGACTTAGAGGTGAGTAGTCCGAAATGAAAAAGTGTGCAGTGAAAAATTAACTTCATTTTCTAAATTAAATTTCCAGTTTTCAAAGCTGCTATTTTTAAACTATTAAAAATCAAGGTCAATATTTATTCAAAGTATTATTCTTTAGTTTTTAAGTTTAAAAAATAAAAATCCCTATTTATTTGTCGCTGGCTTCCCCTCCCTTTTTTTTTTTAATTTTCCACTTAAATACAAACTGAATTAATTTTTTTTTAGTAGAAAATTCAACTATTTGGTTGAACATCAACTTGTTTTTGTAAAAATACATCATTTCTGGTTGAAAATTTAACTTTTTTGTAGAAAATACGTCTTTCTTGCTTGAAAATTCAACAATTTCTTATTCTTGACTGGAAAATCTTTTTTGGTTAAAAATGCAACTGTTTGGTTGAACATTCATCTTTTTTTACTGAAAATTCGACTACTGGGTTAAAAGTTGAAAAATACGTCGTGAAACATTTATTTTTTTTTTGTAGAAGATTTATCATTTTAGTTGAAAATGGATCTCTTTAGTTGAAAATTCAATTATTTTGTTAAAAATTTGTCTTATTTGGTAGAAAATTAATCATCTTGGTTGAGGATTCAAATATTTTGTTGAAAATTCCTTGTTTTATGCATTCCACTGTTTTTAATTAAAAATAGCAACTATTACATTTTTCGTTGAGAATTCATCTTCTTTGGTTAAAAAATTTAAGTATTTATTCAAAAGTTAAATTAATTTGTTAAAAAATTATTTTTCTGCTTGAAGATTCATCATTTTAGTTAAAAATTCATCTCTTTGGTTGAAAACTTAATTCTTTCGTTGAAAGTTCGTATTTTTTTTTTGTTATGAATTCAATTTTTTGTATGTAATCTGAAAATATTTTTGGTTTGAAATATGAATTATTACTTTCTTCGTTCAGAATTCATCTTCTTCGGTTGAAAATTCCATTATTTTGTAGAAGATTCAATAATGTGGCTAAAAATTACCTTTGTTTGTTGAAAATTTATATGTTCAGGTTGAAAATTCAACTTTTCGCATCCTGAATTATATTTTTCTTAGTTGAAAGTTCATCTCTTTTGGTAGAAATTTAATATTTTTTTCTTAAAAATATAACTGTTGGTAGAAAATTAATCTTCTTGGTTGAGGATTTAACAATTTGGTTCAAAATTATCTTTGTTGAAAATTCGTCTTTTCGGATGAATTCAACTTTTTAACTTAATAGACAAATTATTTTTGGTTGAAAATTCAACTACTTGGTTAGAAAATTAATCATTTTGGTTAAGGACTTTACTATTTTGTTGAAAATTCATTTTTTTATTAATTCAACTGTTTTCAATTTAAAATATTACATTTTTCGTTGAGAATTTATCTTCTTTGGTTAAAAATTAACTTTGTTGAAATTTCAACTGTTCGGATCTCGAATTATATTTTTATAGAAGTTTAATATTTTTTTGTTAAAAATACAACTGTTTAGCCGAAAATTAATCTTCTTAGTTGAGGATTGAATAAGTTTTTTTTTTAATTCACCTGTTTGGTTGAAAATTTAATTATTTTGTTGAAAATTCGTCTTTTTTATGAAGTCAACTGTTTGGATTTAATGTTAAAATTATTTTTGGTTGAAGTGTCAGCTATTACATTTTTCGTTGAGAATTCATATTTTTTGGTTGAACATTCAACTACTTGGGCAAAATTTGAACTACTTGGTAAAAAATTAATTCTTTTTTAAGCATTCATAATTTTTAGTTGAAATTTCATCTAGTTTGTTAAAAATTCGCCTTTGTTCAGTAGAAAATTTATCTTTTTGATTGTGGGCTCAACTATTTCGTTGAAATCTAGTCTTTTCTGGATGAAATCCAATGTTTTTGATTTAAATGTCAAATAATTTTATGTTGAAATTTCAATCATCTGACTAAAAATTGAATTACTTTGTTAAAAATTAATGTTTGGTTGAAAAATAATAATTGCCTATCTAGAAAGTTATAGAGTGAGGAATCTAGAAAAATAAAAAAATAATAATTTCCCTAAAAAAAAATATAGGAATTGGGGATTAAGGATTTTAAAAATAGGTCATTTGTAGAAAATGGACCAGTTTCGCATTCTGCATTATATCTTGGGTGGAAGGGACAATTTTACCAGGTCAATTTCACACAATTATCAAGTCGTTGCGGCCAGTTAAAGACAGTTTAGTCCGCGATTTCAAAGCAAGCTCACGTTCTACTCTTGCAGATTCAATTTTTGAATCAGATTTCCCTCCCTCTGCCTCTCCCAAAATCAATTTAAAAAATCCCTGTTTTGGAAAGCAAAAAAGGATTAATTGTTGATGAAAAATGTGCTTTTTGTTTCAGCGGCGTGGAGTGTGAAAACGAAGTGTACAGTCTTCGCCAATTGGAGGCGCGAAGCGCTTCGACAAAGGAAAATCAGCTTTCGGAAAAATTCGATTCAGTCCTTCGCCCCCCGCTTTTGGAGGCCGTGGATCTTCTGGACCAGCCGATAATTTTGAAAAATCCAATTCCAAAAATCCAGAGAGGCACATCGCAAGTCACGGCTTCCCTCTTCCAATTCCTGGATAAACCGAAAGAGGAGAAGGAAAATATCTTCGAGGAGCTGGTTCAAGAGGAAGAAGAGGAATCATCTTTCGCTCGTAAACGAGAATTGATCCAGCGAAACGAGATTCAGAAACAAAACAACAATTGTCACTTAATCCAGAACGAAAACGAGCCTCCAATTCAGGTAAATAATTCATTCAAATTTCGAATGCCCTTTAATTCGAAATTTTTAATTAATAGTTTCAATTTTTGGCGAGTGTGTACCTACAGATTTGTTACAGATTTTACTAGAAAACGCGATTGTATTTCATCGTTTACCAATTTCTGACGAAAAAAATATGCAGAACCTAAATTTGTTCAAAGTTATAAGTTTAATTTCTCAAGTTCTGGTAAAAAAAACGCTATAATACCCTATTATTGTTCAAAAATTTTAAAATATTTTTTGAAATCTAATGGCTTATTATTACAAATAGCAATTTTAGACGAAAAACGCTAGCATATAACAAAAAATTGTTTAAGATTGTAAATCTTGTTTTGAACCTAATGTTTTTCTTAAAAAAAAAAATGCCAACATAACATAAAATAACAAAAAATTATTCCAAATTGTAAATGTCATTCAAAATTTAATTATGTTTGCTTAAATTTGCCGTTTTCCGGTAATAACGATTCCGAACTAAAATGCCAATACAACTTGTAATGGTTAAAAAGTTGTGAATCTTCTTTGGAATGTAACTTTTTGAATAAAAAATACCGACTTCCGTCGAAAAAGACTAGCATGATCCAAAATTATGGAAATACTCTAAATACTGTTCCAATTGTAATGATTTTTGTTTGAAAATACCAATTTTTTATGTAGAACGATAACGTAACCTAAAATTGTTGAAAAATAACAAATCTTCTTTGAAATCATTGGATTTAAATATAATGAAAACAAAAATTATTTGAACATAATAAAACGTAAAATTGTTCCGAATTGTAAATCGCTTCAAAATCTAATGAATTTTGTTTAAAATAACAGATTTATTGTTAAAAAACGTCAATGTAACCTGAAAGTGTTCAAAAATTACAAATCTTGTTCGAAAAAAAAACAATTTGTGTTTAAAAATACCAATTTCAAGTACAAAACGCTGACTAGACCTAAAATGGTTAAAAAATGATGAACCTTGAAAATCTAATGATTTTTGTTTAAAAATACCAATTTCAGGTGAAATACACTAACATAACCTAAAGTAGTTGAGAATTTTAAATATTGTTTGATTTCAGGCGAAAATACTAACGTAACATAAAAAATTTGTTCTAAATTGTAAATGATATTTGAAATTTAATGATGCTTGTTTAAATTGCCCATTTCCGGTATAAAACGCCAACATAACCTAAAATGGTTAAAAGTTGTGAATCTTCGTTGGAATATAATTTTTTTAATAAAAAATACCAATTTCCGACGAAAACACTAACATAATCCATAATTGTTGAAAGATTCTAAATCCTGTTCAAATTATAATGATTTTTATTTGAAAATACCAATTTTCGATGCAGAACGTTAACGTAACGTAACCTATAATTGTTCAAAACTTATATTTAAATATGATTGTTTTTTATTTAAAAAATATGAATTTCACGTGAAACACATTAACATCATCTAAAAATGTTGAAAAATTGTAAATATTCTTTGAAATATAATAATTTTTTATTAAAAATACCAATAATCTCTCAAGAAAAACACTAATATAAAGTAACGTAAAATTATTCAGAATTGTAAATCGCTTCGAAATTTAATGGGTTTTGTTTAAAATAACCGATTTCTTGTTAAAAATGTTAATAAATGTTCGAACAAAAATGATTTTCGTTTGAAATTACCAATTTTTGGTATAAAACGGGAACGTAACCTAGAATTGTTGCAAAATTATGAACCATTAAAATCTAATGATTTTTGTTTAAAAATACCTAAAATAGTTTTCAAAAAAATGGAATATTCTTCGAAATCTAATGAATTTTTATTAAAAGTACCAATAATTTTCGACAAAAAACACTAACATAACATAACGTAAAAGTATTCTAGTAAAAGTACTCTATACCGATTTTCGGTTAAAAACGCGAGCATAACCTAAAATTGTTGAAATTAAATTTTGTATCTTCTATGAAAAAATGATTTTTTATTAAAAGTACCAATTTCCGGTATAAAACCTCAACAAAAACTAAAGAATTGTGAATGTAATGACTGACTTATAATCTATAGAATTGTGATAATCTAAAAAATTTTATGATTTTTAAAAGTAAAAATATAAAATTTTCGACGAAAAACACTGACATAACATAACAAAAAATTGTTCCAAATTGTAAACCTTTTAAATTTAATGATTCTTGGTTAAAATGACCGATTTCCGCTGAAGAAAGGTTAACGTAACCTTAAATTGTTTAAAAATTGTCAATATTATTTGAACTCCGTATCAATATTAACTTGCAATTGAATGAAAATACTTTTTTCGATGTAGAACGCCAACGTAGCTTAAAATTGTTTTAAAAAATATATCTTTTTCGATATGTAATGACGTTTTAATAAAAATTTCAATTTCCGACTAACACAATCCAAAATTCTTGAAGCTTGTAATTTTTTTTATTTTGAACTAATATCATTGTAATTAAGTCTAAGTTTTTTCCGAAAATTATTCACGAAGATAGCCAAATTGGAATTTTTTCGATTCATATATTGTTATTAGAATATTGTTCGATTTAGGTCAGTAATTGAATTATCTGTTGTTTAATTTATCTTCAGAACAAATCCGAGGTGGTATTGGAACCGATTAATCGCAATCGTCCTGTAGCTGAAATCATCGGAAATTCTCGTTATCCTCTCGCTGGCTCGACTTTTGGAATAAATCAGGATCAGCCAAGTCAACTTCCGCATTTAATTAGCAGACCACCACCACCACATACAGCAACCGCGAGTATTTTTGCTCCTCGTACAAAGGACATGAACAAAGGTTTTCTTACCTTCAGTGAAGATCAACCTGGCCTCACCAGTAAGTTCAAAACAAACTTTATTTTTATATTTATTTATGCGCTTCAAGATTTTTATGCTTTTTCAATTTCCCTCCGATTTCTAAAGCTTTTAATTTGGGACTCTTTTAAATTTGCAAGTTTTCAAAATTATATTCTTTTATTTGCATGTATATCCCCAATATTCACCATTAAATTGAATTATTTTTATGCAATTTGAAAATAACTTGAAAAATTATCCATGCATTACATTTTATATTTCTAGAATGCAAAGGACCCCGTACCAAATGTGCAGAAAATGGCTTTTAGTCAAAATGTCTAATTATATTTGTTTAAAATGTAATTTCAATCATGCAGGTCAATAATTCGAAAGAAAAATGGACAGTTTTAAACAATTATCAAACTTCCCTTTTTTACATGTATTTTAATAAAACTAGCAACATCAATCACGCGCGTAAGTTTTTCTGTTTGAGGGGAAAATAATTTTTAATACAAAATAAAAATTTCGTTCAACTATTTATTTTTTAGGTTTATTTGTTTTAAGGTCATATAAATATATATTTCCTGAGACTCTTGAAAAAAATTGAAAAACATTTTTGAAAAATTTAGATACGTCAAATAAAAATTTCAAGGAGAAAGTTCATCTTTAACCAAATAGTTGAATTTAAACAAAATCATTTTTAACAAAAAAGTTAATTTTCAACTAAAATGATTAATCGTCAACCAAAAAAAGGCTTTTTATCAAAGTTTTCAATTTTCAACGAAAGAGTTGAGTTTTTAAGGTGAAAAATCGCATGTTTTAGACAACATTTGATTTTGAAAACCAAAAAGATGATTTTTCAACAAAAAAGTTCATTTTCAACCAAGAAAGATGACTTTTCTACAATTAGAATGAATTTTCAAAATAAAAAAGGTGAACTCATAACGAAAAGTTTAATAGTTGATATTTCATCAAAAAAGACGGATTTTCAACAAAATAATTACTTCTTCTACCAGAGAGATGAATTTTTAACAAAATTTTTGAATCCTCAACCAAGAAGATCAAGTTTCTACCAAACAATTGTATTTTTAAGAACATAAAAAATTAAATTTCTATTGAAAGAGAAGAATTTTTAACAAAATTATTGTCTATAAAACAATATTATGTCCACCAAAAGAGGGGATTTTTTAACAAAATTGTTGAATACTCAACCAAGAAAATTAATTTTCCTCCAAACAGTTGTATTTTTAACAAAAAAGATTAAATTATTATCAAAATAGACGAATTTTCAACCAATAAAAATATAATTCAGGATGCGAACAATTGAATTTTCAACAAGATTTATTTTTAACCAGATTGTTGAATTTTCTATCAAAATAGTTGAATTTTGCAACAAAAAAATGTGAATTCTTGACGAAGAATGTAATTATTCATATTACAATCAAAACAGATTTTAATATTAAATCAAAAAGAGTTGAATTCATGAAAAAATACGAACTTTCAATGAAATATTTCAATTTTCAACCAAAGAGATGAATTTTTAACTAAAATGATGAATCTTCAATCAGAAAAATAATTTTTTAACTAATTATTTTAACATTTATCCAAGTAATTAAATTTTTGACCAAAGAAAATTAGTTTTCAACAAAAAATGTAATGGTTGATATTTTAAATTAAAAACAGTTAAATTCATAAAAAAATGCATTTTCAACAAAATAGTTGAATCCTCAACGAAGATGAGTAATTTGCTACGAAAGTAGACGAATTAAAAAAAATGAATTTTTAAACAAAGAGATAAATTTTTAACTAAAGTTATGAATCTCCAACCAAAAGAACAGAATTTTTACCAAGTACATATTTCAACCTTTAGCCAAGTAGTTGAATTTTCAACCAAAAAACATGAATTTTGAACGAAAGTTGTAATAGTTGACATTTCAATCAGAAAAGATTAAAATTTTTAATAAAAAACCGTTTAATTCATTAAGAAACGAATTTTCAACAAAATAGTTTAATCCTCAAACAAAAATATGAATTTTCAACGAAGAAAATTAGTTTTCTGCCAAAAAAGAGGAATTTTCAAGAAAATAGTTGCATTTTCAACCAAAGAAATGAATTTTGAGCTGAAATTATGAATTTTCTACCCAACAAGTGAATTTTTAACAAACTAGTTTAATTTTAACCTAGAAGTTGAATTTTCAACCAAAAAAGATGAATTTTCAACCAAAAAAGATAAATTTTCAAAAATAAATAATATAGTTGATATTAAAACTAAAAAATATTTTGTTTTAAATCAAAAAGGGTTGAATTCATCGAAAGAGACAAATATTTAACAAAATAGTTGGATCCTCACCCCAAAAAATTTTAATTTTTAAACCAAACAGTTGCAATTTTAATTTAAAAAAAATTAAATTTCTACCAAAAGAGAATAATTTTCAACATAATTGTTTGTATTTTCAACCAAAAAAGATTTTTCAGTCAAGAAAAAAATTGTAGGCAGATTATAATTTGAAGGGAAAAATAATTTTTTATACAAATTAAAAATTTCGAATAACTATGCATTTTTGAAGTTTCTTTGCTTATTTGCTTAAAGATTATACAAATATAATTTTTATAAATTTCTCGAGATTTTTACAACATTTTAGTAAAAATGTAAGTCAGTTTAAAAGATATTTAGGACTTTCCAATGCTTGGAAATTTTGTTAAAATATTTTTTTTTAATTCCGGATATCTTTCAGTTTTAAAGTAATTTTAATCTTTTCAAAACTTCTAAAATTCCTAAATATATTTTAAACTGACTGAAATTGTTCCTAAAAATGTCTTAGAATTTTCCAGATTATTTTTTTACAATTTTGGAAATCTTTTCTAATGTTTTAAAATCTTTTTAAATATTCTCTAAAAGTTAATTAAAAAAAGGATAACTTTAAATATGCACAGGAATGTTAAAATCTTTTCAAATTTTAAATTATTTTTGAAAGTTATAAAAAACTTTTAAATATCTCTTAAAATGATGTGAATTTTTCCTAAATTACTGAAAAAGCTCTTCGTAATTAATTCAATTTCTTTAAAAACTTCCAGATACTTTTTTGACAGTTTTCAAAATCTTTGGGAAAGTTTTGACATCTTTTCATATTTTCTTTCAAAATAAATTTTGTAAAATGTAAATCACTAAAAAAATTCCCAGAAATCTTAAGAAAATTTGTTTATTCTCTTGAAACGTTGAAATTCAAACCTTTCAAAATTCTTCAAAAACTTCTAAATTTGTTGTTTGAATCTTTTCCAAAAATTTAGGGAATCATTTGTAAATTTTTTAAATCTTTATAAATATTTTCTTAAAATTAATTTTTAGAAATAAGGAATCAATTAAAATTTTTCCTGGAGAAGCTTCAAAATTTTATTTCAAAGTCTTCAAAAATCTATATTTTACTTAAAATTTTTGGAAATTACAATTTTTTTTTGAATCTCTTCAAAACTTGAAAAACTTTTATATGTCCCTTGAAATAATTCAAAGTTTTTCTAAAAAAATTTTAAACCCTGTAAAAATTGAAAACATTGTCTTAAAATCTTTTAGATACTTTTTCGACATATTTTAAATCTTCAAAGGTTAAAATTAGTCTTTTCAAATAAAACCTAAATCATTGAAATTTTGTTTTACTTGTGCCCATGATTCAATTTGTCTCATATCTTGAAAAGATTGCAAAAATTTGCAGATTGTATATTGTGGTAACAAAATGTTAAGGAACAGAATCTTTTCCGAATATTAACAAATATTTACAATTAAAATGTTCTCTTTTATCAATAATGTTTAGAAACATTCAAAAATAAATTTTATCTCATTGAATAAAAAGTTTGGAAATTTTGATTTACTAAATTTATGGTGCAGAAAATTCTTAATCCTCATTCATAGATATTTCATTCATAGAATATATTTATATATATATGTATATATATAACCAAATTTAATATGGTCAAAGCATTATGAATTTCTCATTTTTAAGACGTCTTTTAAGAAGTTGTGGTGTAAAAATTCTATAAAATTCAAAAGAACAAACTGAAAACAACAGGTCAGTTGGTCTGGTCTAAAAAATGTGCGGCATGTAGACAAATCTGACAAAAAGATTTTGAATAGGATAGCATTTCAATAATAGAAGAATTTTTCTGTTAAAATACATGTAAAAACATGTACTTTGGCAATTTTTTGTGTAAAAACTGTCAATTTTTCTGATAATTCTCTTTTGAATTATTGATCTGCAGGTTTGAAATTATTTGAAAAAAATTATAATTAGATATTATGATTATAAGCCATTTGCTGTACATTTTCTCCGGTATTCTTTTAGAAATTTGCAAAACTATATTGTTTTTAATAACCAAATTTATTGAAAGTTTTGATTGAAGAAAATTATTGTCGATATCTTCAGAAATTGAAGCCTTTTCATACAAATTTGGAAGCTTTAAAGTGTGAAGTTATATTCGGGTTTAATAGAAATTGAAAGTTAATTTGATATTTAAATTTGCATTTATTTTGTAGCCGAAATCTTTTCAACTCAATAGACTTATTCTCAAGCAACTTGATAATAACTTAATAAATTTCTTATTAAATATTTCTACCTCTTTCCTTGTCTCATTTCAATTTTAATGATCAAAGAGAGAGAGAGAGAGAGAGAGAGAGAGAAAATGTATCATCAATTGCTAGAATAGAAATGAAAATACATAATATTGTGCGTATTTTTCAGTGTTGAAAGACGAGCCGGAGGATTTGACCCATTTGGCGCCAACCGCTGGTGATGTCTGCGTTCCTCTCGAGGATCCTCCTTTCCTTTCGGAAATGCTGGACGAATTTATTCTCGGAACTGAAAGCTACTGTCCACTTTTGAGTCCAGAACTTCAGACAGAACTTCCTGTTTCAGAACTTGGAGACACCGGTCTCAGAAATAACGAACATTCTATTCTTGGGGATTCCCTCAAAAGCAATAAGGATCTCGATGTCTCACTTCAGGATCGGGATCCTTTCATTTATCGAGACTGTTCTAGTCGAGGAAGTGTCGGCACTGAACTTCACTCACCCACTCTGAGCAGGGTAATTTTTCCCCTCTACATAATTTTACAATTACAGCGCCACTATTGACACTATTTCACACTTTTTCAGCACTGTCACTATTTTCAACAAAAATCACACTAATGCCACTATTTCTTCACTTTTCCTTTAAAAATATTTTCCAACTCCGATGATTGCTTAAAATAACACTATTTACAAGGTATGGTCTCTTAACCTCCCCTATTTTCATGATTTCGTCTCTAACATCTCCGTTTTTCAATATTTGGTCTCTTAAAGTCCACTATTTTCAAGATTAGCTATCTAAAATCCCCTATTTTCAAGATTTGGTCTATAAAATCCCCGATTTTCATGATTTGTTTCCAAAAGTCCCCTTTTTCAAGATTTGGTCTCTTAAATTCCCCTACTTTCAAGACTTGTTTCCTAAAAATCCCCTTTTTTAAGATTTGTTATCGAAAATCCCCTATTTTCAAGATTTGGTCTCTTAAATTCCCCTACTTTCAAGACTTGTTTTGCTAAAAGTCCCCTATTTTAATATGTGATCTCTCAAATTTCCAATTTTTAACATTTGGTCCCTAAAGTTCCCTATTTTCAAGATTTGGTCTCTAAAATTCCCTGTTTTCAAGATTCGGTCTGTTAAAGTCCCTTACTTTCAAGACTTGCTTCCTGCATATCCCCTATTGTAATATTTGTTCTCTAAAATCTCCTATTTTCAATATTTTGTCCCTAAAAATCTCTATTTGTAGGATTTAATCCCTAAAGTTCCCTATTTTCAATATTTTCTTTCTAAAGTCCTCTGTTTTCAGGATTTGGTCCCTAAAATTCCCTGTTTTCAAGATTTGGTCTTTTAAAGTCCCTTACTTCCAAGACTTGCTTCCTGCATATCCCCTATTGTAATATTTGTTCTCTAAAATCTCCTATTTTCAATATTTTCTTTCTAAAGTCCTCTGTTTTCAAGATTTGGTCCGTAAATTTCCTGTTTTCAAGATTTGGTCTCTAAAAGTCCCTTACTTTCAAGACTTATTTTCTAAAAATCCTGTTTTTTAAGATTTGGTCTCGAAACTCCTGTTTTCAAGATTTGGTCTCTTAAAGCCCCCTACTTTCAAGACTTGTTCCCTAAAAGTCTATTATTTTAATATTTGATCTCTAAAATCTCCTATTTTCATGATTTGGTCCCTAAAGTCTCTTATTTTTAAGGTTTGGTCCCTAAAATCCCCTATTTTCAAGATTTGTTTCCTAAAGTCCCCTATTTTTCATATTTGGTCCCTTAAAGTATCCTAGTTTCAAGGTTTAGTCTCTAAAGTTCCCTATTTCAAGATTTGCAATTTAAATGGTTCAAAATGGTACCATCTCAGATTGAGTCTTAATATTTTGGCAAATTGAAGCTTGAAGCGGACAAAAATAATAACTCATAATTGAAAGCATTTGCATTAAACAATTTTGAATTGGAAACGTGAAGAATGAAATAATTTTAGATTGAAGTATTTTAATAAGCAAGTTTAATTTGAAAACGTTCAAGCCCTAGAAATTTCAAAATTAAGGCTCTGTTTCAAAGTATAATTTCCAATGATAACATTAATTGTCGATATACTTTTCATTTAATATCCTTCGAAAATTAAGTGGAACAAAAAATTGTAATTTTATCTTATGTTATTGTTGGAGATTCTGAAATTTTTTTCGAATTGCAAGCCCTAATAGTTGCGTAATTTAAATTTGAAAGGTTCAGTATTGAATAATTTGAAATGTATAGCATTTGAAATTCCATTTGAATTAACAAGAATTATATTTTAATTGCTATGAGTAAATTAAAATGTACTAGAATTCCACTTGAATCAATTATACATCTGTTTGAATTATTAGAACCTAATTCGAAATTAATATTTCAATGTTCCGAACGGAGAAAAGTCATACAATTTTTTATAATATTTGAAATTATTCGGACAATATTCAATTTATATTGTTTTTCATTCAAAATTTTTTAGCTTTTGAACCATTTAAATTTCAAAACACAGACTTTACAATCTTTAATTTTTAAATAATTTAAAACACTTTTTTAAATATTAATGTCGAAGGTTTTGAAATTAAAATTATTCGTTTATTTAATTTTGGAAATGCTTAAAGATTTTCAAAGTTTCAAATCAAGTTTGATGTCTTTGTTGCGAAACTTGCACTTTTCGCTTATTATTTATGAAAACTTGAAGTTTAAAATGAATAATGAGCTCCTTAAGTTTCTTGAAATACTTTGACAATATGAAGAATTGCTTTGAAATGTATTGTAATATTTTGTAATTATTATTATTATTATTATTATTATTATTATTATTATTATTGTAAGTTCTGAATTTGATTTGCAGAGTCCAGAACGAAGCATAGACTCGCTTTGCAGTCCAAATGGAAGCGGCAACTTTTCAGAAGATGAAATGCTGATGCTGAGTATAACGGACGTGATGGCAGATGATGAATTGGCTTTGAGAGCTCCGTACATCCCAATGTCTGATCAGGACGAAGCCCTGGAGCTACTTATCAATAACGATATGGTCATGTGGGGCCCCACACAGTTAAACGACAAAAAATCAAAGTGGTAAGAATTTTTTTCTCCAATCTCAGGCCTCGGACTTGCTATTTGTCACTTTTTTCAGCGATGACACTATTTTGTTACTATTTCGAAAAAATTACACTCAAGACACTATTTTCTCACAATTCTCTGCCAATACCACTATTTCTTTACTTTTCCTTACAAAATATTTTTCAACTTCTTCGCCAAGTGGCGAAAAATCGTCTCAATGGCTGGTTAGAGACCGTCCAAAATGTTGAATTTTCAAGCAAAAAAGATAAGCTTTTAACAAAAGAGCTGAATTTTCAAACTAATAGTTAAATTGTCATCCATTAAGATGAATTTTCGACTGAGAGGATTATTTTTCTACCAAAAAAGATAAATTCTCAACAAATTACATAAATTTTCAAAAAAACAGTTGAATTTTTAAACTAGAAAAGATTAATTTTTAATAAAAAATGGAATAGTTAAATTTTTATATAAAAAATTAATTTTCAATAGAAAGTAAACAAGTTTTCTACAGAACAGTTGAATTTTTTACCAAATTGTTGAATTCTCAAGCGAAATAGATGAATTCTCTGTGAAAAATTTGATTTTTTCAACAAGAAATGTAATAGTCGATACTTCAACAGAAAAATATTTTAATTTTAAATGAAAAACAGTTGAATATTACTAAATAAGACGAATTTTCAACAAAATATTTCAATCTTCAACTGAAGCGGATTAATTTTCAACCATACAGCTGCATTTTTAACAAACAAACAAATTATTTTCTACCAAAAAATACAAATTGTCAAAAAAATACATAAATTTTCTACCAAATAGTTGATTTTTCAACCAAGAAGATTAATTTTTCACCAAAAAAGACGAATTTTCAACAAAATACATACATTTTTAACCAAATATTTGTATCGTTTTTAAATATTTTTTGACTAAATAGTAGAATTTTTAAACTGAAAAAGATCAATTTTGACCAAAAATAGAGTAGTTAAATTTTGATCGATTAATATTATACCAAATTGTGGAATTGTCCAGCCAAAAAAAACGATTTTGTTATTTTAATTAAAAATAAAAAGCAGTTCAACTAAATCAGATTTATTTTCAACAAAGCAGTTGCATTTTTAGCAAAAAAAAAAAATTTATTTTCGGCCAAAAAATTGCTAATTTTCAACAAAATGTATCAACTTTCAACCAAACACTTCAATTTTGTACAACATTGTTTAATTTTCGAGCTAAAATCCGAATTTTCTACAAAAAAGTTAAATTTTCAACTCGAAAATATGAATGTTCAACAACAAAGTTAATTTCTGACTGAAACAGATTAGTTTTTAACCAGATAGTAGCATTTTTAACCAAAAAAAGATGACATTTTTAACCAAAAAAGATAACATTTCAAACGAAAATGTTGAATTTTCAAACGAAAAAGATGAATTTTTAACCCAAAATTTGTTAGTCTAGAAAGAAACAACATTTCCATCAAAATGTTGAATTTTCAACTAAATAATTCCATTTTAACCGCATTTAAGTGAAAAAGAGACATAAGAAGCCATAGAAACACGAGAGCTTGCATGAAAAAATGCATGGACGTGAAGGAAGCTAGAGTAGTATGCGAGGACAGAAAAGTTTGGCGACAAATGGTTTATAAAAAGAATGTGAGTAGAGTGAATGACGCTTGAAACAAAGACCTTGGATACTAGTGCTCCCAAGTGAGGAGCCACACATAACAATTTTGTGAGGCTCTCCACGTGGAGTGATCGCTAGAGAGATTGATCAGCAACCTGGGTCGGAGCAGTGTTGCGTAAGGAACGTGTTATTTAAATAAATAATACGATAATTCTAGATCAATCTAAAATATCTAGACATTACACCTATATACCTATCTACCCTATACCTATATACCCACCCACACATTACTACTTTCCAACCGAGCAATTCACGCCTACCCCGAAAGGGAAACTGCTTAATGATATTATAATAATGATAATAATAACGCAATGCCTTCTAATACCAGTGTGTCGTCGTCTTAAATCAATGCCATACCAAAACAAACTGAAGGCTCCACGATTTGGCCTGCACAGTTTTACCTAAAGAGCTCGGCCTGCGCAGGCAAAACTGCACAGTTATTCCTCTCTGGTAAATCGTAACGTGTATGCCCTACTTTACTGTCACTAGTACTATCCGGTTAAAGATCTCTTAGGCATCTGCCGCAATGCCCATATAACAGGTCAATTATAGGATAAATTAATAAATAATTATAATAATAAATAATAAATAATTAATAAGCTTTTCCCATAAAAAACGATACATTTTCCTTCAGTTTTCAGATGATAATTTAAAAATTTTTTACATTCTCATCCTAATCCGAAGGTATTACTTTTATGAAAAATTTGCTTTCGTCGTATTTCATCAAATCACCGAGTTTTGGGACCCCCTGAGACAGAAAAAATTATTTTTATGAATGTGTATGTCTTTCTCTCTGGCTATAGTAGTAGTAATGGTAGTAGTAGTTTTTTTTTTGAAAAGGAGAATTGCTAAATGCTTTATGCACTGGCCACATTCCAACTTTAGGGACGAATCCTTAAGAAACGAAGTTGAGTATGGGAATGGCCGAAGCCTCCAACATTGAGAGCCAGCTTGGCATTATTTCACCTTTCATCCAACCAGGATTAACGCATCGTCCTCAGTCATGTGGTAGTATCACACATCATGCTCGTCGGCTTTCGGCATCCTGGTTGAATATATTTGGCTAGGCAGCACGTCCATGAGGCTTCTTCGACGAGGTTCCTTCTCGGAACGCACTGCACCTCATCGTCCTTGGCTGATGGTCTGTCCGGGGCCTTCCTTTTTCTGCAGTGCAGAGGTAGCACTGAGGAGTAGGGTGGAGCAAATTTGGCATACAATTTTAAAAAAATCTCTATATGGAATAGGGAAATCATGTTGCCTTATCACCTGAAAAAGATGTGTTCAAAGTTTCAGAGTGATTAAAAAATTCCTTAAGGTTCCATAACTTCATTCTTCATAAATAGGTATGCACGTATATAACATAATTTCATAGATACACGGAACCAGGAAAATTGCGTCAATTTTTCAACTTACTGATGATGAGCAATGAACAAGGTTGTATTAACATGATTTCTGAGTAAATCGATCCCCTAGGGAAACGTCAGTCAATAAGTACGATCTTTTTCTATGTTCAGACGAGGGTTTTTCTTCTGCAATTCAATTTTGTTGAAGATGTAGCCATTGCGCTCTTTCTCCCCGCAGACTTTCCCAGACGCTTCTGTGACCAACTTAATACATCTTTTCACTACTTGAATATGACATGGGAATGGAGAGATATCCACCAATTGTTCAAAAGTCAAGTCGGGAGCAAGTTTTCGTATGACAGGCGGTTCTCTACAAGCCTTACTGCATTCCAGTCAATCATTTGAGTGTAATCCACAGCACTGAAGTTCAATGGTTCTACTTTAAAAAATACCGTTGATATTGCATGAGGCTGAACAAATGTTTGAGCCCATCTTTGAACGTTGGTTTTATTTTTATCTGAAACCACACAGGGGCATAAGCTTCGTGACGTATTCTGACAAGTCTCTTAGTGCAGCACTGGGACGCTCGGTTGAGACGTAAAGACGCAGAGTACGATTTGCAGTAGCACGAGCCACCTGGCGTGTGACATTTTCCCAGGGTTTCGCCTTGCGAAGGAATCCTAAAACTACCCCCAAACAAACTGTAGTTACCGTTTCGTGCAAGTACGTCTGCTCTGTACTTAGGTCCAAACCTTAAGCCTTCTGTGGCAGGTTGGACTCCAAAGGCGCAAAGTTTGCATGTGGTTGGTTTCACAATTTGCCAACTGCTTCGCAATATCCCCCAAGTAACGGATTCGACCAGAGGTTGCCCCATCCAACGTTTTGAGAAGGTGTCGCAATCGAAGCTCATTGGCATGATATGAGCAGACCATCCATTGGGAAGATGTTTGGAATGTCTACTCCAGTTCTGCCAGCGCACCACCATTCCAGCCTGTATTGGTTGCAGTTCCATCCCAACCTAGCACACAGAGCTCGTCAATTGAGAGTTCGTTTTCACAGATGAAATCCACCAGAGCTTTGGCAATCGCTTTTGCTGTTCCTGCACTTGTGGCCTTGTGCCCCAAGAAAATTGAACCGTGCTCTTCAACAAGACTAATGTGCTCTTCAAGAACACTTTCAGTGGTTATGGTTGTTCTTCGTTGAAGTTTTTTATCGTTCTGGCCTTCCTTGAATTGAAGTATAAACTGAAAATTTTCTTTTTTAATCGCCCATCAAGTTTTTCACACCTTGTTCGTTTCGCCCTCGACGAATTCTAGAGCGGTCAACAGCTTTATTTTCTTCAATCCCCAAGTCTTTCATAAATGCAGTTGCAATCAGGAATGCTTTCCTGTAGGAGATCCCTGCACGGTCACAGGCAATGAACAAATTTGGAATGTTTCCAGTCATGTATTGCACTTCTTTTTTAGGTCTTTTGGGTCTTGATTGTTTGACGACAAATACATCATCTGAGCTAGTTTTCATGCTCGCAGGGGAACATCTTTTGGTTGGTGAATCTTCTCTATTTGCCAAACTATACGAGCATCCAGGCTGTGGCCCAGTTTCAGTTTCCTGGCTTTTTTGACCGAGAAATGACTTTTTCTTGCAGAAGAAACGACTTTGAAGACGGGCTGTAGCCTCTTTATAAACTGAACCAATAACCATTCTTCTCTGTGTGCGATGATCCTCTAAAAAAGACTTTTTTTCATAAGAAATTTTTCTGGTTCATTCACAAGAGCAAGAACGGAAAGGGAGACATTTGCACGAACAGATATAAAAAAGGCTATTACATTTGTCCAGGAAGCTAGCCCTCTTGCTCCTATACTATTCACGGTTGTGTTGTTTCTTGGGGTACTTTTTGAATTTTTGGTACGCATCATGCAGGCTCTTTATTTTAGCTGAAGACCATTTTTGACTGACGACAAGAAGTGAAGCCTTTTCCCGTATACTTCTTACTTACTCATCAATCTGCAAAATGATCCCCTGGGAGAAGGATCTTTGTTGCTTGCCTTCTTCAATGCACCGAAAATTAAACTATAATGTCGAAGAACATCACCTTGTATGCGCAAAACATTATCGGCGCAGATTTTAGCTTCTCCTAAAATGTAACAAACGATTTTCACTCTTGTTGTGACTTACGGCATGACAAATGCGAATAGATCATGCAGTAGGACGAAAAATCACAAAAATAGCACTCAGTTCCACGTCAAAATGAAAAAAAGCGCGACTCTGTGAACGTCTGACTGAAAACGTGATTCACAGTGCCAAAGGGGAATAACAGGATGATAATCGATCTAGCCTCATCGCTTCAATTACTTCTTTCCAATAAGTAATTAAAGCCTAAAATGCATATTATGGTTTTTCTTCTTGACCGATACATATTAAGAAACTTCTCGTGAGTTATAGAATCTGAAGGACTTAATATTTTCCAATAAAATTTTGAGGGCGTGTTATTTGCCCCAATAGGCAACATAATTTCACTATTCCAACCCAAAATTCAAAATTTCGGAAATTTGCTCCACCCTACTGAGAAGTGCTTTCGCACTCCGCAACCCTATGGCCCTCCTTGCCGCGCCTCCAGCAGGCCTTCTTTCTATCTAGACCCCTGCAGCTCACTGCCATATGGTCAAGGCCTCGGCAGAGGTAACATCTTAGGGTCTCCTTCTTCTTCCGCACACAACAGGACAGCCATCCCACCTTGAGGTGTCCCGTGCGTAGAAGCCTTGCCGCAAGTTCCTCCTTCATATCGATAAGGGCCTTCAGGTGACCTCTGAAGGCTTTCTTCGTCAAACAAACCTTGAATTCGCCGCCCGCTGATTCACCGAAGTGTCTTCTAACAGCAGCCTCCACTTTTTCCGCCTCTGTAGTAGTGTCAAGGACCAAGACCTCGACCTCGATACGGGGGACGATCTTGCACACGCTACCGTCAACCCCGACCGTTTCTTTAATGCCCTCAAACAGCTTGTATCTGCCATACGCTGCCGGCCCAACTTCCACAAGGATCTCTCCGTTGCGGGTTGGTGACATCGCTTATTTTTACTCCAAGGGTGTCTGGCTTTGCCTTTCGCTTAAGGTCCTTGACGACCTCCGTGTAGCTCGAGCGGTCTGAGAGTGGTCTGATGGAGACCGCCTCAGGTCGAGCTCGCCTTAGTGAATTGGGCTGTTTCCCAGTAGTTGCAGGCCTCTCATCTTCGTCTTCTCGTTTAGGTTTCGAGGTCATCTCAGTCGCAGCAGTGCGGGTATTCGGCCTCTTCTTCTTCGACTTCGATGAATTTCCCTCTATGGGACTCAAAGTGGGCTCCCGCTCGCGATTTCCAAGCTTGTGAGCGGGAGTTTTCTTGGTTTCCTTATTCTAAGTTCCCGTTTGGCTGGTATCTTTTTCACCTTTGTGCTTCTTCTTGCGGGTCTCTGCTTTAAACTCTGCAACATATGCTCCATTTGCCGTAAAACGCCTTTCAGTTCACCAATAAGTGCTTGTGCCTCTCTGATGGTTCGCTCTACTCTCTACGTCATGAGACTACGACTGTAGACTCTGATTTAGCAGCTCATCCATGTTCAGTGGATCACCCAACTCCTCACTCATGCTTCGATCTTGTTTGGTTTATTTGCTCCATCTTGCTTCCACGAGTGGCTAGGGAAGTAGTGGTCCACCCCAGCAGAGCCCCGCATGCGGGGGTAAGGTCGGAATAAGAGGAAACCTGATATCTAGGAGGCGACCTGATATCCTAAAGACACCGTTAGGAACACCATACCCTGGTGCCATTCAGTCATCGACACGGTTGTTAACAAGTTGTTAATAAGCAGCTTATTGAGTTTTGTAACCGTATTCAGGAGAAACCCTGGATACAGGACACCCCTATCCACCCAACCTAGCAATCGTCTACAGTGGTAGGCGATTCTTAGGTTGGATAGTGTCAGATTCTTACTCACTAAAACCACCCCTTTTCCCTGGCAACCCAGGACTCCGGAACAACTAATCGCATTACTTCAGAGCCTGGGTTATGGGCCAGTAAGCCGTACTTTCGGTTCCAACTTGTATCACCTGCTTGGCATTTTTCCACCTTTTACCCAACCAGGCTGCACGCATCGTCCTCAGTAGTTTGACGGTACCACACATCGGGTTCGTCGGCCTTCGGCATCCTGGTTTAATGTACTTGGTTAGGCCGCACGTCCTTGAGGCTTTTTCAACAAAAGTGCCTCTCGGAACGCCCTGCACCTCATCTTTAGCAGGATCTCGTCCGATCTTGTCCTATGCAGTTCACAGCCATATGGCCAAAGCCTAGGCAGCGATAACACTTTAAGACCTCCGTCTTCCTTCGCACATGACAGGACCGACTGCAGGCCCCACATCTGTTTCTGGTTTCCCTAACTCCCTTGATTTTTACAATTTCCTTCGCTATTCCCTCCGCTTCTTGAATTCCATTCTTGATTGGCAAAAACAGGTTCTTTTTAGTAAAGCAGAAATCCCTCATCTTGTTCAAGACTCCCTTCACATCCTCAATGCGCTCTCATGCTTCTTTCAGGTTTTGTTCCACCTTTGTTATGTCCTGTCTGTCCGCAGACTTTTGACTTATGTCAAGCTCCTCAGCCACGTCTAAAGGACCTCTAAGCACCTCGCACACAATCCTGCTTAAGTATCATTGGCACCCCCCAAAATCCGCGGAACCAGCACCGGCCTCTGTTCTTTTCATACCCACAGTTCGTCGGTTTGTTTTTAGGGGTGCCTTTCCCTATCTGGTTTTTGTCCGCCCCGGGTATTTGTTTTCCCAGTACCACCCATATCTGGGTGGCGTTCTGCTTCCCGCAACCTGGGGAGGTTGTAGAAGTAGTAGTGTGTGACTGACTGAAGCCCTACTCACTAAACGAACTCCTTTATACCTGTCAACCCATGTTCCCGGAATCCGCTTTCGCATTACTTCAGAAGCATGGGTTATAGGAGTCCTGTGCCGTACCTCGGCGTCCTTCTCATGTGTCCAGGTTAGACATTATCAGGCACCAGACCCAGCCATGATTTACGTATCGTCCTCATTATTGTGACAATGTCGCACAACGGGCTCGTCGGCCTTCGACATCATGACTGGGCTTAGCTGGTTTCTGTTCTTATATGGGTGGCTTCCTGGTCGAAGCTGCCTTCCTAAATGTTGCACATCTCATAGTCCCCGGCAGATGGACAGTCCGGGGATTTTCTGTGTAAGCAGCGCAGAGGTAACACTGGGGAATGCTCACGCACCTCGAAGATTTGTGCCCTTCCTTGCCGCACCTCCAGCATAATTTGGTCCTATAGTAGCAGCAGTAGTAGTAGTAGATTGGATGGAGCTTTGGCACAATTTTTCAAGACCTAAAAAAAAGGATGAATTCATTAACCAGCCATTTTCAACCAACCGTTCTTGTTTTATCCATCGGAAAAGCTTTCTAAAAAATAAAAAATTCCATTTCTCAATAAAAAATATACCACATATGAAAAACTATTTAGAAGCAAAATTATTTACCTCAAAAAGATGAAAAAAAATTCTTTGGACTATTTTTTAGATAAGACGCATACTTTCCGTTTTTCCGTTTAAATCGTGAAAAATATTATTAAAAAAAATAAATTCAATTTCGCGTTCATACTAGGCAAGATACGAAAAGAAACAATTTCATAAAAATTGTTCACCAAAAAAAAGATCGTCAAATTTGATATAAATTATTTTTTGTTAAGACGCGCAGTTTTGGTTTCTATCGCAAAAAAAGAGGTTACAAATAAACAATTCAAATTTTTGAAAAAAGACACAAGGTACAAGAGAATGTTTCATAACAAAATTTGTTTCAAATTATATTTCAAAATTTATTTCAAATTATATTTCAAAATTTGTTTCAAATTATATTTAAAAATTTGCTTTAGACCTGTTTTTCTCAAGACACACGCAATGAAAATGTGTTGCTTAAAGCCGAAGGAGCTTTAACAGAAGATAATTCACAATCACGAAATTTCAGTTGTCGATGGTTGGGCATTTATTTGAAAAGTTCTATGCAAAAATGTGGGAGAAGTACAATATCCGAGTGCTTAGTTCAAGGTTCGAGCGTGAAGCGCGAGATAAATATATTATCGAGCGCGAAGCGTGAGTTCAAGGAAGTGGGCGCCCTAGGCGCGCTCAAGCTTGCGAGCATACGGACGTAAGTGCCAAATTTCGGAAATGCGTTTTATTCACCTAAAATAATTTTTTCAACCTAACTCACATTTCTCTGGAAGATTATGTTCCATTCCGATTTAGAAGTGGGTCAAAATCCAAGTTAGGTATTTTTTAATATTTTTTTTATCAAGTAATTTCATTTTTTTGCCTTTCCTTTTCACCATTTAATAGAGCTAAGTAATAGCTTGTAAGCACTTTCTTGATTTTTTTTTTTTAATTTAAAAATAAAACAGTGACGCAACGTTTTAGGTGTCAAAATTTGAGTTTCTTGGGACGTGCTAATATTTGACAAGGGCTTTCTCGCACACGGTTATTTTTTTGAAGCAGTCTTTTCGCGATTCAATAGAGATAACCAATAGCTCAAAGGTATCTTTTTTTTAATTCAAACATAAAAAAGTTATGCAACTCTTCATTTATAAAAAGCAGAGTTTTTGGCTAGGCACCGTTTCTTTGACAAATTAATTGCGTGAAAGTTAGACAGTTTTTTATTACCCCTATAAAATTTGGTTTTTGGCACTTACGCCCGTATGCAGAGTGGCCCTTCCTTTTTCAAGTTCAGTTTTGATCAAATGTTTAAACACGAGGAAAAGAGATGTGCCATGAAATTTCCTGGAAGGTGGTAAGTTTAAAATTTTAATTTTTGACAAATGATTTTTCAAGCAAATAGCTTTTGGATTTCAATTGTTATAATTCAATGCACATGAAGTTAATAGTACGTACATGTGGAAAAATCTCTGAAACGTTTAGCTTTGAATTCCGAAAGTTAAAGAGCAATAAATATTGTAGCACACCATTAGAAATGTTTTGATGAATTGTATGGAGTTACGGACCATTGTTACCTAATATTTTTTGAGGGACTTTACAGTCTCTAAAGTTTTTAGTAAAAATAAAGTTCAGCGTTTAGAACTGTTATAGTTCAATCAAAATTATACAAATTGGTGAAATAATATTAAAATAGTATTTTTATATTCTATATGAATTCATTTAAATGTCTTACAACGTACAGATAATCTAAGTTTTTAAGCTTAATTCAGATCTCATGAAAAATATGAATTTTCGTTCATACCTTGGCGGTCCTGTCAATTTCTGTGGAACTTCCTACTCCTATAAAAGTAACTACTTTTAATTGTGGACAGTCCTTGCTTACATACTTTTTTTCTTGAATTCGATTTATAACCTCGAAAATCAGACGCAAAATAAATTTTAGAAGAATCCTTTTAGCCGTTGTTGAAAAAGAAACGTTTTTAAAGGTAGAAAATCGACTTTTTTAAATAAATGTTATAAATTTACACTTTTTTCACTCAATTGTTGATAATATAGCTACTGAATATAATGTCAATCCTCATGAACGAGTAAACAAGAACTTAGGTGAGTTTTGACGGTGTCCATGATTATATTCTTGCACTGCTTTTAGTAATTTACTTGAATATTTGAGGATTTGTTCTTAAAACTTTGCATTTAACCCAGGTTGTTATAAGATCCAAAAGTACAGATTCTAAGGCCTTTTCCTATTTTTCGACAAAAATCCGGGACATAAAAAGAACGGCGCGAACTTTTCGTGTGTTTGTTTTATATGGAAAATAACAGCATGAAGTTATTATTGTTATTTAGAACCAAGACACGCAAAGTTTGATATCATGAAAAATGAGACCTCTAGTTTTTACAATGAACTTTGCTGAAACTAAATTTATAGTCAAAGTAATTTCACTTTATCGTGCCAGAAAGACAAGAATCAGCTACTGCTTGAAACTCCTTAAAGCTACAAACATATTATAAACAATCATATTCCATGCAGTATATTGATTATCTTCAAAAGCATTTTACAAAAATTACCCACGAAGACAGGACTTCCGTTTACAAACTCGCGCGTTCGGGTAACCTGGGTTACCTGAGTTGAGTACAAAGTTTCAAGCACACATCATTATTAAAATAAATTACTAAAAGCAGTACATGAACATAACGCTCGACACATGTAAAACTTATTTAATTTTTTGTTCACTCGTTTATCAGGACTGACATTATATTTCATTGATACATTTTTAACAATCAAATGAAAAAATGCTTTGTTACATTTATTTGAAACAATCAATCTTTTACCCTTAAAAAATACTTTTTTTTACATGGTTTAGGGAATTTTGTACACTATTCATGAGGTCATAAACAGAATTGAAAAAATGTACAGTGCTATAATCTTTAATTTAAAGCTAGTTCAGACATAGCGTCATACTTTTAAAAATAATATGATGAAATTGTGCGTGAAATTATTAATCATTCTGGTGCTTTTTAGCTGTTCTCAGCAGTTTTGGTCCTGATAGCTAAATTGTTCCTTAGAAATTTGAAAATTATAGATACTTATCAATTAAACCAGAATTGGGGTACATCTATTTTAAATGTATTTTTATTGGTGTTGGAAATTATCATTCAAAATTTGTTTACGAACATAATGTTGCTCGATTTCTACCGTGCTGTGCGTGTCCGAAATATCAATTTGTTTATAAGATTGTGTTGTCACATGTCAGTTTTCGTCAGAATCTACCTTTTAGAAAGTTTAGAAAGTTGAAGATAGAAAGTAAAAACATCATCAATGATCAAAAGTGATTAGTTTAGGATACACTTAAAACACAAAATACCCATAATTTACTGCAATTAACTCAATATCAGCAAATTATTTTATCATAAATGTGAGGAACAGGGGTTTTCAAACTTCCAGAGATTCGCCAATATATAAAACTATATGAGAAGATTACAAGTTTCAAAAATCCCTGACGTAGATTTTTTTTCTTTTTTCCAAAATGTAAAACTCTGATTTCGACACTAAATCAGATATATCGCCGTTAGCGAATTTCAGTGCACTCTGATGCCTTTGAAATTAGTGATCGTCATCGGTTGATGATTGTTGATTAACATCGCCAGAACTCCACCTGTCTGCAGAGGTCAATATTACCAGTTGCATTCCTTGGGGCCGTTCATTCGTCAATGTTCTCTCCACTGTTTCACAATCACGGAATTAAATCCAATATCAACAGTCTTATCATCAAACTGTACTCACTATCAAATGAAATAAATTTGTTTACAATGAGATTTATAATATACCATATAAACATATTGATTAAAAATTTGATTCTTAAGTTATAAATTGTCAATTGTATTAAAATATACAAATTCATGATTTCAGGTAAGCTGCAAACTATACTTTCAAGTGGAAAAATATCCGTCTACTTCATGGGAGTAAGTATCATAATTCACTTTTACACATTTCCGGCCAAGCAATCAAAAGAAAACATCGTTAAAGTAGTGATGCTTTATTTCCGCAATGCTTTCTTCGTTAAATGTCAATCACACGAATTTTCTTATAACAGCTGTCTTCTTTATTTCAAAATAAAAGTTTCCATAGTCAGAGTAGATAAATTTTTAATTTCCTCCAATTCTGCTTGCTAACAAAATTCAGTGTAATATCATGCTTAGCAAAAGTTTTTGGTATTGACAGCACTTTATAATTATCTGTATACCTACTCGGCGCGGATGTGCATGTGGAAGCTGAAACATCGAAGTACATTCTATTCCACAAAAGGCTAATCAGAATGCTCTTTCTCAGCCTTCAACTTATAAGACTACATATATTTGAATAGGTTTGCAATCTAACACTTTCAATTTAAGCTCAGAAAATATACCAGGATTCCATTAATAATGATTTATATATCTCTGATACGGTCATAATATCAATTGACAAATTATGTCTTCTAAAGAGATATTATACACTGTGAAAAATGTCTGTGGGAAACTTCCAATAAATGTATTGAAAGCTTATTTCCGAAACGTAAGGTAACGCTACAATACATGATGTATTGGAATTTTACAATATTTCGTAGAGTTCTCGCTACGGTGACTCCACCAATTACAACACTTACAATACATGCATTGCAGTTTCGCCATTCCAATATCTTGTTTGGAAGTTTACCTTACGCTTGTATTGTAGAAGTGTTCCAGAATTCCAAACATTTTTAACAGTGTATGCATTAAGTAGACTTATTAGTATATATATATATTTGTTATTGGTACACTATTGCTTAAAGCGTGTACACATACACACACTATATATACATATATAAATAAATAAACGGTGATACAACTACCGCAGAGTCCCACTGGGGCACCGAAAAAACGATATTCTAATATTAAGCGTGTCATATTTTG
Source organism: Andricus grossulariae (assembly GCA_011634705.1). NCBI lineage: Eukaryota > Metazoa > Arthropoda > Insecta > Hymenoptera > Cynipidae > Andricus > Andricus grossulariae. The sequence goes on from JAABKJ010000755.1 coordinate 2,915,641, forward strand.
ACAGGCATATTCTTAGTAATATTCTTAATGAAGTGAGCGAAATTCTTACTTTAAGAGTAACTTCTAACCAAAGGGAGAAAGAAGAAATGCGCGAAGGAAAATGCGCCTTGCTTTGTTCAATCATTTCTTTTAATGTTTCGTGCCACGTGCTTTTCGGTCAATTTCCATTTTCGATTGTTTTACCCACGAAGTAGTATAAGCAGACCAAACTCCATACTTTCAAATGTGTAATAAGAGAGAAGCTCGAAGAAATGCTACCAATTCTGAGGATGATATATTGACGTCACATTTCAGCAAAGAATTAAGATAGTGAGGTTAAATACCGGCGTGTAATTTCTCATTTATTCATGTTTTCTCGGGTTGTTTTGTTAAATGTTTTTCTGTTGTTGTAATTTTGGGCAATAAGTGTTTTGCTTTGAAAAAAGTGGTAAGTATAACATACAAATAATTAGGGGTCATTCACAAAATACGTGATACGTTCAGGGTTGGGTGAGGGTCTATCAAAGTATCATTTTGCATGTTAAGAAAAATGGAAAAAGCATCACGCAAGGGGGGGGGGTAAAAGTTCGTGAAAAATGTATCACTTTTTTTGTGAGTGGTCCCTTAAATATTCCATCAAAATGTGTAAAAATGTTGTTAAAATAGTCTTATACTCAGTGGGAAATTCCTAAAATTAGACACGAATATATATTCGTAAGGTAAGACGGCCTCTATCGTACATTAAGAATATATTCTTGGCGCCTATTTAAGTTGCAAATATTCTTAAACTTAGTGGGAAATTATTAAAATTAGAATATCGTTTTTTCGGTGGGGCAACTTCCATGTATGAAAATGATACTGACTCCCTGTAAATACATCAATTTTCAAATGGTTGTGATATCTTTGACAGGATAATCGGTGCAATGATTAGAAAACCCCAGAAATAATTAACCACCTCATTTAAATATGCTCAGGGTCGATACGATTAAGTGTGATAAAGGTGTTAGTGAGTTGCAAAGATGATTTGAAATAAAAAGGAAATCATTTGTCATTTTTTTTTTCAACATAGAGATTATGTCTCTAACTCTTTGCAGGAAGAAGACTGCTGCTAATAGTCATTGTTCTTATTAATTATTTTAAAGAACATTGAGATGATTTTAGAAAACTAAAATTTAAAATTGTGTCAAGTAGTCTCAAAATTAAATTGATCCTATATAAAAGATTATGTTCTTGCATTGTTTAAGCAATGAAGGACAATACTATATTTCCCTTTATCATCTATTGTTTGACTCAAAAAATTATATTTTTTTAATTGCAAGTGATTACAGTATACTTAAATATCAGACTTAGGTTTGGTATCATAACTTTCTTTTGTTTTTTCATCCCATTGTGGTAGTGATTCACGCCGCTACGTGGAATTCAACTCACTGTAAAAAGAAGTATTATTTCAGTGCTAATTTCAGGAACTAAAATGAAATACAGAAAATGGCTCGCGGCCTAACCTCCGTTTTCTCTCACTAATGATAAACGATAAATATATTTGCCATTGATATTGCAGATGCTGCCTTTCTGCTTAGAAATCATTTTCGACACTTGTAGTTGCTGCCTTAAACATGATTATGCATAATTTGATTTAAACAATATGAACAAAAAAAAAATTATTTAAATAGATCGAGTGTTCTCTCATCGACGAATTCAGTGATACAAGAAACTCATTTTCGATATTTTTTAGTTACTGCCTTTTTTTTTAGAATGTGTGTGATCTTTTATTATAAATTTTTACCAAGGCATCTTTAATCGTACACTGTTGAAAATGTTTGAGATACTACAGTACTTTTACAATACGAGCGTAATATTAAATTGCTAACACGGTATTGGAATGGTCAAATTCCAATATGTGAATTGCAGTTCCAAAGAATACGCGCTGTTCACCATACAAGTACTTTGCAATGCCGAAATTGAAATTTTGCGTTACACTCACCTTAGCCCGTCTAGCGGATGTGTGATCCTCCGCTTAAGTAAGATGAAAATTGTACTCTGCTAGACTAGTGGTAACACACTCGACTTAAAGCCTGGCGGTTAGGGTTCGACTCTCCGTGCATGCGATTACTTGCGTAGCAATATTTCAATACACGTATGGCAATATAACAATACCAGCATTCGAAAACTAAAATATCATGTACTGCAACGTTACATTACGTGTCAGAAATAAACTTTCAATATATTTAATGGGAATTTCGAAAAAATTGTGCACAGTGCATGATAGTGGAATGTGTAGCAAGAACAAATTCGCCAATTTTCAATACATCAATCTGAAATTTTTCAAAAATTTCCCTTCAATAGTGCGGAACAAATATCTCACTAGAAGTTCTTTCAACTCTGAAGTTCTCTCGATACTTTTTTTGGCGAAACTGAAAAACCCGGCTTACTAATCTGTCTCAATTAGCAATTCAATATTATTAAACAATAGTCGATTTTCAGATTTTTCTTCAGTTTTTAGGCATTGCCAGGGTATATTTCGTATGGAAATCAAAGTTTCAAACGATTCCAATAATTTTTGCCCAACTCATGACGATTTATTTCATAAAAAGTAATTGAATTTGGGGATACATTTTTTTCAGGTTTTCATGCTTGTTATCGAAAATACTTATCCGATGAAAAAACAGAAAATGAAAAAAAGTTTCGCCTCATCATTCTCTACAAGCCTATATTAAAAAAATATAATTTTGTCACTTTCAACATTTCCGTCCAACGAGACGGTTACACAATATTCTCGCCCGATCTCGAGCGCTCGGCGAGTTTTTCGATCCAGACCCACAATTGTGAAAATATTACGAAAATGTAGTAGAGCTTTTTACGTGATTGTAATTCATGATCGCAGGCATACAATTAAAGTCTCCAAGTTTACCGAAAGGAGAAGAAGCATGAAATCAGAGTCTATTAAAAATTTCCAGGAAATATACAGAATAGAATATTACGTTCTACCTCCTGAATAAGACGTTCAAATATAACATTCGAGTCCAAATTCATTATTTTTTTTTTATTTAGTTGCATCGATAAGTTCTTTTTCATATAAATAGACCTACAAAAGAAATTGACTTCTCGGCAGATTTACTGTGCTCTGATCAGGAAATTGGTCTCGAGTGTGCACGCCGGCATTAATCCTGGTAGAGCAATAAATCTGAAACGCAAGATTTTGTTAGCAACAACAATTACAAAGAAACTCTTCAAACTATAACAGGTTCTTGATTATGATCAAATTTGATTATACTTTTTTTTAATCTTTGTCCTCGGATGTTAAAATAGTTATCGATTATGAATTCTTTAGATATAAAACTGATAACAGATCACGTAACGATAATTCCATCTATTTCTCGAGTTATTGTTTTAATTGTTCTACGATTTTAATTTATCCATTATAGCTGGATATGAATTCACAAAAGCGAAAAGAGAATAGTTTATTTGTAAGGATTTTCGTGTTGAATTTATCTGATATTTTAATTTCTAACTTGAAATTCAGTCACTTAGTCTCTTTTATATAAATCCTAATTCGTTCTTCAAAACTGCATAATCTATGTCGGGAATATTCGATTCCTACAACTAATAAAACTTTCATACTTTCTCAAATCATAAGTTTTCTATCGAACATTATTTCCTCCTCTTTCTCGAGTGTCCAGGATTAGTTTGATTTGCATTTAATCAAATTAAATGTAATGCCTACTTGAACAAAATTTTAATTTTAGTTTCCTAATATCACAAAAATTCACGATTCTTCAAACATCAATTTGTTTGGTAGTGTACATTTCATTTATTTTGTGACTCTTCTTGTGATTCCTAATCTAGATTTTTCTTCAGGACAAGCTCCGGAACAAATTTCGGTTGAAAATTTGATTAGCCTTCATTGATTAATTAGCATCTTTTAAGCCAAGGAAAGTTTCATTACCATGACTTCCTTAGATAAATTAGCATGCATTTATTTATACAATATATTGATTGATCCTTGAGCTCCCATATATGCGTTACTAATTAAACATGTTTAAAAATAAATTAATGTAATTATCATTAAATGACAAGTGAATTACATTCTTTAAATCATCACAATTTTTTGTAGATACAAATTACCTCAAGAGATTTCAATCCAAGAATCGCATCTATATTTAGATCAATGGGTGTTACCCAAATTGAAGATATCTTTTAGAGCGTGCATCTTTATCGAACATCTCTGTCCTGATAATGACAACCGAAGACTGATTTTTGTGAATGATCATCGCATGATCTAGATCATGGATCCTCGCGCCGAGTTCGGCTCTTAATCTTTCAAACCCATTATTCCCTTCTTCATTCATGGTGTCACGCACAATTATAAATTTTTCTCACATTACGACTGGTTTCCCGCAATGGTCATGTTATCATTGCTGTCATTTCATGCTTTTATCTTACCCTTTTGGTACTGAAATTTGCACGAAGTCGTTCCTTAACGTAGTAGCTATAGCTATCTCCCGTTCTGAATTTGTATTACAATCATTCTTCAAATCGCAACTACTGAACAACAACTAAACTACTTTAACCTCCTCATTGAGATGAGAATCTAAAATTACATTTAAATTTGGCGAGGCCCAGGTAACTTCCAGGACATAAGCTTAAATTCCATCAGCCAGAACATAAATTGAAGTATGGTTTCTCATTAAAAACCTGAAATCGATATTGTTTACCCTTATTCCCAAAAATATAAATAACTCCTGAACTATGATCAACGAAGTGGGTCCCTTTCAAGTTAAAAGGAATTGAATTGTGTATGTTAGGAAACTATAAAGGTTTATATATGTCTGCTCATAATTTTCAATTATAAATTAATACCTCTGCTGGGAAAATACTTTTCATATATAAACTTGAGAATTTAGTAAAAGATAAGCAGAACATGTGTTGTAATTTAAAAATGCTAAATTAAAGTCTAGATAATATAGGCGAAAAACCATGGTTCATATATGGAGAACTTTTTCCACATGATAAAATCATGTGTCAGTTGGATTCTATTTCTCTTTCCTCAGGGACATCTGTGCAGAGAAAGAAAGTTTGAGATTGACTTTGAGATCTTCCTGAGCCAATAAAAGAAAATTGACGTTTGCTCAGCGATCAGGATAGGTGGTGCGAGCCACCATAGGGGAAACGATTACACAGAGACGATAAGGAGGATATTTTTACAGGGTTGTTTTTTCATCTCCCGTCACGTTTATTATCACCTCTACTAGTTACTACCGCCGATATACTTCCGCTGGTAGGGTTGGGAAGCCAGCAAACCATCAGCTATAAAATAACGATAGTTACGCGGTCCTAGTTACGAGAATGTGAATGCCACTCTCCTATCGGTTTTAGTTATCGCACACCACTCATATATGTCTCGTTCATAAGGATGCCTTTGGAAGTGATATAACTAAAAGGAGCTAAAACTTCTTTTCATGTCTGGGTTTACGCTTTTAACAACATAAAAGGGAAATGAATTCAGATTTATTATATATCTATAGGAAATCATAAGCAATACTTTTATGAATTAGAATTCACTTTCTTTTGGCTAATACAATATTTATATATTAGAAACTCATTATAAAAACATGTTTTACATTATTTTACTTATTTTTTATCAAAAAAACTGATTATCTTTTGACTTTCCCAGTAATAAATCAAAGCAATTATTAAGTCTTGCTAATTATCACTTTTTGAAAATTATGAATATATTCTTCATCACTTTGACGCTGCAATTGTTTTTGACATTCTCATAATTTATGCTAAAGTAAGTATTACACTTCATATTAGATTCGTCAGAAATTTCACACCTCAGTTTTTCAACGAATCTTAACTTTTTTTTACCCTCTGAAGCCGAAAAAAGTTTTGGCGATGACATCTGACACAATAAGTCTTGATAACATTGTTATCGAAATTTGTACAATGTTTAGGAAGAATTTGTTAATCGGCCTTTCTCGACCAACGATTCTAGTCTTATCCATCGAAAATGCTAAACAAAAGTGAAAAATTACAATTTGATGCCAAACAACGCGAAATATGTAAAAAAAAGTCTAAAGAGGGAATTGTAACTTTTAAATACAAAATTTATGCCAAATTTACATAATTTACAAAAACATGTACAAAATTTATTTTAATATTTTTTCGACAGGACTCGTCGTTTTTATTTATCCATACAAAATTCTATGCAAAAATGAAAAATTCCATTTTCCAAGTGAACGAGTCGAGATATCTAAAAAAGTCTGAGTGAGGAATTTCAAAATTTCAAAATACAGTACTCTCCCAGTAACTGCCAGTCTGACGGGGCTGTAAGGGAGTATATTTCTAAGAATTCGGCACTTATTGAGTACACCCACTCTGCTCCATCGTATAACCACGCTGCGTTGGCGCTCGCAATTTGGACATATGCAGAGACTCGCAGTCGCTTAAGTGGGAGACGCAATGGCGTGTGCGTTAAATTATGTGTGGAGGAGAAGTGGCAAAAAGTGGAACCTATGGAGCTTGCAGTTAGCGGGAGTGTACTGTACCTGAAAAAATTTATTTTAGCTTAGAAAAAATATATATATTTAAAAATTTCTGTCGAAAATCGAGTACGGGGCACGATTTCTCCAATGAGAGCGTGTGCATGAAGGCCTACAGAGCTTTGAGAAATTCAATCTTTACCTACGCTTGATGAGAAAATGTTGTTTACAACTATTAGTAAAAGAACGTGGATTCCGTATAAAAGGAAAACATAAAAATTTCAAACTACGGGTAACAAAATTGACAAATCCCTTGATAAATTCTGAAAAGTGCCACCTCGGTTTTTTTACGGGGAGCTGTTAAGTCAAAAATGATGAAGAAAAGGTAATTATCTCGAGTTACAAGCTCTACGAGCGCCTTGCACTAGCGTTTAGGTGTTAAAAGTCTTTCCGGCACGTTATTGATGGAATATAAATGTCATGAGGTTCTCTTGCGAGCCAATAAATCTCTACAACGTCCATTTTCCGATAGATATGCACTGTATAGACACGCCTCTATATGTAATAATACATTAAAGCGTTTAAGACTGTACTTTAAACCAGGCTAATGGATGCAATTTGTATTGTGTACTGACTGTTAAAGTATATTGCGTACAAGTGCACTATACATTAAAATTTAAAAATTTTTACTTTCGAATAGCACAATAAGTTGCATACTACACTGTTGAAAATAGTATTAAATTTAAAATACCAATGTGTATCAAAATTAATATTTCAGGCATATGAAATCGCTAGTTAGGTACGTGTTTATTAAATTTTATATACATTCATGATAATCTCTCAGATAATTCCATTTTACACAAAATTAAAATAAGATTAGCAGTAATTTTTGATTCTTAAGAATAAAACATAATACCTTCTTACAATTAATCAAAAATAAAATTGGATTTTAAGTTTCACATGTACGTTGCACTTTGATCATAAAGAGCAATTCAATCGAAGAATTCTAGATTATTACTTTAATTGCGAATATTTGATAAGATTTAAAGAAATAAAAGCACTTTGAGCTTTCAAGCATGCTGCTATCCCGACCTGTATATTATATTTAATATAAAGTGTACAACTTTACAGCTATTCATATTCTAATGTATATTAAATTTTTACTATCGTGTATGCAAATGACTTCATATACATTTGTAATAAATTTAATACAGTTTTTTCTAACAGTGTAAGCTACTAAGTGCACATTAGGGCATATAGAAAAAATAATGTGTTCCCGAATTCTAATAGGCTTACAAATTTTATTTTAGGATTCATCCACACTCCCCAAAAGTTTCACATACGAAATTTCTTGTACTTCTGCATCCTAGGTATCGCAAAGAACAAAAAACACGAGGCACTTTTTATTTAGTAGTCAGAAATTTTTTTATGAGACGTAAGTTAGCAGATATACATAATAGTTCCAGCAAGTAAAATCATACTTGCTAAGTGATAATTTCATTAAGATAATTTTTACCCTGCTCAAACAGCATTAACATTTTAAAAAATAGTAAAAAATCGGCTTTCGGGGTGTTTTCTTACTCTCAGCCATTTTTTTGCCTATTTTACCTCGAAATATATATATATATATATATATATCTCACGGTTGTGAGAAGTGGTCATGAATGGGACTTACTGCGGTCCTACTGGGAGCCGATGTCATTTTTTAGATGACAGTTGCTCCCAGTGGGACCCTGCGGTGGTTGTTAACCTTTAGTTTTTAATTATATATATTACAAAAACAATTATTATATGGAGAAGATTGACATTAAAATAGGTTTGATTCACCTTGAATTATTATAAGAAAGTATCTAAAACTGATTATTGCTTTTCATTGCACGATAATATAAATTTTCGGTATCTAAATTAGGTAGAAATATTTAGCAGTGTACGTACATTTCTATCTATATATTGAGGATTCCGTCAAACTGTTGTGTATTTGAATTTCTTATCAAATGTAAAGTTTGCGCAGGTAAAGTAAGACGCTAACTTTTGAAGAATTTTTCCTATCGAATCAGCCTTTGATAAACGTTTGGAGGGTAGAAAAATGAATTTTTAGCTCGTGAACCAGATATCAAATCTATTTCAAAACTATTCCAATTAAATTGTTTAATTGTACCAAAATTTTAAAAGTTAGAGCGTTTTCAAAATTTCAAACCAATTTTTTAAAAGAATTTTTGAAATTTTTGTCCAAGCTTCTGGTACACGCCAGAATGTCTTGGAAATTATCCTAATGTCATGTTTATTTTCGAGGAAAATTAATAAAATTATATGCTTTTCAACATTTAAAAATTGCTTAAAAGTAGGATATTTTTTTTGGATGAATTAAGGATTATCAATCCAAATTTTGCCTAGATATAAAATATATTTTCAAACAATTTTTATAAAATTCTTCAATTACACCCAAATACAAAAAATTAGATCATTTTCAAAAATAGGCAATTTTTGCTTTTAGGAGATCGGTAAGTTTAAATCGTTGTTTTTAGTAGATTTCAACAAGATTTACAAATTATCTTCATGACATTTTTCAATTGGATACACATTGAAAATGTTCTAGATTAATTAATCATAGTAGATTTGTCTTAGAACTGAACTTTGAACGGACGGGATCAAAGCATACGGCCTAATGTTTCTATTTAGTAAATTAAAAAAGTAATGTATTTCTTCATCAAAATTATATTGAGAAGCATGCCTACTTCGTATATTCTGTTCAATTTTATTTACGTCGGGTTTTTTTAAGAGAACTGTCTCGATAAACTAATTATCGAACGCAAAGCGCGAGTGTCGCAATGTGAATGTAATCGTCAAACCCGCACGTGCTTTGAGAAACTTCTTTTAAAGCAAATTGACTAATAATTTAGTTTCAATTTAAGACTGTAGTTCGTTAGGCATTTAAATCACAGTTTCCGGTTTAATTTACAATAATTATGATATGGGAAAACACCCTGCAGTAGATAGGAAAAAATTCAACACCATTTAACTGCATCAGTTTCCAAAAATAAAGAAAGATTATCGTTGTTAAATAAAGCTAGCATATTCAATTGAGTATTCTTGTGGAAAAAATATCACGAAATTAATCAATTAGCTGTATTAAACATTTTTATTATACCTGGTCAGAGGTACGATTTTGACACATTCATCCATCAATAGATAATCGTTTCTGGTATTGCACCTGGGCATGACAGAATAATCAATTCTCGATAATTATAATTTATCATTAGTATACTTACAATTAATAGTATATTGTGCTACAAGTTCAAAAATCGTCGCTTTTTCAATGTGTGGGACACGATACTTTTTATATAATTTGTTTAAAAAGTGCTAGTTTTTTTACCTGTTTTTTGTGTAAAAACAAGGCGATTTTTTGTCGATTGACGCAATAATAAGAATGGCAATGATCAAAACCATGACAATAATACGGCCGTAACAATAAGCTGGTAAGAATGTTTGGTCAAAATGCCAATAACTTTGCATATTTGCTGGTGTCGATGTCGTGAGACATGACGGAGACAGTGACGGTGTTTTTCTGCTCTTGCCAAGCGCGAACCATCAACACGACAATCCCGATGCCATCCGCCAATCACAGCCATCCCGGTTCATCCACAGCCGCCATCTTACTGGAAGGGGTAACTAGATTCTACCACCAAAACAGAAGAGAACTTCGTTAATGTTAAATCCTTACGATTCTGAGTCGAATCGTCGTTCTTAATTTACAATTCCCAATCAGAATCCTCAAATATAAATGATAGTAAGAAGATTTCGAAGTTTTTTCGGATTAGTTTCACCCGATTTGTGCGCCCTCTGCCATTTCCGGGGCTTCCGGTGTGGACTTTGAGAACGATAAGAGGGGCGCAATGGTGGTGCCTTTCCTGTCGAACTTCAGATCGAGGAGGATAGTTGGCATTCGATTCCTTTTAGTCTCCCTCTTCCTCACGATAGTCGTTGAATCGATTGGCCAGAAAAGGACAGTTGTTTGTGCGACACTACTCTTCTCATTCTGTCTTGTCGTATCGCTGGATCGATGAACCAGAATAGGACAGGTTGCTTGCGTACTACCTTTCTCTCTTTTTGTCTTCTGAGTAGGTCTAACCAGTGGATTCCAACTTGCTTGTTGTTGTTGTCGATACTCAGCCCCTGTGGAGTAATTCTCGTTCCGTACTGATAGCGAAAGGAGAGGATGACTGTTACATCCGGTGTCGGTGAGAGGTTATGTTGAACCTTTTAACATGTGACAGGTAATTTTTACCCTGTCATAGCGTGTGAACTCACTTTATCTAATGAGCACTCTACTTTCTTGTTATTGATTCAGGCGTTTACTAATGCGCTGTTTTTCATTTCATTTTCCACTAAATGCTTCCCACTATTAGATTCTTTTGTCGTTATGTCGGTATTCACACTATCCAATTCTGCTGCGTTTATACCTTTTTGCTCAATGCAATCTCTACCATCATGTCCATTCCACTTTCACTTGTCAAATTTTGTTGGAAACGAGATTTTCCTCTCCTTTACTTGTTGCCTCTCTCGGTTGACTGTTTTTATTCCGTATTCCACTGAAGATCATGTCATATTTCGGGATAAATTTTTCTTCCCCAATCTTGGGTATCATTGACACATTTTTCTTATTTTTCAGTATTGATATCTCCGATTGCAGTTTCCTCATTTCAATTCGGTCGGCTCTGAAAATCGATGATCAACTACTTTCCCACCTTGTCTCATTCTGTCTTCGGTCCTCTGGTTGGTATTTTCCACGCGGACATGGATTCCTAGACCGACTCGATGTATGTCTAAGAGAGCCGCGAATCCTCGAATTTCTTCTCTTCTGGTATTGACTCCTTTCACACCTCGTAGTATTGTAGTCGGTTCTTTTTTGTATACTGTTTGCACTAGCATCTGTCACCTGCGGCAAGTCTTTCCAGCGGCATCTCCGCCAAAGAAAATTTTCTGTTCAGTTGTATAAATGGAAAGAATGCAGCAAGTCTCCTGAGTGGCATCTATCGCCTAAGAGAATTTTCTGAGTGCTTCTAAAGGTGGAAAAGCTGCAGAAAATCTCCCCAGCGGCATTTATCGGACAAAAAAATTTGTTAAGTAACTGTAAAGATGTAAAAAATTCGGCAAGTCTCCCGAGAGGCATCTCTCCCCCAAGAACATTTTCTAAGTAGTTCTAAAAATGGCAAAACTGCGGCAAGTCTCCCTAAGGATACCTCTTGCCCAAGAAAATATTCTGAGTAGTTGTAAAGATGGCAAAACTGCAGTACGCCTCTCCAGCAGCATCTCTTGACCACGAACGAGGACAAAGGGACGACGTGGCCTAATGAACAGAGAGCAATATAATAACTTAATATCGAACACTTCATACTCAAATCCATTAAATTGCATGATCAAATCAGAGTTCATAACCGAAGCTTCAAGCCAATTTTTGATAGAGGTAACTTTTGCATTCCACAAGATTTTTGAAATTTGAAATCTTTATGTAGGAACGAAAAATCAAAATTTCTATATTTTAATTTATTTGAAAATTATTATTACTGAAAAATGAATGAGATAAACATTCAAAACATTCTAATATTGATGTTTGTTCCAAGGAATAATAATGAACCCTAAATTTCTTTGAATAAAAATATAAGCTCACTTTCGCTTCCTTACTGTCTAGAGAAATATTTACTAAACATTAAATCTTCTGTTAAAAACTATACAAATCAGTTTTTGTTGAGAATTACTCGTTTTATTCACTCAAAATCCAGGAATAAAAAGGTGTAATTTTATCAGAAGAAAATTACATTGCTAAAATGTATTCTAAAGACAGAGATTTCGCAAGCCATATCTTTCTAACATTGCAGGATTTCTCTCAAAAAATTCTTGCTTTATTACTCATGAGCTGCAAAATCGATGAAAAAATGAAACCTTAGCCGTTACTTTGATCTGCGGAGGAAGTTAAAGCCTTGACCTTCATGTGGTATAACCATAAAAAGAATATAGAACAGTAACACAATATAAATAATAATAATAATGATAATAATAGATCTTTATTATGTTCCACGAAATATGTACATTAGCTTACACAAAGAGATAGACGAGTGGACATAAAAGGCCGAGGTTCAGCTGAGCTGCTTTACAACCTAATTTACAATATGCCTTCAATAATACCATAATAAAATTGGATTCGAGTTGAAATGTTATTATTTAGTGAAAGCGCTATGTGCAAAAGAGGAGATATGTTTTGCAGAAACTTTTACCACTCGAACGTCTTCCTGATGCTTTTTCTTCCATTACTGCTGTCTACAAAATTCGTATGCGAATAAGTAAATATGTGATTTCTGAAGACAATAGTAATTCACATTCATTTCTTCAATTTTACAGAATTAAAAAATATTATTATGATGATTTGTATCTATTGAGAGCTTGCGCGGTTTTAATATTTTCTCAGTTTTACAAACTAATATTTTAAGTATTTACATATTCACTTACCTTGAAATCATAGAAAAGTGATGGTGCAGATGGAATAGTACATAAATAGCTCCGCGAAGGCTTACCGCATTTTTACAAATTTGTATAACTAATAGATTGTTCTTGGGCGAGAAATGCCGCTGTGGAGATTTTCCGCAGTTTTGCCATCTTGAGAACTACTTATAATATGTTGTTGGGGGAGAGATTCCATCCGAGAGACTAGCCGCATTTTTTTACATCTTTACAACTACTTAGAAAATTTTCTTTGGCAAGAGATGCCACTGGGGAGACTTGCTGAGGGTAGGAGATGCCGCAATTGTGACAATGAGTCCTGTGAGGCTTGCTGCAGTTTTGCCATTTAAATATGAACGTGAACATTTTGGCCGGATGAGAGATGTCGTCGGGGAGACAATAACTCCTGGGAGACTCGCCGCATTTTTTCCATTTTCATTTGGACTTGAAATTTTGTTTGAAAATGAGAGATGCCACTGGGAGACTTGCCAGTGGTGAGGGATGCCGCAAAAATGGCAATTACACTGTGAGAAATGCCGCGCGGGATAGAAGCCGCTAGGTAGAGATACCGTAGTTGTGACCTGCTGCAGATGAGCTATGCCGTAGATGAGACGTGCCACATGTGAGATGGTATGGACCCCAAATAACATCAATTTTCAACCAAAATGATGAATTATTAGTTTAAAAAAAGGCAAATTTTCATCAAAAAATTTAGGTTTTCAAGCAGAGAAGTGAATCGTAACGAAAAAGACGTTTGAAAATTTAGTTCAACTTTCAACCAAAAAGTTGAATTTTCAAACCAAACGTGAATCAATTAGGGTAATATAAGTTGAGTGTGTCAATAATTCAAATTTTTCCGCTATGGAGCAATGACTTCTCTGATTATATTAGTATAGAGGTGACGCATCATATTGCCAAGCTTAATAATAATACCTTCTTATTGCTTCAATAAAGTAAACAAATGTCACACAATCGCGTCCTAAACATCAATTTTCATTTTTCTCGTTTTCTATTTTTATAACCTTCTTTACTTAACAAAGCTCTGAGATCATTCATACATGACGTGGAACGAAGAAACCAGTCTCAAAATTGAAAATGAGTTTATGAGGACAAGCGAATCAAAGTGAAAGAAAGATGAACATGTAGCAAAAGGGCCCTCGTACTAAAGCAGAATCAATAAAAACCGGAAAATCGATTTTTTTGATACTTTGACTAAGCAAGTAATAATAATTTATACCACATACCCCCTTTGTTTTTTGTGAGTTTTGAACTTTACCCCTCCATCCCTATCTTACATAATTTTAACAGATTTAATTTTTTCGTGAATTCATTGATGAGACATTCAAAAACAATGTAACATCATTTTAGGATGGGGGAATGGGGCGTTGATAAAATCTCCTTGTTTCTTGTGAATCAAGAAAGTGGTTCAACGTTCAACCAAGTGGTTGAATTTTTAATCGAAACAGATGAACTCTTAACAAAAAATGTAAAAGTCGATATTGTAACCGACAGAGAATTTTTATTTTCAATTTAAAACAATTTGATTCAACAAATAAAACTAACTACTCACGAAATAGTTACATCCTCAGCCACATGAGATAAATTCGCAACCAAAAATCGCATTTTTAACCACGAAAGATGTAATTTCTACCTAAAGATATGAATTTTTAAATCAAAAATACGATGTTTCAAGAAAAATTAATTTTTCCATTTCGAAAGATCTTGTGGTAAATACAGGAAAAAAAAATGTTATCCAAAATCTTAAATTTGCATGTAGAAGAGAAGACTTTTCTACAAAATGGTTGAATTGCCAAGGAAATAATTGAAGTTCCAACCAAGAAGATTAATTATCTGATAAGAAAGACGAAGTTTTAATGAATGAGACAAATTCTTACCAAAAATGCTGATTTTCTGAAACTAAAAGGGATCAATTTCTAACTCACACTTAAATAGTGCAATTTTCATTAAAAAAAATAAAATTTTCTTTATTAAAAAATTTATTAACAAAAAAGTTGAAGTTTCTAGCTAATAGTTGAATCTAATGATAATTAAATTATTATTTAATTTTTAATATTTAATAATTTAGTTATGAAATAAATCAATAATAAAATTTAATAATGAAATAACATTGATACAAAGTTAAAAAGAACATAAGTATTCAACCAAGGAGTTAAATCTTCGACAAAGAGTATTAATTTTATAACAAAAAAGTCGAATTTTTCACAACATACATGAATGTTTTGTTATAAATTTGTTTTTTTTTTGTTGCAAATGAATCTTCTAAATGCAAATGTAGATATTCCGTTCTTGCTAGAAAACTCATTTTTGTTAGTTAAAAATTCACTTATTCTGTTGAAAACTCATTTTTTGGGTTTAAAATTCCATTATTACGGCAGAAAATGCGTACTTTTGGGTTGTAAATTCAATTTTTTGTTAAATTAATCTTTTTGTCCTGCAAACTCATCATTTTGGATGACAATTTTTCAATGAAAATTAAAATATTATTTGTGTAAATTAATTATTTTAACTGAAAATGTAATTTTTCCATTTTTTGTTCTAAATTTATCTTTTTGAGTTGAAAAATCGACGATTTTCTTGAAAATTCATGTAGTTGAAGTATGTCTCACGCAATCTGTATATTAGTTCTTATATGATGACGTACGACTGTTGTAACTAAAAGTGTTTAAAACATATTCAGAAACAAAATTTTTTACATCAACATCATTGATCCCCAAGATGTAAGGTTGTTTTTATTTCTGAAAGAAAAATTTAAAACAGTCAGGGATGATTAAAAATTTGTTTATTCATTGAAAATTTTATTTCTCGATGCCGCTGAATTTAGATTTTCAAATATTTAAATGATTTCATTTTCTTCCCTAAAAAAATGGCATTAATCGTAAACTTGCTGATTAAATGTTCAAAAATTATGTTGAAAATTTCAGCGTTTTTAAGCTTCGAAAGTGTTGAAATAACGAGCGTTCATAAATTGTAGATTTTGTAAGTAACTTGATTAACAGAACTCATTAATTACACAGTTTAATCAGTAAGTTGAAAATGAGTAGCATTTTTTGTAAAGAAAATTAAATTAATCCAGTATGTACTTCAAAATTTCAAGCGCTATTGAATAATGAACACCAACTTTAACAAAGTCGTTTTGGTTTTCAAAAATAATTATTTCAATTCAAATAATGCAATGAAACCACTACAAGATGCTTCTTTTCCACCTGTTGTAAAAATACAACTTTTGATTGACATTTGACAAAAAAGTTACTTTTTCTCACACAAAATTTTACATTTTTTGTCATTTCTCTCTAATTGAAACTGAACTCCTAATAATGTGTCTAAATTTGGCAATATTCTTTCCTTCGAGTTTTTCAAATTACCAAATTGGCATTAAGGAAAAGCGGCAACAATACTTTGGAGATTTTCGTGACACATCTATTTTTCAGAGATGAATTGCTGTTTGATTACCTTTGGAGAGGAGAAAACAGAAATCAAATAATATCTTAGTGTGCTCATTAATATTCATGTCATTGTAGAAACGGAAAATATGCGAATAACATTGTCGGATTATATCAGTTCGGTATGACCTTCTGCTTGGGTATCGTACAACATATTAAATATAAAGAAATTTAAAAACAAGAAGGATAATCTAAAAATATAATTTAAAAATAATACTGAATAATTACCAACGATACAATTACATACAATTTATATGCAGTCATTAGTTTATATTCAAAAAAATAACCTCAAAATCTTCATTCAAGGCTACCAGAAACATATATGAACCCAAGACATAATTTTCTTATGAAGGATTTTTTACAATTCTATATACATTCCATCTTCAATTTTTCTTTCGAATTTGAGAAAGTTATTACTAGCAATTACGAATATAGAACGTTACACACTTCACTAAATCTGATGATAAAGTTGTTATTATTATACCATCAAGATATTTCCCTTTCGGGATAAGCATGCCTTACTCGGTGAGGAAGGAAGTAATGTGGAGAGGGGTATAGATTTTTAGATTGATCTAGAAATCCCGTGTTACTTATGAAAATAATTTGTTCGCTCCACAACACTGCTTCAACCCAGGTTGCTGATCAATCTCTTTAGCGTTCACCCCAAGTGAAGAGCCTCACAAAGTCATCATGTGAAGCTGCCTACTCGGGCTCATTAGTATCCATGCATTTTTTAATGCAAGCCCTTGTGTTTCTATGGATTCTTATATCTCTTTGAATTAGGGTCATCATCGTAAATTATATTTAACGACGTAGGCGGTTTCTATTAGACTTATGATTAAGTGTGTAAATAAATCTAATTTGAAATGGTTAATTGATCAGAGACTTCATAATTGCATAGATCTTTTTTTTGCCTCTTGCTTTAATTATTGTTCTGGTTTTTTATATGTGGCTGAAAGTAAGTTCATATGTACATTACAACCTCGTTTATCCGGGGTAATGCGGGAAGAGATAACTCGGATAAGCGGAAAATCGGATAAGACGGAAGAAGTACAAAATTCGAAAAAATTAATCATTTTCAATATATTTGAAATTGTAAAATTAAATTTGACGACATAAGCATATCAAAGTAACCAACGAAAGAACGCAGATTAATCTCTAGTGTACAAAGGATTGTTACTAATTAGGCTAAGAAAGCAGAGAAATAGCGGCTTCATCTGTCTTATTCGCGTTTCTCCGTATTATCCGAGCCCACGGAGAGAAATGGATAGTCAAACTTAAAGTGTTAAAATGTAGATGTTCAGTTTGATCATCTAGATGGTACCAAGTACCATCCGCGATTTTTCTTCATAGTCAGGGAGAAAATAATTTTATAGTCTGTTCGAATATCCAGAGGTTATTTAGACACACTATCAGTATAGTCAAATTGACACTCCAGGATGTCAAGCAGAAGTGGCTGCGTGACGACCTCTACCGAACGCCAAGCGAACACACCCGAAACCCGAAACGCATTTTTGGACAAAATCTGTATTCCTATTTTGAAAAAAAACCATGTCAATGATTTCATCCTTATACACGAAAGAAAAAGTTGTTTGAAGTTTATAGAACTAATTCAAGAGCAGCTGCACTGTTAGCAAAATCTGTATTAAATTTAATATAAATGTATATGAAGTCATTTGCATACACGGTAGTTGAGATTCAACATACATTAAAATATGAATAGCTGTACATTTCATATTAAATATAATATACAGGTTGGTATAGCAACGTGCTCGAAAACTTAAAGTGCTTTTATTTCTTTAAATCTTATCGAATATTCGGAATTGAAGTAATAATCTGGAATTCGTCGATTAAATTTCTTTTTAAGATGAAAGTGCAACGTATAGTTTTGAATTTTATACTATTCTTAACAATGTGATATAAGCGATAACTTGACATAGTTTTAAGATATATAATTATCTGGCAAATATTCGAGAAATGCGTAATTCTAAAACAAACAGCTTTCATCGCTCCATCCTGTTTTCGCAACAATTAATATCGTGTTATCAGAAACTGGTTACTATATGAGTGAACATATTCCAAAAAATCTCTAGTCACAGTACACTCAATTTTTTGCAAACTAATCTTCAGTCCACTATCGCTGGCTTGTTAAGCAAAATAACGATCACCACTCTACCCTGCACCTGAAGGAATCACCTTAGTATTACAAGTAAGTGTAATAAAATATCAACATTGATAAGAAATATTACATTTACCCCAAATTTGACTTGGATTTTGACTTCAAAATTGGAAAATTCTATATGACGGTTTCAATGTTTCGGCAAGAATTTTTAGGGTGTTTGGATTTGCATAACAAGGAATTGTTAGAGTTATTTATAAGTCTTACTTCAAATCTATTGTCGAAGCATATTCCATTAGTCACCGTACGATGCCTGTATTACCCTACATAATTAGTGCGATATGAGCTCTGACATTTAAGATACGTGAATTAGTACATCAAATCGTAGTGCTTTTTGGATTCAATAATTTTCGAAGCTACATATATATATATATCAAACGTATAACTTATTTTGAAATTTCTGTTTACCTAACTCATTATTTTAGATGATATATCATACTTAGCTTATTAAGGCCTCAGAAAGATAAGAGCAAAAGACCTTTATCAATGAAAAATCCTTTGTAAATTTCAATTTACAATTTTCGAAGTAAATTTGCAGAAATAAAATTTCTCATTTAGAAATTGAGATTTGCAAAATTCCAGAAAATTAAGAACAAAACTGAAAACAGTGTTGCATTATTGTTTAGAATGATTACTACTGTTAGTATATCATTAGTGTTAGCAATAATGTCATCTTTTTTGAGTATAGTGTCAGTTTCCGTTTTTGAACCTTGAACAATTAAAAACGTATACCATTATTATAAACAGTATTCTTGTGTAAGTATAAGTATAAGTATTCTTTGAATAATTATTTTTTTTAGGAATTAAAAAACTTCTAGTGGTATTATATTCAAGAATGTATTAATAAATAACGATTTCGTTGCAAAAACACTTATTGCAAAAAATCAGTCAAGTTCCCACGTGACCAGTGAACGAGGTCCGTTATTTTCAGTGAAAAAACCTTGCTTCAGTGAAGAAAACGAATTACCAGTGAACATCGATTTGAAGAATAGGATATATATTTATCATCTGATCTTGTTTAGCACCTATCAGTGATATTAAACAAAAGAAATCAATAAGAGCTACAAGTTTTAGATATACTTATATCATTCATCGACGGGCTCCATTTATTTCCGACTATTTTTAGTTTTTGAACATTCAGCCACTTGTCTCTAGATCTGAACATAGGTATTCCACTATGGCCTTGATCAGAAACGCATATAAGATTACTCTCTCCGCGGAGAAAATCTGCAGGGGTTGCGCATCTAAAGTTGTTGATGCCACGTTTTCCTCAGGATGCTCCTCTCCCTACCATCCTGCTTGTGCAGGTCGCTGTGCTACCTTGCCTACCGGTGCTTACTTTTGTTGCTGTGGTTCTCGAACACCATCTCCAACTCGGGCTTTTGACCTGGAAGACATCAACAGGATTGTTCAATCTGCCTGCGGAACACTCCAAACTACACCTCGAACAAAGTTATCTGAGGATAACCGCAAAGTGCTTGACTATGTCAAATCCATGGAAGAGAAGCTCGATGGATTTCCGGAACGAGTTACTAAAAACAAAAAAGAGCTCGACAGTATTGCTGCCCGGATTCAGGACATAGAAGGTACGCTCGAATCTTTTGATTTAAATAATCATTCTGTGCTTGACGAAATGGAGCCTCGCGATGGTAGGAGACGCAACTCGATCTTTTTCGGGTTACCAGAACGTGGTCAGACCAACCATTCTCCTGGTGGCTCCACCCCTGAACCCAACCCAACAACTCATCAAGTTCAACGGTTTCTGGAAAGCGTCTTATCCCCGGGTTCGTTGTGAATGTTTGAAGCATTCCGGCTTGGCACTTTGTCTCATGATTTGCTCAAATCTACAACGGTAAAAATCCGTTGGCAGGATCAGCACGCGGCGCAGGCGCTCTTGCACTCGTCTCTTGTGGCACAGAAGCATACGGAAAATGAGATAAGGACAATGAGTGCATCAACAGAGAAGAATCTCAGCATCTATATGGCTCCAGACAGAACAATGACGCAGTTACAACAGATTCAGCAGCTGAGAGAGACACTGAAGATGCGACAGGAGGCAGGAAAAGTGTACCTAAAGCTCGTGTTCAGGGAAAATATCCCAGTCTTGCTGAGTTCATGCTCAAAAAAGGACTAAGTGTTTCTTCCTGCGATTTCTGTGACAGCTCTCCTACTATAGTCTGTTCTAGTAATCAAGCTCATATATATGTAATAGTGTCGGCAATGCTCTTACAACACCTCAAGCGTCTTATACTTATACTAATACTCTCGCATCTCTCTGAAGCCTGTTTAAAGTCTACCATCAGAACGTACGGGGCATGGGCACAAAGTTACTCGAACTAAGAATTGTAATACCGGCTTGTATAGCAGATATAATTATTCTTTCCAAAACCTGGTTGCATAGTGGCATTGATAACTCTGAATTAGGTATAAATAATATCACTGTAGAAGCGATAAAAATTCTCTAACGAGCATTTATGAGCAAGGTTGTAGTGTTCATATTGCTCTTAAAAATAAATTCACATAGAGTATCCATTTCTTGTATTGCTAACTCAGTTGAAGCTGTATTTGTTCGTATAAGTGTGCCCAACTTTTATCACATTTTTTGCGCCGTTTACTTTCCTCCTCGTTCTGATTCTTTAACATGCCTTTCATTCGCTGGAATAACAATGCCACACTCAGTAATCAGGATAACCCCTTTTCGATCAACACTGATTCCTCTTCTTGTCAAAATGCAGTGGCTCAAAACATGTTAGCTACAATAGGCTCTTTATATCTTTATCAGATGAACTTCATAGTAAGCAAATTCGGCTCGATGCTATCATCCGCCGATAATTCATGATGTATCTGCTCCTAGTACTCAGTAAATTGGCAAATAACATTGTATCCTATAACTTCAAAAAAGCCAACTTCGCACTTATCAACTCGTATTTAAAAAAAAAATTGATTGTAAAAATAGTCTTTCTAATTCGACAACCCTTCCTAACAATAATTGTCTCAACTTTAATAAGAAGGAAATTATCGACGATATGGTTGATTTTTTATAAATGCACTTGTACACTGCGATAGACGAGTATCTCCCTGAGTATTATTATCATAAATCAACCTCACCTCTCTGGATTTCATATGAGCCTAATGATCTCGTGATTTACAAGAAAATTGCACACTCAGTATACAAGAGAACGAGATATCGGACTATGAGAATTTCTCAGTCTTGAGGCCGAGATAAAATTTTTTATCGGAGCGCTGTTATAATGAGTACAGACTCAGGACTGAGAGAAATATCATAGCCAACCAGAAATATTTTTGAAACTATGTTAACGAAACTAGAAATAGCTCTTTGATGTCAGCTGAAATGTTTCTCGATAATTTAAGAGCTACTCTTGTCCGCAGATCGCCAAATTATTTGCTTTACATTTTAGATCAGTCTATAACCCTACTAACAATTGTGCCTACATTCATTCTTATGGCGATGAAGTCGATATAAATATTGTTTATATTTCCAGAGACGAAAGCAGGGCTAAACTACGTAATCTTGAACAGAATAAGGGAGCAGATATCGGTGCTATCCCTCCATCTCTTCTGAAGTCTTGCTGCTCGTCACTTACTTTCTTTATTTTCAACTCTTCCCTGGAACTCAGTTATTTTTCGTATGCCTGGAAAAAGGGAATAATTGTACCTATCCATAAAGGGGGTGACAAACCTGACGTCACTAACTATAGGCCGATAACAATCCTTAATGCCATAGCTGAATTGTTTGAAAGTATAATGTATGATAAAATTTACTTTGCGTTTTCTAATAAGTTCTTCGACGAGCAGCATGGATTTAGGAAGGGCCGCTTGGCCAGTACAAATTTATGCATCTACACTCAATACTTACTGAGTACACTGGAGGGTGGCGGGCAGGTGGATTCCGTCTACACAGATTTTTCGAAGGCTTTTGACAAAGTGGATCGCAGTATCCTAATTCCTAAACTAAGAGGCTATAGTGTCTCTAGTAATACAGTTGATTGCATAGAATCTTACCTGCATAACAGAACACAAGTTATCAGGATAAATGGTCATCTATCCAGTGAAATATTAGCAACGTCAGGTGTCCCCCAAGGGTCGCACAATGGTCCACTACTCTTTCTGATCCTCATAAATGATCTAAAGCAATCCATTCAGCATAGTAACTTCATTTGTTACGCAGATGACCCTAAATTGTTTTTTGAAATTTCTTCCTTTGTTTGTGCTGCTAAACTTCAAAAAGATCTTGAAAGAATTGATTTGTGGTCGTTGGAAAACAACATGCCTTCATATAGAAAAAAATGCCAAATAACCTCATTCACAAGAAAGAGGAAGCTAATTAGATTCTTTTACAAAATCGAAGGACAACTGTTAGATAGAGTTCTCTTTGTGAGATATCTGGGTGTCATCCTTGACTTTGCCCTGACTTTCCTTGATCATTTATCTATGAGTGTGAAAAAAGCACTTTAAGCTTAAGGTTTATTGTTAGAACTTCTATGTCTTTCCATAATCTTCTAGTTTTTAAAACACTCTATTTCTCGCTATTCAGACCACATCTTGAGATGGCCTTCATCATCTGGTCACCCTTCTATGTGGCCCATATGATGAGAATTGAACAAGTACAGAACATATTTTTCAGATTTTTAGCTTGGTAGCTTGGTATACATAGAAATGGATTTGACCACGATTACACTGAACTTCGAACTACCTTAAATATACTTCTAATTCAATTCATGCAGTGCTTCTAAGCGAATCTTGCATACTATTTCATAATCTAAATGTATTATATAAGACAACATCAATCGAAATTCCAAAATGTCGGCAATAGTCTTAGTAACTTAATCTGCGATTGAACCCACTCTTGTCCGTGTATCTGCTTATTACCAGGCATTTCCCAATGTACCAAAAATTAATAAATCTCTATTTTTTATCATGAAATTAGGTGCAATGCCAAGACCTGGAGAAGGTGAAACATCCAGAGAGTTCATAAGACCTGGAGAAGCTCAAGAACGTACACACTCTCGTGTTAATCCTCAACATGGTGAGTAAATTGTAAATTTAAACAAGGAATCATCCATAAATTAAGCAACAGATTTTTTTTCGAGGAGGGAATTCCAATAATATTACAATCTGTTACAGGGGTGGGTGGGTGGATCAATACTGTTATCTAATATTTTCAACAAATCAAACTCATGGGAAATTCATGCATGCAACGTTGAAGTTTAGTAATTTTACAATAAAAGATTGTAATGAAGTTATAAAGACTTCATATTGGTATAACTAAATAAGTATTTTGATTTTTTTCATCATTCTGTAAAAAATATCCACAAGAACAACGTTTTTTTCATAATTCCAAGGGGTTTCACAGGATTTTCACGTATTTAAAAGGAATTTCGATGGATTTCGCCAGACTTTATACGATTTCCGAGGATTTCAGTAATTTTAAGAGATTTTAAAGGCTCTCAATAAGGTACTTTGATAAAAAGACTCTTTAATAAAATTGTCGAACATTCAACAAAAAAAGATAATTTTTTGATCAGATGATACAATTGTTAACTAAATGAGAGAAATTTTCAACCAAAAAATATAATAGTTGGATTCTAATAATTCAGGTCACATTTAAGTTGAAAAACGAGATAAAAGTTGCAAGAGGGAAATAAGTGAGAGACTATCTATAAACCCTGCGACAAATAAACAGTAATTTTGATTCATTTCTAATACATGCAAAATAATACGTTAGAAAAATATAAATTTTCCTCAAAAAATAAAGTCTTACAAACAAAATTTTGAAAATCGAAAACAATATGGAAAAGGAACCTTCAATAATATATAATCAAATCGACGTTGATTGTTATATGGCCTTCTTTCAAATGCTAGCAAACCGTACAAAAATAAAAAACTGCGTTATGGACAAAAAATTGGATTGACAAATTTTCCATACTTTTTGCCGGTCAAGAAACTTGAAAAAAAAGATTTTTATGATAATAAATCACATGCTTTTACACTATTATACTTTGGAATTTCATTAAATTTTGTTTCTCGGTTTTAAAAAATTAGATAATTAAAAAAAATCTGATGAAGAAATTAAAAATGGCGCAATTCCTGTAATTGAGAGTTTTCTTTGAATTCTTTGAGCATGAAATGTATCTTATATAATACTTTCATTCTGCCAAGTTTCATGAAAATCAAACAACCACTTGCATATCCTGATATTTCTGACGTACACCTTTTGATAAAAAAAAAATTTTCCAACGTATTAAAAAAATGTCTTTTCCACGAAATAATTCAACTTTTGACGCAACAGTTTCGTTTTCTAACCAGAAATACGAATTTCAAACGAATAAAGATTTTTCAGCTATGAAAAAAAAACTTCATCAAAATTGTTGAATTTCCAAGCCAAAGACGAATTTTCATCCAAAAAAGATTTCAGTTGAATTTTAAAAACCAAAATATGAATTTGTAACAAAATAGTTAATTTTTCACAAAATACTTGAAATTTCAATCGAAAACGTTAGTTTGCGACCAAAAAGTTGAATTTTCGACTTACATAATGAATCTTTCACCAAAAAAACAGAATTTTTAACCAAAAATGGAATAGCTCAATGTTAAGTTTGAAGAATTAATTTTTACCAACAAGACAAGAAATTTTCAAACAAAATAGTTGAATTCTCACCCTTAACAAATTAGTTTTTAACCAAACAGTTGCATTTTCAATTAAACAATATCAATTTTTAAAAACAAAAGAAGGAATTTCTCGCACAATAGTTAAATTTTTAACAAAAAAAGTGAATTTTTAACGAAAAAGTACATTTTTATCCATGTAGTTTAATTTTCTACCAAAATATTTAATTTTTAAGCCAAAAAGACGAGTTTTCTACAAAACAGCTGAGCTTGCAATCCAAATATACGAATTTTTCACACAAAAATTATTTAAGATCAAAGAGTTGAATTGTCAACTTAAATAATGTAGCTTCAACCAAAAAAAAATGAATTTTTAACAAATTAGTTCAACTTTCAACCAAGTAAATTTCTATTGAATGATGTAATTGTTGTTATTTGAACTAAAAAATATATCACAGTTTAAATCAAAAACAGTTAAATTTGACCAAAAAAGACGAATTTTCAACAAAATAGTTGAATCCTCAACCAAAAAAGGGTTACTTTTAACAAAATAGTTGCATTTTAACGCAAAGAAATCAATCTTTCAGCAGAAAAGATTAATTTTCAACCAAAAATACGAATTTTCCACCAAATAAATGGAGTTCCAACCAACTTGTTTAATTTTCGAATCAAAATATCAATTTTTAAGCAAAAATGGAACAGTTGCATTTTCAATCAAAATAATTAGTTTTTAACAAAAGAAAAAACAACCCATTTTTAATAAATACAGATGTTTCAGATAAGAAAGGAAATTTGAATCAAGATTGTTGAAATTTGAAGTCAAAATACGAATTTCTAACAAAAAAATATGCTACTTCAAATTTTGACACCAAAATAAGAATTTTAACCAAGAAGTTATTTTTTCACCAAAACAGTTAAATTATGAACAAAACAATTTTTTATCAATATTCAAGGTATAGGTGGTGAATATTACGTAGAAAAATAAAAGAGATCGAATTGGACTTTTCGTCATTATTAAAAAAAAAAAACTGTGAAAAAAACTTCAGTGCGGCTAATCATGTATTATCTTCAAAATCAAGGTACGCTGAGTGGTTAAGTATATGGAGATTTTCTAGGTCTGTCTAAGAATCAGTGCAGTTTTACTAGTGAAACCAGAAAAGAGTAATTTAGTTATTCTAGTCTTGATGAAATCTGAGTCCGTTCTTGTTTTTCTGATTATCGATCATGACATGTAACGAATTTTAAATATTTAAAGAAATAGGGAAACAGTTTTGCTTTCGAGGAAGCTATCACTGATTGTTTTATCTTGATTTGAATCCTGTTTTTTGAAAATTTCACAAAAATGCATCATTTCAGAAGGTGATCTTGATCAACTTCTTCGGGAGAAATATACAAATGAAATGCGAACTGGTTATATTACCGTTGAAGGAGTCTGTCTTCCAGAGCCTTATCGAGAATTTGCTGATAGAATTGAAAATTTTGAAGTGCGAGATGATGACGTTTGGGTCTGCGGTTTTCCAAAAACAGGTGAGTTTTATTTTTTCTCACCAGTCGTAATTATTATCAGTTGGTACATAATTACATGAATAGACTCGAAACTTTTATTGAAGAAACATTCTTCAAATTAAACAGTTTAATTAGTAAATCTTTTACGATTACTAATGGAAATGCGATTTACTGGAAATAAAGAAAACGTAATATAATATAGATAATTGATATTGAACATAAAAAACTTCAAGGTTTTCAAGTATTGCTATTAGATATGTCTCTTTTATACAAAATCAAGAATTAAAAAATCTTCGGGGTCAGGATGATTGCAAATCCGATTAATCAAATTTTTGTATCAAAACAATATGGAATATTGTTTTGAAAACTCAGATAATTTAAATTTCACATTCATTTCATAATAAAAATGGTTTTTCAAAGTTGATTACTGAGCCCCTAAATTTGTAAGATTTCGATATCTTTTTCACCACCATGATATGATATTCTTTTTAGTAATTAATTTTGCTTTCAGTTTTTTTCTTTTTTTTTTTTAATACTTTCCTCAGGCGATTGTGTTTTTTTGTTGTTGTTGAAAACTTTTATTATCTGGTGGGAAATTCGACAATTTTGTTGACAAGTCATATTTTCTGATCAAAAATTCTACTTTTTTTTTAAATCTAACTTTCCCGCTTGAAATCCAACTGTTTTTCGTTTAAGTTTAATCTTTTTTCTTTCAATATTCGACTATTTTGTTGAAAATTCATCATTGAAGGAGAAAAGTCCCAGTATTTGGTCCAGAATTTTGATAAAAATTCAACTATTTTCTTGAAAAATTAATTTTTTTATATGAATCTTTAATTCCGTAATTAGTGATTAGATTCTTTCTTGATAATTTAATATATTGTTTCAAATAAAAATTGTTTGAATTTAAAATCACACTTAAATAAAATGCTCAAATTGATAAACCTGTCTATCAAAACGATCTAGAAATTGTATTCGAACCATCTTTAAAAATTTGAAAAATTAACAATTGAATTCGTAAAATATTGGACATGAAATTACTTTGAAATTGAACTTTTATTTTTGGATTAAAAATTTCAAATATTACAATTGTCATAATTAGAAACTAATTATTAGTTAAACGAATTAATTATCATAAAAAGTCGTATTTACAAACTGAAAAGCAAAGAAAGTTTTTACAATTTTGAAATGTGAGATTATATTCTCATTTCATTTATAAATTTTTCTTTATTAATTTTATATTGCCAATCTAAAAGTTTTTAAGTTTGAATTTTGAAGGTAGTTCTCGCGCCAAAAAGAAGATTTCTGAGAAAAAAAGGATTCTATAATTTCAATAATTGAAATCATATCATCATTTGTGCCTCGTGAAACAAAAAGTATGATTGTTTATAAAGAAAGTTTCAAACTGGCAAAAATAATTATTCTAAGAATAGTTTTGTAATTAAATATTTTCTTACATCAGCATCTCACAAATTTTTTAAAAATTGTTTCATGTGTATAAATCATGGCTCATTTTTTTGGG
Organism: Andricus grossulariae; assembly: GCA_011634705.1. NCBI lineage: Eukaryota > Metazoa > Arthropoda > Insecta > Hymenoptera > Cynipidae > Andricus > Andricus grossulariae. The sequence continues at coordinate 2,943,889 of JAABKJ010000755.1, forward strand.
GGAAAAATTACTCACAAATCTACTTTTTTCACTTTTAAAAATATGTCATTAGTCTTCAAATTTAATTATTTGTTTAAAAAATGGTCTCTCCAAAAGAAAAGCTGAAACGATTTCAGCTACATAAAAATTAACTTACGACATTGGAAACAGTAGATTTGTAGAGAATATTTTCCCCGAAAAAAAAACGTCAATTATTGAAATTCAGCCATGATTCAAAAGTTAGTATGAAGCAATAGTAAGAAAAAACTAAGTTCTGAATTGCAACTATTTCTTTTCGAATTATTATATGTATGCTTTTTACAGTATTTGAAAAAAAATGAAGTTTATATATATATGAATACTATTCTTAAAATACATGACAGGTACCACATGGACTCTAGAAATGGTTTGGTGCCTCGCAAATGATCTAGATTTCGAAAGAGCGAAGGTGTCTTTTCACGAGCGATTTCCAACATTAGAGTATGTTTTTTCTTCTGAATACATTAAAACTATTTAATTTGATTAGAACCATTATGGGTGAAAATCAAAAAGTTGGACTTATTCTTTTACCTGGATAAATCCCAAGTTCCTTCACGCAAAGCACCCGAAAAAAATTAAAAATTCAAAAGAATCAAGCAATTCATCATCAGAAAAACACATGTTAAATTCCTAGCCCCGTAATGATAATTCGAATTTTCAATACAAATTTAAACACGCTTGGTTGAAAAATTGGATTCTTCGCAATAGAAACAAATCTAGATTATTGAAAAATCAAAATAACTCACATTTTCAGGAGAAACATAGATTCAAAAAAGGAGTAATTTTGATTTTTCAAAATTGCAATCATCTGAGGAAATAAAGCCAGTTTGATGTACAGTCAGATTTTCTTCTATTTCAAAAAATGAAATGTTCCAAGCGTGTCTAAATATGTAATAAAAATTTGAACAAACCACTGCACATCTCTAATACAAAGGAATTTCGGAAAATGTTCATCTATTTCAAAGGGATTTTAAGGAAGTTTAAAGGACTTTCCAAGATTTTCAAGGATTTCAAAGAAAATAATCAAGAGCTTTAAAAATAGTCAGAGAATTTTGAAGGATTTGAAATATTGTAGGGTATTTCAGAATATTCCTAAAAATTTCTAATAAATTTAAAGTCATTAAAGGGACTTCAAAGAATTTGAAATATTTTAAACTATTTTAGAATGTTCGAAGGAATTTTCAAAAGATTTCAAGAAATTGAGAGGACTTCAGTGTTTGCAATATTTTATGATATTTTCAAAGAATCCAAAGAATTTGCAATAGATTGCAAGGAATTTCAAAATATGTCAAAACATTACAAACATTTTAGATTATTTTCGAAGATTTCTAGGAGTTTTCAATAGATTTCAATAAATTGAAAGGATTTCAGAGAATTTGACACATTTTCGAGTATATGCAAAGCTTCGAAGGAATGTTTAATAGATTTCAATGAGTTGAAGGTAATTGAAACAATTTTAGAGTATTTTTTAAGGTTCCAAGAAATTTCCAAGAGCTTTAGAAAATTTCAAGGGATTTAAAAGATTGCAAAGGATTAGAAATATTTTAGGGTATTTCAAAATATTTCAAGAGATTTTTAATAGAATTAGGGATTTTAAAGAATTTGATATAGTTTAGATTATTTAAAAATATTTGGAGGAATTTTCCCAAGATTTCAATAAATTGAAAGGACTGCAAAGAATTTGAAATATTTCAGGGCATTTTCAAATATTCCATGAATATTTAAATAGATTTTAATGGATTGAAAGGATTTCAAAGAATTAAAAATATTTTTGCGTAATTGCAATGTTTCGAAGGAATTTTCAATAGATTGCAGTAAATTAAAGGGATTTCAGAAGATTTAAAAGATTTTAGGAGTTTTGAAACATTTCTAGGAACTTTGAAGTGCATTAAAACATCGCAAGGGATTATTTACTCAGGGGTTTATTTATTGAGATTATATGTTTATAAATTATGTTTTTGCTGCAAAACATTATAATCATAGTGAAATTTTAGTTTAGTTGATTCAAAATCACTTCTCAATTCAACAATTATTTTCCGTTTTTCAACTAACTTCATTCGTTGCAAACTACTTTAGTGTTACCGAAAGACAGGGTTATGTAATATAAATTTTATCGTTTTAAAGAATACTTTCTGTCTGCATATAATTGATATTTTGTTGATAAAATTAATATTATGTATATCTTTAAAATATTTTCGGGCATCTAGATCGGTTACTTTGTTCAAATAAAGACATTTTGAATATATCATTGAATTTTCACGTCCTGATTTACAGTCAATTATTATTTTCAATTATTACTCAATTTGTATATGGAAATTAAACTATCGAAACATAAAATTAATGAAACAACTGCTTTATGACTACATTTCTCATTTGCAAGATATAATTGTGAACGAGGAAAAAGCTTTATATTGTAATTCTGCAAATAATTCTGAAAAAACACATGTATTTTACAATTAGACTTTAGGCTTTCATTTCAGATATACAATGCCATACATTTCACTAGCGGAAGTCAGATACATGTTACCGGATGCAATTTATACTTCGGCGGCATACTTGGTTAACGCTCCACTCATTTATAGTGGTGTTCCCGGTTCAAATCCGGCCTGAGGCAGATTTTTTGTTGTTTTTCGAAAAATAATAGACAAGTAATCAATAATATTTAATATTTACCATCCAAAAATGAAGCAAGCGTATAATAATCCAGGGACATGGTATTTTCAACTTTTTGATTTTCACCCTCTTTTTGAAAACTATCAGTCATAAAAAATGTTCACTAATTTGTAATATTTTAGAGCTTCGGTTTTGTTCAACGTCAGACCTCTGATTCAGCAAACACATGGTATGAAAAATATTCCCGAGCTGATTTTGGATAGCGTCAGTTTCCTGAATAAATCACCAAGTCCAAGATTTATCAGAACTCATTTGCCCTTTCATTTAATGCCAAAACAAATTAGAACTGGCGTAAAGAAGCCGAAAATAATCTACGTCAACAGAAATGTCAAAGACACCTGCATCTCCTATTATCATCATAGCCAACTTTTTGAAAGATTTTCTGGTACATTCGACGAATTCTGCAGACTGTTCTTAGGAGGAAAGGGTACGTCTTTTTAAATAAATTATATTTTCAATAATATTCATCTGTGCAATTTCTATAATTTCGAATAAAAATTATAGTTCAAATTCGCAATTCTGAAACGTATTCATTCTTGAGGCCTTGAGAGCAATTATGTAACTTTCGCACTATATTTGAGTTTTATCTATGGGACAGCCCCCTAGAGGGTGTAGCGTATCATTCAAGGAGTGTCAAAGTTTGACGGTTGGCTGCACTATGCAAGAGTGTAAATTTGACAATCCTGGAGTTTAAACCTGACTATTCCAGGAAATTTACCTTCATTATCTAGGACTGGTAATTTAATCGTATCAGAGGGTCACATTATTATTTTTGAAGAGTAGTATGCCTGAGACGTGATTGCATATATATAAAAACTATGACAACATATTACTTTGAGCACAAGAGGCTCAGAAAATGGTGTCACTGCACTGAATTAAAACGTCAACACTTAAAAATTCAGAAAACAGTATAAATGCGTAATTCAAGTCAAAAGCGTTTCTGGTCTTGGGTGTGTTTGCTCAGCGTTCGGTAAAAGTCGTCATACAGCCAGTTCTGTTTAACATTCTGGAGTGTCGATTTGATTATACTGATAGTAAGTCTAAATTATCTGTGGATATTCGAAAAGACTATGAAATTATGGTCTGCCTGACTATGAAGAGAAAATTGTGTATGGTACTTGGTATTATCTAGAAGATCAAAATGACCATCTAAATTTTGACACATCAAGTTTGACTATCCAATTTTCTGCATGTACATAATCACTCCCATTGTAACTGAATTTTTTTGCATCAAGAGCTTGAATTTGAAAATCTTTCGTTTCCAATTTCTTAATTTTTTAAGTCTTCTACTTTCAAATTTTACAATGTTGTAGTTTCAAATTCAAATGTTGAAAATGTCAGGAAAATTTCACTATTAAATCTTTTGAAGTTGCAGTATTTCATACTGAAAGCCTTCCCGAGTTAAAATGCTTCGACTTGTGTTCGACTTGATAGTGTCTTGAATTCGTCTTCAACATATCGTTTTCGGAATGCGTCTCCAAGCTCAGAGGAGATCAGATAATGTGTCACTTTTATAGTCCTAGCAGGGTGATTTCAAGTCGGCGTGAACTTGTCTTAAGACGAACCTCTTTGGACTCAGAAATGAAACCGTTAACAGATGCTAAGGAATAAAATTGATAAGTGAAAAATTTGTCAATATTCAATTAGTTATTTCTTATTTAAAAATTCAGAACACGTGGGTCTGAATGATTATAAACCTACAAAATTTGCTTAAAAAAAAAAATTGAATTGTAATTTTCTATAAGGATCTTCCAAGCCGTTAGAAATGCGTAAAGAAAAGCAATATTCTCGGTATCATCGTGAAACAAGTATGATACAAATGAAACTCCGTAAATGAATTCATTTAATATATATAATTAAAAACTAAAGGTTAACAACCACTGCTGGGTCCTACTGGGAGCAACTGTCATCTAAAAATGACATCGGCTCCCAGTAGGACCGCAGTAAATCGCATTCATGGCCACGTCTCACAACCGTGAGATAGGTGGCCACAGGACACGAAGAAATCATGACGACAGGCCGGCGAAACTCTCGTGTGTTTTGAGGACACAAAGCGACCCCAGGATGACAGCTTTCTGCATCTATCTCGCAAGTGCCGTGGCATATTTTTGGCACGCGGGTATGGCTTTAAGGTTACGAACCAGTGATAGTTTCGCACCTTAAAATTTACAAACGAAAACTCTTGTAATTTTGACCCTGGCAAATGTTAAAGCCACAAATTGGTAATATAATTTTCTTCAAAAGCAATTCGGTATATTAATTTTATTTTTTTTCATTTTATTATTTATCTACAACCATAATTGCGAGAGAAGTCCGTATATCTCCAATGTCTGGCTGGTGAGACAGAGCCAGACATCACGGCCCTAGAAACATATTCGAGACATATCGAAGACACTCAAGCCAAAACCAAGACCAAATATTTTTACCCGGGAGCAGAAGAAAAGTTCTTCCACCAGAAGTTCTTCATATCATCTGGTCCGGCAGCAGAATCGTTCTTCGTGCTCCTTAATAGCATTTTCACCTCTTCAGCAGTGATTGCGCTCACGGTAAAAAAAAATGTTTAAAATTATACCGAAATCAATATAATTTTGATATGCAACAAAAATAGCACCGAAATCAAGAGCATTTTGATCGGCCAGAATGAATGATCGATTTTTGAGAGATCATAATTATCTGATTCGGGATCATGTATCAAGTTAAACCAAGATGGCTGACGTTCTCAGAGTACTTTAGCTCATATGCAAGCTTTTATGGGTTCTGACCGTGCAGTGTACTTGGAAAGTTAAAAAATAAACGAAATCTGATATTCGAAAATATCACCTGTTAAATGTACTTGAGCATATCTTGATCCAAAACGATTTCGACGATAGGTGCAGACTACAGAGTTCTTTAATAAGTTTCAGTAGAAAAATTAGTATTTTGAATACGAAATGATATGAATCTTTAATCGTACCAAAAAATGATATGGGGCTTACTAAGTCTAAAAATAATTTTAATAAGCAAGAAAGTGAATATTATAATCTGTAAAGCTTATTTGAGAAATTGACATTATAAATATGAACATGCCAGCAATCTGCGACCCATTATAGAAATATTGAACCCGGTTACACCAGAGGGCGTAAATTAAGCGCGCCTAAAGTTAGCTACCTTAAATACGTGAGTGGCTCAGTTTCGCGTCGGCGCAAAAGCCTTTTCGGTAGTGGCTCTCTGTCACACACGTGAAGTCCCTGCGGCTTCTGCGCCGATGCGAATCTAGTCTCTCTCATTTAAGGTAGCTTATAGTAAGCCGGCCTACTGTAGGCTCGCCGGTGTAATTCGTTCCGAACCCGGTTACACCAGAGGGCGTAAATTAAGCGCGCCTAAAGTTAGCTACCTTAAATACGAGAGTAGCTCAGTATCGCGTCGGCGCAAAATCGTTTTCGGTAGTGTCTCTCTGTAACACACGTGGAGTCCCTGCGGCTTCTGCGCCGACACGAATCTAGGCTCTCTCATTTAAGGTAGCTTATAGTAAGCTGGCCTACTGTAGGCTCGCCGGTGTAACTCGGTCCTTGAAACTCAAGTCTCGATTTTTCGTACAGTGCTGTTTCATTATGTTTCATTATGTAGTCATTTTAATTTGAAATCTTGAAGCTAAAAATTACAACAACAAAAAATAATAATAAAAACTGAACTCTAAATAAAAGAAATTAAAATGGGATTCTCGAATTTTACACTTTTAAAACTGAAAGTGTTCAAACAATTTTTTGTTCAACCGCTCCATCATTTACATGTATAAAATGGAAGGTATTAACACTTTTCAATTGAAGAATTTCAAATCTAATGAAGTGAAAGTGTTATCATTTTCAATTCTCGGAATTGAACAGTGAATCAACAAATTGTTAAATTTTTTAAATGCTATCATTTTAAGCTAGAAACATTAACTTTTTAAATGAGAAGTTAAATTAATTTAACTTTGAGTAGCTTCAAATGGATTTTTTGTTTCGAAATAAAAAAGAATACAAAATCTTCTGAAAAATATAAACAAGAAATATTTATTATCTTAAAATCTTTCGAAAACCTTAGACAGATTTTTAATTTTATTTAAAAATCGTCAAAAAACTACATTTTGTTTTAAATGTTTTGAAATATTTTCAAAACTTCTAAATATTTTTTTCAATGATTCAAATTTTTCGTGAGAATTTTTTAAAAACCCGCAAAATTAAAAAAATTAGTCAAAGCAGGCGCAAAGCGCATACAAGGAAATAAACTTTTGGAATCAAATTTTTATGAAAATTTTTTTTTAAAAAGATGTACAAAAATTATATGCAACAAAATTTTTGGAAAAAAATGTTAAAAAAATTTTAATAAATAAAAATTATGTAAAAAATGAGTGAAAAAAATGTTTGAAATACATTTTCCCTTTAAATTATAAGAAAAAATTTTATTTTTAAAATCATTTTTTGAAACTATTTTCTTTAAAAAAACAGCATAATTGAGTCGTTGAAACATCCCCTTTGCAAATTATTCCTCCCCTACTCCACCTATTTTTTCCTCCCCCAGATTCTTTTTTGATAATTTTGGAAATCTTTGAAAATCTTTTTAAATATTCCCCTAAAATTACTTTTTCAAAATAAAAAGTTCATTTCAATCTTCCTAGGAATCGTAAGAAAAAAATTTTATTCTTATAAAGCCTTTTACAATTCTTGAAAAGCTTCTAAATTTTTTATTCCAAAACTGAAAAATGTACATTTTTTTAAATTATGTGAAATCACTTCAAGATTTACATTAAGTTTGAATTTTTTCAAAACTTCTCTTTAGAAAAAACACCTGTTGACATTACTCGATTTTTTTCTAAATTACTAAGTGTTCAAATGCTATCTATAAATCAAAATTTAATAATGTCACTTACAAGTTAAAATTTTTCAAAATAAAAAGTGTTTTTTAATTTTCCCAGGAACCATAAGAAAAATTTGTTATTCTTATAAAACTTTCCACAATTCTAGAAAAGCTTCTAAATTTTTTTCCCCAAACCTGAAACAATGTACACTTTTCAAAAATTATTTGATATCATTTCAAGATTCACGTTAATTTCGAATCTTTTCAAAACTTCTCTTTAAAAAACATCTTTCGAAGTTAATCCATTTTTTTCTAAATTACTAAGTGTTCAATTGCTATTTATACATCAAAATTTAACAATATCACTTACAAACTAAAAATTTACAAAACAAAAATTCCTTTTCAATTTTTCTAGGAAGCGTAAAAAAATTTTTTTATTCTTATAAAACCTTTCACAATTCTTAAAAAGCTTCTATATTTTTTGTTTAAAACCTACAAATATGTAGATTTTTTTTTAATTATTTGAAATCATTTAAGATTTACAGTAATTCTTTAAAATTTTGACGATTCAAGGCTTTCTATTTAAAACTTTCCAGTTTTAAATATTTGATTTATAATTGCTCGTTTCATATGAACAGTCAAATATTTGTACTAATTAAATAATTTTTCTTTTTTATAATTAAATTTTTTTAAATTTTAATGGGTTAACAATGGAATATTTTAGACAGAAACAGTTTTTGAATAAAATTTGAAATGGAATCATTTGGACGTTTACGTTCGTTTAACTACTAAGGCTTTCGAATTGCAACATTTCAATTTTTAAAGATAAAATCTGTGAACTCTTTAATTTTGAACGTTTTCAGAGTCATCTTGAAAAATCAATTATTGTGAACTTTATCAAATTTAAAGTATAGTTCGATTGAAAAAAATATCAAATTAGAATTGCAGTTGATCAACTACAAACATTTTTTGTATAAAATTTCAATTCCGACCCCCTTTAGTTTTTAATTGTTTAAGTCGTCAAAACTGCCTTTTAAAATTCTTTAAATTGAAAATATACGCTTAAAAAACTCTGCTTCAAAATGCAGGATTTTTCTAATAGAATATTTTAGAACTACGCATTTTAAACTGAGAATATCATAATTGAAGAAGTTGACAATTGAATTTAAAATTTAAAACAAGCTGAAATCGAACTTATTTTAAATTTGTCATGTGATATATTTTCCCGCTCACCAAAAATTCTAGGTCATTTTCCAGTTTTCCCGGTTTCCCGGACCAGTAGCCACCCTGAATAACTTGCATACCTCATCTTCAATATTTAATTTAAATTATTCAGCTTAGTATGAACTTTCAATTATTTGATTTTAAATTAATTATTTTAAGATTATATAAATATTTACTATTTTCAATTGGGAAATAGAAGCTTCTCATTCTCGCTGATTGAAAGTCTATATTTTTAAATACAAAAATCTTTTAGTATCTTCCACACATGTAACCTTCAAAGTTGTATTAAAGTGCCTGTAGATTAATATGCCCTCTGGTATTATTCTTGTGAATAATAACAAATTTTTACTTTTAATTCAAAATCTTCATTTGAAGTTGGCGGGAATGTTAATTCATCTTTTCTCAATAGGAGTCGCATGGGTGCTCGGCAGTCAAGTCACATTTTGCTCGCAAGCGCTATTATATTTTGAACTTAGTATATAACCGATATCCAGATATACTCTGGTATTTATTTCTGCGTTGCGTGTGAGCATTTATATGCATAAGTTGAAATAGGCGTCAGGTTTGAGCTAAGAATGTAATGCGTATTATCTGACTATGTTGTGTATATATGCGTGTCAGGATTGGCCCTGATGTCCGCACTTTAAGTGTATTGGTAGTGCTTACCTCTCTCACTACAGGTATACTTTTTTCCTCCACGCGATTCTTTCTAACGATGAGTCATAATTTTTCGTATATTGGATTTCAGAAACTCATATTGCTCATACGAAAGTTTGAAAAGATTGTTTTAGTTTGTTGAATTCATTACGTTCAAGTCGTCTTGAAACTGCTCGTTTACTTTGATATACTGAATATTAAATATTCACACTTTTTATGCTAAATAGAGCAACACTTCTTTCACTTACTGTAACAAAAATATGAAATTCGCCAGTTGTAAACCACTATATCCATTTTTGAAACGCATCACTTTTTTCCGTGTTTCGATATTGTAGAATACGAAAGTTTAAATTTTTTTATTATTCATTCAAATGGAAAGTCTCTGAGTGTACCCATGCATTTGCAAGCGGTCATTCCTACCACTGATAAATCTAGTAATTTTTTAATAATCTTTTAGTAATTTTCTTCTCATGTTTAATATTACTAGATAATTACTCAAATATTAACAGACCGCTTGCAAATGCATGCGTACGCGCGTGCATGCATGCAGACAAAGATATAATATCTTTGCATTTTATCAGTGGACTTCCTTCACAATTGCAATTATTAATTGATATTTTAATATTTATTCAGATTTCAGATAGAAAAACGATAAAAAAGTCACGAACAATATAATTTATCGTTTTCAAGTTTTCACCTCGGTTTTCGCTTTGCTCGCCAGCCACCGAGCATATGTTATATATGATAATACGTTTTATAGAGTGGAAAATACATTAAACGAATATCAATACGTTACTAAAGTAAGGAAAATGTGTTTAAATATTTTTCTTGTTCAATAGTGTTTTAAGAATACATGCACACAAGATGCATGCAATTTATCTGCATTCTTTTATCGTATCTGAGAGTTACAGGTGCCAAAATATTCCTTATACTATCGATTTTTTATACTTTGCTTGTCTAAGACGAAAATGTATTGCAAAATAGGTTGACAAACAAATGTTCCTCACACTGTTTAAAAATGCATTCAAGGTTCCTTAGAGCCGTTTAAAAAATATATCATGCTAGTTTGAAAACTGTTTTCACCCCTCCCCTTCCTTTTCAAAGATCATTAGACAAAGCTTTAACTCCTCAGGGTGATGTAAAAAAAATACAAAAATCCCCCCCCCCCCGTTGAAAATAAAAAATTTTCTTTGGTTTCATTTAATAAACGCAAAAAAACATTATATTTTAACAGAATTCGAAGCCCAAAATGCTCTCAAAACAGAGGAAATAGGATGATATTTCACGAATTCTTGTTCAAATTCAATATGAAATAAAAAAAATCAAAGATTCAGAATCATGACAAACACCCCATTTTCCCTGTTCTGAGAACATTTTGGGCTGGAAATAAATTTTGTTTAAATCTGAATTGATAGTTTTCTCTGAAAAATAACTATCCTCTAGGTAATTCACCTTTCTTTTTAATGATCTAACAAAAAAAATGAGATCGGAATATTTTTAATAACAATGGAGATTAATTAAAGTGTAGGCATTCCCAAAAACAAGCTACCCTTAATTAACGTGTCAACAAAGTTTTAATGTGGATTCCTATAGGTTTTTTTGCGAGAACCACGAATCTGAAAACTTTAAATCGATACCTCGAATATTTTTCGATATATCGATTTTTCATGTTAAAATTATTGTTATTTTTGATTAAAATAATTTCTGAATATGGATTTCGATGGGATTTTTTGCGAGCAACACGGAGCTGAAATTTTTTAATCGGTATCTTCAATAGTTTTCGAGATATCTATTTTTTATGTTGAAATTATTAGCTTTTGTTTTGTATTTACATTATTTCTTAATATGTATTCCGATAGGATTTTTTGTTAGAGAAACGAATCTGAATTCTTTAAATGAATATCTCGAATAGTTTTCGAGATATCGATTTTTTGTGTTAAATTAAATATCGATTAATGCAAGTCTCACCCCTACCCCCTTTTCAACGCCTCATAGGCGGCGGGAAAGCACCCCTGTAATTGCTCACGGAATTGAAGAAAGTAAAAAAAAATCGATATCTCGAAAACTATGCGAGATATCGATTGCAAACTTTCAGATTCGTGTTTCTCGCAAAAAAAATCCTATAGGAATCCGCATTAAAACTTTGTCATAACGGATATCGTTTTCATGCCAATCAAAATAAATAAGCTTCATTTTAAAGGGGTTTTTTTATGACCTACAGATCGAGTCTTGTGCACTTTTCACATATCTCTGAACCGGAAGCAACAGTCCAAGCAAACGTGTTAAAAAGTAGTTTAAATTTTCACTTTATTGTTAATAAATAATATAACCGATGGTCTGACCTATTGTAGAGTTTCAGTATTAAATTAGAACATCCACTCAAACATTTGAAGATGAACAAAAATTGCTGGACATATTTTGTTCTGGCAAATTGCTTTTTTTCAAGATGAGACAGACAATTTTGAATTTTACAGTTCCTAGCAAACTTTTGTCCTCATAATAGCACGAAAGTAACAAAATTTTGCTCCTAATAAGCCCAAATTGAAGTCAAAATCTCAATTTTATAAAAAATTATTGAAAAAAACATTCAATTTCGATTTTTTCGGAAACTTGGTAAAACTTTGAAAATAATTTAAAAATTTCAAGTTCTTCAACTCATTTAAAAGGTAAAAGTCTCCTTAATGTTTCGCTAATTTGTTAAAATATTTTTAGAATTTTTTCCCTAGATTGTACCCTAGGGTCGAACTCGATGAAAAAAATCCCCAAAAATTTAAATAATGATTGCACTCACCAAATGATTTTAGAAAATTAAAAACAATAATATTTTTATATATATTACTAAGATTTATGAAAATATGAAAAATAATTATTTTGAAAAAATGTTTGTAAGTATTTACACATTTTTGAAATTTTGCAACTTTATTGTACCATGTTTGACCCTCAGGCAGAATTTAGGGAAGAAACTCTAAAAATACCTTTAACAATTTAGAAAATTTTTAGAAAGACTCATCTTTAAAATTAGTACAACAACTTCCAAAAATATTAATTATTTCCGGAGCTATTCCAATTTTTCGAAAACATCGAAATCGACGTTTTTTATGCAATATCTTTTTATAAAATTAACATTTTGCCTTCAACTTGGGCTTATTAGTAACAGCTCAAAAAACAGGCGTGTACATAATTTCCGCAGGTAGTGTAACTTTGGTTCATAATTTTTTTTCAATGAAACCTCATTATCGGAGTATTAATTTTCCAAATCAGTAATATGCGCTTCTTCGCCGTTTTCGAGAAAAACTCTGTATGGCCTTTGGCGAATACTTCAAAGTCGATTTCTTCGAAAATGGCGAAAAAGCGCATATTACTGATTTGGCGAATTAATAATAGTTAATGATCTTTTATTAATTAAAAAAATTATGATTCGAAACTAAAATTCCCAATGAGCGATTTCCCCTTGTAAACTTGTGACATGCTCCTAATAGAAATGTTTTCTTTATATTATAGAGAATAGGAAGCATAAAAGAAATACGACAGGCTGCAGGAGTAGAATATAAGGAAACATCTGCTGACTTATTGTATCATTTCCGAAAGAGTCTTAGCAAAACAAATAAAAATATGACAAATTCCTTGCTGTTCTTAGGCAACCTCATCGCTTCTATTGTCCATCGACGATCGCAAAATACAGCACTTCATTACGTCGCTAAAAATCAGTCCAGTTTAAGCTTATTAATTTAAAGCTTAATTGACTTTAAGGCAAACATTAATGCACAAAATATAAACGACGATACTCCACTCGACTATGCTATGCGTCTCAGAATAAAGGGAACCGCTGATGTCCTAATAAAAAGCGCAGCTGATGTGAATCTTCAAAGTAAGAGGGGAACAACACCTATTCAAGGTGCGATGCTTCTAGGATCTTTGGAAACAATGGAAATGTTTCTGAGAGCAGGAAAGCTTCCCAATATCCAGGAAGATAATACCAATCGATGTTTGCATCTCATTAAAACTTTGTTGAACGAGAGACAACTGTGCATAATCCCAAAGTCAAATTATTCTGCTTTTCTGTAATTTGCTCTTCTCCAGAAAGACGAAGAATGTTTTGACCTTGTTTTGATGAACAGTGACTTTGATCTGAGTGCACTCAACCCTGAAGGAGAAACGTTGTTGCATGTTGCAGCGCAAAAAGGTACGCCTAAAATGATCAATACTTCGATCAACCGAGGTGCTAAAATCGAAGCAGTTTCAACTTTACCTTCGCATACTTTGATTCGTACTCGATTCAAAAGAAGCAGATTAAATTCAAATGATCAAGAGAGAACTGCTCTTCATTTTTCAGTTTTGAACAACAATCCGGAAAAGGTGAAATGTCTTTTAGACGCCGGAGCTTGCGTGAATAGTCTCACTAAAGAGGAGAATACTCCACTTCATTATGCAGCCGCTGTTGACAATTTTGAGATAGTTGAGATGCTTGTTAAAAAGGGCGCAGGAGTAAATGCAATATCGTGCTATGATTCGCCATATCAAGTTGCTTGTGGTAGCATCCGCTGTGTAAAATTTAACCAGCGACATAATGTTGAATTTAATTCTTATATAAAGATTGTAACGTTTCTCCTTGACCATGGTGCTAACATTGAAGAAAGCAGGAGAGTAGATAGAACTGCGTTAGAAGCATGTTGTTACAAAGGGAATTCGGAAACAGCAAAAAGATTCTTTTGAGTCATGGTGCCAATCCTAACAGGAATGGGTTTTGCACAATGTTGTTTTAAACCAAAATCTAGATATTATTAGACTCATCTCGAAACATGTAAATGTCAACCAAAGAAGTTCATATGGTATACTGTTGCATTGGGTAGCTTCCATGCCATGCATTACATCTGCAGATATTGTAGATATTTTGGTGGAACATGGCGCTAATATTAAAATGAAAGATGATAGAAGAGAAGTATCACAACTTCATCTAGCAGTATTTAAAAATGCAAAGATTCTGGTTGCTGCTGTTGCTAAAAAGATAAGAGCTTAAGCAGTGGGTCAGCCCGGTAAATGTGAAATTCGACGAACATTTCCATGTTATTTATAACAAATGTCAGTTGGAATTTCAACGTATGAAAGAAACGAAGATAAGCGCCTCGGCCAATTTTGTCTTTTATGACATCCTCGTGAAAGGTATTGATAAAATGGGGGCCCTTCTGAAAAATGAGGATATTATACAGGTTTTAGAGACCGGTGAATACAAACAAGAATTTCCGCATTATACTGATGATATGTCAGACCGCATTGCGGATGGGACGGGAAGACGAAAATTACTTGAAAGTTGTATGGTTCTTTTTAGAAAATATGTGCTTGAACAAGTTCACCTTGAGGTTCTTTTTCGAGTTTTCAAATTACTAAAACTCAAATATTTACCAAACTTTACGGCCGCTTGTTTTACAAAGGTTTCGTAGAATATTCTTCATTAAATTATGTATTTCATTTTGTTAATTCAACTTCGAAAATGGCATAACTTGCTTAAATATATTAAAATATAACATAAATATAACATAAAATATCATTTAAAAATTGCCCAGTTTTAAACTGTGGTTAAATTGTGTTCAATTGTGAATGTTTACAACTTGAGATTATTTCTTGTTTAACGTTTTTTAGAATAATTCAATTGTGAAGGTTTTGAATTTGAAATTCTTCAATTTCGAACGTTAAAAGTGAAAACAGAGTGGCCGAAAAACTTTAAAAATTCCCTGACTTTTCCCTGCCTAATTTTTTCCCCCCTAACCATTAATACTTAAAGACCAAAATTATGATTTTGCAACATTTTTAATATGCATTCTTTTATACATGGAATGAAACAATTTTAAATTTAAGTTTATAAATTTGTAATGTATTATTATCAGAGCTGCCAAAGCCTAATAAGTAAGGTAATTTGTAAGTTAAGTTCAAAAGACTTCAAGATGAATTAAACAAAAACTAACAAGAATTTTGAAAAATCAATTGAATTGAGTGAATTTAGAAGAATGCAAATGAATTTAATAAATTCAAGAGAATTCCAAAGAATTCAAAAGAGTTTAGGGTGAATTCCAAAGGTCTCTTAAACTTTTAAAACCTTATGAAATCCTCCACTTCGTGTGAATCAATCCCTTAAAATTCCTTAAAATATTATCAAATCCCAGGAAATTCTATGAAATTTGATATTTCCTGAAATCCTGGAAAATTTATTAAAATACCTTGTTAGCTTTTAAAATCCCCCGAAATTATTAAAATCTTCGGAACTATCATAAAATCCCTTGGAATCTTCTAAAATATCCTAAAACCTTACAGGTTCTATAAAATCGTTACATATCTTCCGAAATTATCTAAAACCTCAAAACATTTTTTTAAATCATTTAAGTCTTTGAAATACCTTGAAATTTTTCAAAGCTTTTAAAAATACCTTGAATCTTTCTAAATATCCTAACATATTATTCAAATCCTTTGAAATCCCTTCAAATTATTGAAATAACAAATATTTTTAATTGTTTCATATCTTTTGAAATTCCTTGAATTTTTTAAAGCTCTTGAAAACTTCTTGAAATGTTAAAAAATACTATAAAATCTTTCTTGGAGTATTTAAAAATAACCTAAAATCCTTTGGAATCACTTCAACTTGAAAAAAATGAACATTTTTTTCAATCTTTTAAAATATCCTAAAAACTTTAAAACTGTTTAATTGTCGAAAATCTAACAAACTCCCTTGGAATCTTTTTAAATATCCTAGAACCATATAAGTCCTATAAGCTGGTTTCATACCCTACGAAATTCTGTTAAACCCCATGAAAAATCCGTTAAACCCCTTAATATCATTCAAATCCCTGGAAACTCTTTGATAATTTTTAAATTTCTTGAAAATGGAATCTTTTAAAATACCCTAAAATATTTCAAATGACTTACAAAATCTTAAAGCGCTTTAAAATTCCTTGAAAGTTTTAAAAACCATAAAATATTTCAAAACTTCTTTAATCTTTCGTAATCCTTTAAAACTTATAAATCTTTTGACAATGCCTTGAAATGTTTTAAATCATCCTAAAATATTTAACATTTTTTGAAATCTCATTTAATTACTAAAATCAATTGAAAATTCCTTGGAATCTTTTAATATGCCCTAAGATCTTTCAAATTCTTTGAATTACCTTCAAGTTTTTGAAATATATTAAAAATTCCTTGAATTCTTTTAAAATACCTTAAAATATTTTAAATCGCATTAAATTACTGAAACCAATCGAAAATTTCTCGGAATATTCAAGAATACCTTACAACATTTGAAATTCTTTAGAATCTTTGGAAATTCCTTAGAATTCAAAAAAAGAACCTAACAATCTTTAAAATCCTTTAAAAACCCTTCGTATTATTCAAATCTATAAAAAATTCCTTGAAATATTTTAAAATACACTAACATATTTCAAATTTTTTCAAAACGTTTGAAACTTTTTAAAGCTCTTGAAAATTCCTTAGAATTAAAAAAAACCTTGACACATTTGAAATCCCTTCAAATGATTGAAATGAATAAAAAATTCCTTGGAATCTTTGAAAATAGCCTGAAATATTTCAAATCCTTTAAAATTGTTTGAAATCCCATGAAATTTTTTTAAGCTCTTGAAAATTTCTTGGAACTTTTAAAAATACAAACTCCTTGGAATTTTTACAAATACCCTGAAATCCTTTAGAATCACTTCAGAATTTTAAAATCAATTGAAAATTCTTTGACATCTTTTAAAAGCCCCTAAAATCTTTAAAATTCTTCAATATCTTTCGTAATACCTTGAAATATTTCAAATCCTACGAAAACTCTCAATTCCTGTGAATGAATTCTTTGAAATCCATGAAAATACAGTAAACTTCCGGCTATTTCCACGGCCTTGAAACGTAAACGTTCCATAAATTCAAGGTTGGAGGAGCCCCCACCTCTACCGCGACCTTCAGGTTATTTTTGTCAAGCGACGTTCATTGGCTGCCCCGGACCTGTATCGATGAGGGAGCTGTAAGCAACGTTTTCAACTGCGCATGTGCCGAAAAGCGCGGGTCGATTTGAAATCAATAAATATGTACTCAATTCAAACCAACGAGGGCATCCCGCTTTTCGGGCCTCTTTTTAATTGGTTAGCCATTGACTGGGGCGGACCGTACAGGGACCGTGGTAGGAGGTGACGGAACTGCGCAATTTAAAATAAGGGTGTATAGGGGACTTGAAATAGGTGAAATTTAAAAAAGGCAATCTTTGGAATAGGCGGAAGTTCACTGTATTACAATATTTTGCGAAGTTACATGAAATCTGATATTTCCTGAAATCCTAGAAAATTTATTAAAATACTTTGAGAGCTTTTAAAATCCCTTACAATCATTGGAAATCTTATAAAATACTTTGGGATCTTTTAAAATATCCTAAAACTATATAGGTCCTATAAAATCGTTCCATTCCTTCCGAAATTCTGTAAAACCCCATGAAATTTTTTTTAAATCCCTGGAAACTCCTTGAAAATGTTTAAATCTCTGGAAAATGGAACCTTGGAATCTTTTAAAATACCCTAAAATATTTCAAATCCCTTGAAACTTTTTAAAGCTCTTTAAACTTCCTTCGTAGTTATGACCGTCTTTAATATTTTCCGGATAGAAAGCCTGAATTTGAAATATTTATAATTTTAACTCTCTCTTATAAATTTCAAAATGCACAGTTTTAAATGCTTTATCAGAATTATTCAAATTTGAGCATTCAATTTGAAATTGTACAATTTTTCAGATTTGTAAATACTCAACTTGAAAAATTAAAAAAGGTTTAGTGTTTAATGCATGTATTTTTTAAGTTAATTTTTTAAAAGTATTTCTTATTTAGAAATTGTCTAATGTATTATTAAGGTTACGAATTCTAAATTGTTTAATTTTTAAGGCTTCCAATTTCTAATTGGAACATTATTGAACGTTTGAACTTAAAATTACAGGGATTTTTTAAAATAAATTCTAGAGTTTTTGGCGTTTCCAAAATTTATGTGTGTATATATATATATATATAATTATAAATAATTGGGTTTAAAATTAAAGCTTAAAAGCAACTTTGCTCTAAAATGAACAATCAGGCACAATAAATGATCAACTTAAAAAGTATTTGCAAATTTTGTTTACAGCGTGAGTGTAAAACACATTTATTTTCTTTTTCTCTCCCCCCCCCCCTCGAGACTTATGTATAAAATGTGATATATATAATATATATATATACTTTTATTTATACATATATTTATACATATACCTATGCATACAGCGAAGGAAAAACCTATGAATAAAATATACTGATGAAAGTTAAAAAATATTCCATTCTCACACTTCACAAGTTCGATAAACACTATTTGTCTTCTTGCGATCACAAATCCGAAAGCGTTTTCAAGAGAGATATAACTATATTACAGTGAGATTGCATCCAAATAAAAGTTAAAGTCTCGACCGGCTAAAGAAACGTTATAAACCAAATTTATCGACAAAATACTAAATAAAACGAAAAACACACGTCAGCAAAACCTTGATTGATTGACATTAATTTGAATGAATTGCAAGTCAGCCTTCGAAACTTTGGTGCTTAACGCGTCACACACCAAAAATACTCCACTCACGCAGCACATTATAATATTCTATAATATATACATTAAGTGCAAATGTTGGATATTCCTTATACGGTGAAATTTTTGTCTTTTCAACAATCGGTGTGTCACGTAGCAAAATCAAAGTGAATCGATCTTCTTTTATTATCATAACATTAGCAGACACTATTGTGCAAAAGACAGTCAAAAAATCACAGGAGATTGAAGCAAATGATTGAACGACATTTGGGAGATTGTGCTTTTGAATTATTCTATATAGTATGTCTAAATTTCAGGGAATATTTCATTATATGTGTAATTCCATAGGAAGAGGTACCACTTTGTCGATATGGAGTTAAAATCGTAGGCATATACGCAGATAAATTCCCGACATTTTAGGCCCATTAATGTTGGAAATTTCTGTAGGAATTTTCAGACTTGTCACTAAAGCTTTATGCAGAAACCGTTTCTAAATTTTCTTAAGCAGGAACAGAAATTTCAGCAACGGTAATTGCATAAAGCTTTAGTCACATGTTTCAGAAAATTCTGTTACAATTTAGTAATTTTCACTTACTGTAACTAAAAATTTCAAGGGATTACATTTTTTTCGGTTCATTAATTTTAATATAAAATATGTAGTCTATATTTGTCCTGACAATATAAATACAGTGAAGTCTCGCCTATTTGAAGTCCCCCGTACACGGTTATTTGAAATTGCGCAGTTCTGCAACCTCCCACCACAGGCCCTGTATGGGTTGTATGGTCAAGTGCAGAATATATTTTCTCAGTCATGTTCCATTCCTTTGTCGATTGACGACCTTTCAGTGTCACAAAAAAGAAAAAAATTTCAAAAATTTCAGGTTAGTGTATCAGATCGGGTACTCTAGCCTCAAATTTGCAAATGCTTTCTACACTTGAAAAATATTACTATTCGGACCTTATTAACTTACTTTTACGTTTGCAATATTTTCTCCAAAAAGGCGTATGCAGTCCCATGACAAGATGTACCAACTATGCTAACCTTCCTGACATTTCCATCTATCTTATCATTACCGTGACGTCATGCTACAATATTCTCTATTCCACGAAATATTTTAGTTGTTTTTTGATTCTATTATATTGATTACTAATTGGAAAATTGTACTATTTCAAGGAAATGTTAAACTGTAAAAAATCTGGTTGAAAATTACATTCGACCACTTTTAGGCCATTCCGATGTTCAATATGTGGCATTCGTGAAAAAGTTATTCGCGTCATATGTGCGTATATATTAGCGGTCGGCCGCGCCGGCGTTTTCTACTTATTTTTAATGGTTATAAGATTTAACGGTAACTATTTATACATTTAGTGAAAATTCGTTTACGATCAATTTGATGTTTGAAATATACATATATAATGAAGTTTGAAGGTGTAGCCATATCTTTGCTCGAGTGTTCAATTTAACCTATTCTTGTTTGAATCAGACTGATTAAAATGTAAATTAACGAAATTCATATGCGTTATATAAAGAAATGTATAGGTGTTGCTAGATTTTTGTATTTTGTAAATGATAAACGAATTGTGAGGTTATGTTCCTTAAGCATTTTTTCAATTTTACACAGTCAGTTGACTTTTTAACTAAATGGTGAAATTCAACCGTCCTAAAATTTAGGTTATTGTAACTTTTCTGCCTGCGTGTGATCTTACTGTGTCGCATTATTTTTACAACGTTTCGATAAAACTACCACGACAATCAGTGGTACTTTTCTGTCCCATGATCGCCGTGGTAATTTTCAACAAGATTTTTTACAGTGTACATTTGTCACGTCGTGCATCAACAAAAACACTGACATGCATGCAGTGATGCTAACAGACCGCGACCTTTTCAACTGCACATGTGCAAAAAGCGCGGGTTTTCTTAAAATTACTAAGTATAAACTTGTAAAATTACATTAATAATAAATTATTTAAAGAAATGAGCTATTTCTTAGATTCAATTTAATTCATGTTTAAAAGTGAAACTTTGTCTAAAATAATTATCTGTATTATTACTGCTAGTATTTATTGATTTCAAATAGACTCACTCTTGTCTGCACATGCACAGTTGAAAAAGTTGCTTATAGCGCGCGCATCGATACAAGGCCGGAGTAGATAATGAACGTCGCTTGACAAAAATAACCTGACGACTCTGGTAGAGGTGGGGGCTCCCCCCAGCACTTCTTTCGGTCACGATAACTCATATTTCTGTTACCATTTAGGAATTTTAGGAAACAACAGTGAAGTCACGCCTATTTCCCCGACCTTAAAATGAAACGATTCTTTTATTTCCCCGCTAGAGTGGACCCCACCTTTACCGCGAGTGGGCAGGATATTTGGGTCAAGCGACGTTCATTGGCTGCCCCGTTCTTGTATCGATGCGCCGCCTGTACGCAATTTTTTCAACCGAAAAGCGCGGGTTGATTTGAAATCAATAAATACTATCAATAATAATACAAATAAATACAACCAACATTCCTAGAACTGCTAGCCCACGCAGTTTCTCAGCTCAAGGGGTGAGAGACGGTTGTCACTCTCGCCTCGGAAGGGTCGCCGTGTGCGAGTACTCAGTCGAGTATATCGCGCAATATTATGGAAACGGTTCAGGCGAGTGGATATCCCGCTTATTGCTAATCCAGCTTATTGCGCAGTTGAAAAAGTCACGGTCCGTTAGTCTCCATGCATGCATCAGTGTTTTTCAAGTGTTTTTGTTGGCGTACGACAATGTGCCAACTAAAAATCAATATTATAGAATCGAAAAACGACATATATATTTCACGGAATAGTGAGTTTTGCAGCATGACGTACCGCGACGATATGCTAGACTAGGTGGAGGAAATGCCAGCCGTCAGGAAGGTTAGTACATGGTACTGCAAGTGCATACGACTTTTTGGAGAAAATCTCCGAAACTTTAAGGTAATTTATAAAGGTCTGCATAGTAATCTTCTTTTATCGGTTAAAGGCCTTTCAGTTTCACGAAATACAAGCAACTGTCCGAAATTTGAGGTTAGAGTACCACTTACCTGGCATTTAGGATATTTTATTTCATTTCGTGAAACTGAAAGGTCGTGAATCGAAAAAAGAATAGAACATGACTGAAAAAATAGATTCTTCATTTGAGAAATATTACTATTTGTACATTGATGACTTATGTTTAGAATATTTTCTCGAAAAAGACGTATGACGTATTCCCATCACATCATACTAAAATAGTCAATTCAAGGCTTCCCGCTCTTCGGGCCTCTTTTTAATAGGTCAGACACTGATGCGGAGGAGAATATACCGGGAACGTGGTGGGAGGTGCCGGAACTGCGCAAATGGAAATAACCGTGTACGGCCGAGTAGAAATAGAGGAGACGGGAAATAAGGGAGATGGGAAGTAGGTGAGACTCCATTGTATTTGTAATTTTCAGATACCGTTTCTGAATCTTAATGAAATTGGAACTTCGAAAAATCGCATTTCAAAAAAACACGTAGCACATGTAACACGTGTTACATTTCTTTAAACATGAACTTAACCCATGATAAAATTTTAATTTGTCATTAGATAGAGCATAGACTGAAGTGGTACCTTTTCTTATGGAATGACACATATATATTCTAATTTTTAATTGTTCCATATACCATGAATTATTTTATATTTTATTACATTTTTTTAGTGAAGGGTTTTGCTGAGTTCCTAGTGATGATTCAAATGAGCGCAGCTCAGTCCCTTTATTAATTTTTGTGACAATTTTGAAGAAGTGAATAAAAAAGACCTAACATTGGAAACGATAAATTTTATGAATTTCGGAGCAATTTGACTAAATTCCTAACAATGAAATGGGCATGAAATAACATGTATGTAAGGATTCTGAAAGTTATTCGAAACTTTCATTTGACTGTTTTGATTCACCTAATTAGGGAATACGTTATAAATTACACTAAACCGTTTTACACATGCATCGGCCGATGAAAGGTTATTGTCAAGAATCTTACATATATAATACAGCTGCATTTGACTACGATTAAATTAATTTACTCGTATTTACAAAAAAACTGAATTATTTACAAAATCCGCTAATAGCAGAATAGCTTTTCTGTTATTACGAACTGTTCACTTTTACCCCTAAGATTTAATCATGGCTAGAGCACTTTGCTCTATTTTAATCCTTCAATTTCTAATTTTTGAACATAATTTTCGAGGGTTCATTACTCCTGCAATCTGGTGTACACACACACACACACACACACACACACTCTCTCTCTCTCTCTGTCTTTATTTCTCTCTCTCTCTCTCTATCTCTCTCTCTCTCTCTCTTCAATCCTTTTCAATACCATGCAATCTTTTACAATACCTTGTAGTCCCCCCTTACGAAAAAATATTATAGGAAATTCAGCATAGGTCTCTTATGATTTTCTTATAATAAATTACTTATTTTTTCGCGATTCTAGAGAAATCATTATGTGAAACTCAGTACTGGGAATGGTTAACTGCGATACACCATTTGGTTCCAAAAATCAGAACTAGAAATAGGAGGCACCATTTTAAAGATGCATTTTAATTTGAGCATAAAAGTGTTTTTATGATTTCTTCGTGGAGTTTAAAGGAATTATTGCATACTAAAAATAAGGCTTTATCAAAAACAAAGTGTTTCAGGTAGAATTTACATCTTATGCAGTGAAAAAACAACACACTTGTTGACAAAGAAGTTTTTCTAAAAAAGAAAAAAAAACAATTATTGTAATATTTATTGAAAATTTCAACACACTATAGGCCTCAATTTAGGCCTAAGTTAGGTTAGAATTCGTATTTCAATTCCAATCGTCAGTTATTCATATTCTTGCATAATCTGTATCAAATGTTTCGCTACACACATTAAAGTTCATTTAAGCTTATAATGCATTGAAACTTGCACGACATAGTAAAATAATTGTTTTTTCTTTTAGAAAAACATTTTTGATCAGAAATGTGTTTTTCTACTGTATAATATGGAAATTCTATCTGAAACGCTTTCTTTTGGATACTTATTTTTACTATTTAATAACTGCTTTAAACTCCACAAAACAATCTTAGAAACACTTTTATGCCAAAATTAAAATTATTATTATCATACCATTAAGTCAAATTCATTTCTATGCACAAATTAAATGCATATTAAAAATGCTACCTGCTTTCGCGAGTTCGCAACACTAGACCACCCAAGATTTCAGAGTCCAATAATGAATTACTTATAATTTTTTCGCAATTATAGAAAAATCATGATAGAAAATCCTTATAGGAAGCTCAGTATAGAAATAATGTTAAAATCTGGAAAGAGTTGATGCAAAAAATACAGTAAGTACAAACGAATGACTTAATTATTTACTTAAAGTAGGATTTTGACAAATTTTAAATAATTTCAAGGAATTCCACAGAATTTCTATAGATATCAAGGATATTAAGGGATACTAAAGGATTTCAATCAATTTCGAGGGACTTCCGCGGTCTTTAAGTTTTTTCAACAGATTTGAAGAATTTCCAAATATTTCCACTAATTTTACAATATTTCATGGGCTTTCTATACAGATTTAAAAATATTTTAAAGAATTTCAAAAATTTTGAAGGGATTTCAAAGAATTTTATAGGATTTCCAAAGATTTCATAATATTTCTAGTAAACTTTGAAAAATATATTAAATTTGAAGCGATTCCTAGCGAATTTAAAAATTTCCAGGGATTTTTAGATATTTCAAGGAATTTCATGACTTATAGGGATTTAAACGATCTTTTAGAGAACTTTGATGAATAATTTTAATGTAATATTAATTCCAGAGAATTTCCATAGATTTTAAGCGATTTCGTCAGATTTCATAAAAATTTCACGGATTTTAAAGATTTCAAAACATCTCTGGAAGTTTTAAGGGATTCCAAAGGATTTCAACAAGTTTCGAGGGACCTCCGCGGATTTTAAGGTTTTTAAAAGGGATTTAAAGGGATTTTCACGTTTTTCTAACATGTCAAGGGATTTCAAATAATTTTTTGGCTTTTGCGAAGATTTCAAGGAATTTCTAGTGAACTTTGCAAAATAAATGAAATTAAATGAAATTTCAAGAAATTCCTAGCTATTCAAAAGGTTGCAAGGGATTTTGAGGTATTTAAAAGATTTCTAGGAATTTAAACGGTTTTTTAGAGAATTTTAGTGAATAAGTTAAATTTAAATTATACTCAAGGGCTTTGAATTTCAAGTGATATAAAAAGTGTTGTACGATTTCCAAAGATTTCTAGAGAACTTTAGAAAATAAATGAAACATTATTTAATTTCAAGGGATTTTCAACGATTCAACAGATTTCAAGGGATTTTAATCGATATAAAAAAAATTTTCAAAGGAATCAAGGAATTTCAAGAGATTCAACAAAAAAATTCATATGAATTTTAATTAAATTTGAAGAGATTTGAAAGATATCAAGGGGATTCACAGACTTTTTCTGTGTAAAGTTTATTTTTACAGAATCGCTATTTGTGTGTACTTTCATATGAGATTATGAGTGCTCTAAAATAAATCGTACCTTTGTCGTTTCTCTTTTTACATTAATTTCTTCAATAGTTTTTGTATTATTTATTCCAATGCTGATTATCCTGTAACTTTTTTCTGTATAATGATTTTCTATAATGAATTTCCTATAATCCGTACAATCTTTTGCAATCCCATACAATCTTGCAATCTAGTGTACACAAAAAATCCGAGTAATTAACCCCTCGATAATTTCCCTCTTAGAAAGCATAAGAAGTGCATTTTTAAATATCTCGACAACTTCAGACCAGTGCATCTGCATTCCGTTTAGTGTACATTTTACAAGTCAAAGCATGGATTTACACATAACGGTTACGTATCAAAGAAAAAAATGTCTAAAATTTTTTTAATTGCAAGTAAAATTAATATAAAATGTTCAGTCATGTGGGAAGCGTCTCTTCCTAGAACATTGAATCGTCCTACCTTAAAAAATCCTAAAAACCAAAATTTGTTCTCACAGAGAATTAAAAAAAAACAAAAGTACCTATTTATTGCAAAATATTTGCTTTATAATATCATTTCTTTTTTTTCTAAAAGAATTAAGATTGTTTAAACGTTTCACAGCAACATCCAAGACAAGACTTGAATGATTGACTTGTAGCTTAAACTTTAAATTACGAAAACTCACTACCCTTACTTGTAAATCCATGCTGAACATAAGCAAAAGCTGGAACCTAATAAACATAAAAGCCACACGATAGCTCATTTAAAATAATTTTTTTAGTCCTAACTTTAATCTTTCCTGAGCTGGATTCACTTTGATTTTTAATTGTTGTATAAGATCGTAAATCTTAAGAGAAGGTCCGACCTTGAAACCAGTTAAGTCTATGATTTGGTCCTTCGTGAGCATCAGAAGAGTCTTTCCGTCCACTTTTTGTTTACTAAAGTTGTCACAATAGGTTGTACAGTCGTTGACACGAAGAAATTGAGCTACGTCGGAAACATTCCACTCCGATGGCACCAATTCGCCAGCATCAGAAGACTTTTGGAGACCGTCCGCTAGCCTTGGAATGTATTTTCCACTCGTCACCGTAACCTGGGGAAGAAATTAAATATTCAGAATAGACAAAAAAACAAATATATAGGGTACAGCTCAAATTTTGGATGCGAAATTCAGGGTCATTTCATGACTTATATCAGGGTATTTGCTCTTTCAAATACAAACGCTTCTTGTTCGATAAAAAGCGCTAATTGGTACCTTCGTTTTTGCTGTTTTTTCCCCACTAATAATAAAAATCAAAATAAGTTCAATTTTTGTTAACAAATATCATAAATTCGTACTTTTGCTTTGCTCTTGGAAAAAACTTAGCAACTCAGGAAAATATTTACTGTTTTAAAGAATTTTTCACGGTCATGTAAAATTTAAAATGCAAAATTTCAGAACTAAACAAATTATGATTTCAGGCCTCAGACTCACTTCAGAGATAAAAAAAAAATGTAAAGTGTCACAAATTTGAAAAAATAGTGTAAAAAATAGTATCATACCATTTTTTAGGTATCAAACTTATGTGTAGTCCGAATTTAAGATAGTATAGTCCGAAATCAAAAAGTGCGCCAAGGAAAATTAACTTTATTTTTTAAGCAAAACTTCCAGTTTCCTAACCTAATATTTTAAAGGTATTAAATATGAACTTCCATGTTTATTTACAATGTTATTCTTTAATTTATAAATTATAAAAATTCCTATTTATTTATCGCAAGCTTCACAGTACTTTCCTCGTTCCGCTTTTTTCTCGTTTTTTTCCACTTAAATTCGAACTGAATTAATAGAACTCAATAAGAAAATCTAACTCTTTTTGGTTGAAAGTTCATTATTTTCTGTTGAAAGGTCTACTATTAAATTTTTTATTGAGAATTCATCTTTTTTGGTTAAAAATTGTAATATTTGGTTCAAAATGGAATTATTTTGTTGAAAATAAAATAGTTTTGTTAAAAAGTCACACTTGTTGGTTGAAAATTCAACGTTTTTGTTAAAAATTCGCCTTTTTGGCTCAAAACTTCAACAAATTGATTCAAATGTTTTTTCTTTATTAAATAACAAGTTTATTAAATTATATTTTAATCTTTCCAAAACTTCTAAATATCTCAACTTTTTCTAAAATTTTGCAATCTTGCAAAATTTCAAATTTTTGATTTAAAATCTTTTATATCCTTTTTCGAACTTTTAAAAAATTATTTGAAATTTTTTGAAACATTTTTCAATTTTCTCTTAGCATTCATTTTTTAAAATGAAAAATCATGAAATTTTGGCATGAATCTTAAGAAAACTTTTTTATCTTGAAACCTTTCAAAATCTTAACATGCTTCTAAACTTTAGTTTAAACTCTGCAAAAACCCACATTTTATTTAGAATTTTTTTAAACCTTTTCAAATTTTACATTATTTTTGAAAATTACCCAAAAAGATTATTTTTCAACCAGTTGCAATTTTGAACCAAAAAAGATTACATTTTTACCAGAAGAGATGAATTTTCTTAAAAATAGTTTTATTTTCAACCCGAAAGTATGAATTTTAAACAAAAATTTAATTTCAAACCAAATAGTTGAATTTGCATCCAAACAGATGAATTTTCCACCAAAAAATATGAATTTTCAACGAAATAGTTACATTTTCAATCAACAAGACTAATTTTCAACTAAAATTATGCATTCTCAATAAAAAAATGAATTTTGAGCCAAGTAGTTCCATTTCTAAAGAAGTAGTTGAGTTTTCAACCAAAAAACAAGAATTGATTAAATTTTCTACAAAAAAGGAATTTTCAAGCACGAACATTAATTATCTACCAAAAGAGACGAATTTTTAAGACAAGAAATGAATATTCAACAAAAAAGATCCGTTTTCAACCAAAAATAAACTAATTATATTTTCAGTTAAAACAATGAATTTTCATAAACAAAAAAAAACAATTGTCAACTAAATACAGTTGAATTCAATAAGAAACACGAATTTTCAACAAGAAGTTTAATCTTCAACCAAAAAATTGCATTTTTAGCCGAAAACATGAAATTTATACCAAGAGAATAATTTTCAAACATGTTTGAAACTGACTCGAATCGTCTTTATCTCGTCCTGATATCAAGGTTTCAGTGTATTTCAAAATAAAAAAATTATCTTAAAACTTTACAGATTTTTTTCGACATGTTTAGTTAGGTATCTTTTGAAATGTTTTGAATTTTTCCTTTAAAATTAATTTAAAAAAATAGAAAATCATTTTTGTTTTCTTTAAACCTTTCAAAATTCACATTTTCCAAAATTTTAAATGTGATTTTCGGCTCGAATTTGTATTCCCGATTTTTCCCAGTTTTGTTTTAATTCCCAGCTATTTCCCGCTTAGTAGACACCCTGCATATAACAATGGCCACCCTGAGAATATAACATTTTATCATCCTGTGATTTTCCCCGATCCTGCTTCATATATTTAGACCTGTTGTGCACCTACGATAGCGCCACTAATTTGGAACTATTGGGTAGAAATTATAATTTTAATAAAATATTAACGAAAAAGCATATAATAATGAATTTTTTATCTTACCATAACCTTATTAAATGAAATAAATGAATGCTCACTGCTTTTTCTCATTAATATTTCACTGATGATTTTGAGCTGCCTAATAGTTCTATTTTCATATTTATTCTTTTATTTCCTACGTAAGTAAGGAAAGCCCTCTACATAAATTAGTAAAAAATAGTAAAATTATAAAAATTGAAACTTACATTCACGTACGAAGTCGGAGTTGGTTCCTTTGGAGGTGGGGGGTTTTGATGTGCACTCTGAGTTTCAATTAAGACTTGACCTTGACAACTCGTAGGACTGGGCAGTGTTTGATCTGGACCAGCTGGCTCTTCTGCAGGCTCAGGTTCTCGACTCGCCTGCTCAGGTAGACTTTCCAACTCTCCCTCTCTTTCTATTTTAGTTCCTTGAGCAGGTTCAAATTCTCGATCACGATCTCTATTTCGGTCACGTTCACGGTCTCTTTCTCTTTCTCTATCCTTCTCGCGAGTGGGGTTGATACGTTCGCTGTGCCGAGGATGAATTGTTCTCCCGCACAGCAGCTTCCCACTTCGCTTCATTCTTCGCTTAGATTTACGTTTAAGGCCTCTTGGTGATTTCACTAAACAAAGATAAAACGAAATTGATATGTAATACATATAAAAGGGAGGCCGCAAAACTTCATTTTCTAAATTCCCTGACTTTCCCTCACCAGCATTTTAATCTTGTAACATTTTTAACATAAAAGCCTTTATAAACGGAAGAAAAAAATTTCAGATTAAAATTTTTTAATTTACTTCTCAAGGACAAATTTCCAACAAGACAGTTGAAATAGTAAACAAAATAATTAAATTTTCCAAAAAATAGTTTAATTTTAACCAAATTGTTGAATTTTCAAACTACAAAGATAAATTTTCAACCAAACATTCGAATTTTCAAACAAAAGAGATTAAACTTCAATTAAAAACAACTGCAATTTTAATCAAATAGTTAAATATTCAAGCCAAAAAAAGTCGAATGTTTTAAAAAAAAAATCGACTTTTAAATCCAAACAGATGAATTTTCAACAAAAAATTTAATTTTCAATCAAGAAAAATGAATTTTCAAACAAACAGTTGAATTTTCAACAAAGATAGTTAAGTTATAATTAAGCAGTCGCCTTTACAACCAAATAGTTGAACTTTAACCAAATATTTTAATTTTCAAACTTGAACAGATGAATTTTTAACAAAATAGTTGATTTTTTGATAGAATAGCTGATTTTTCAATCTACAAATATCAATTCTCAACAACAAACGTAATAGTTGATATTTCAACCAAAAAACATGAAATTTCTACCAAAAGAGATGAATGTTAACACCAAAAAGAGGAATTTTGCACCAGCAAGATTAATTTTCTACCAAAAAAAAAGATGATTAAAAAAAGACGTAAAAAAAAAAATTTTCAGGAATAAAAAATGAATTTTCAACAAAATAGTCAATTTTTCAACCAACGAGCTGAATTTTCAACTAAATTGATGAATCTGTAAAAAAATGAATTTTCAACAACGTAGTTCAACTTTCAACCCAGAAGTTGGATTTTACAACTAAATAGACGAATTTTCAATAAAAAATATATTTCGATCGAAAAAGGAAAAAATTTCATCAACATTTTTGAACTTTCAAGTCAAAAAACGAATTTTCGGTAAAACAGTTGAATTTTCAACGCGAAAATATGAATTTTCAACAAAAAAGTTAATGTTTAACCAAAAAAGAGGAAATTTCAAACCAAGAAGATTAGTTTACTATTGAAAAGACGAATTGACAACTGAGAAAGATCAATTTTCAACCAAAAATTGAAAAGTAACATTTTCAGTAAAAAAAAAATCAATCTCAAAAAAACCATTCTCAATCAGAGATGAATTTTCAACTAAAATTATTAGCCTGCAATTACAAAAAAAAAAAAAATTGTACAAAGAAATGCAACTGTTACCCAAGTATTTCAATTTTAAATTCAAAAAAGATCAATTTTCAACAAAATAATTCAACTTTCAATTAATGAGATTAATTTTTAACTAAAATTATGAATCTTCAACTGAAATAGATCAATTTTCAGTTTGAAAAATTAATTTTCAACCCAAAAAAACAAAAAAACAATTTTCAACCAGACATGAATTTTCAACTAAAAATGATGAATCTTTAACAAAGAAATGATTTTTTAACAATGTGGTTCAACGTTCAACCAAGTAGTTGAATTTTTAACCAAAAAAAATTAATGTTTAACAAATAATATGATAGTAGATATTTCAACAGCAAAATATTTTTATTTTAAATTAAAAACAGTCGAAATAAAACAAAAAAGACGAGTTTTTAAAAACATAGTTGAATCCTCAACCAAAGAATGTTAATTTTCAACCAAACAGTTGCGTTTTTATCCAATAAAAGACAAAATATCTACTAAAACAGATGATTTTTTAAACCAAAAGGACAATTTTTCAAACAAAAAAGTTGAATTTTCAACACCAAAATATGCATTTTCAACAAAAAGTTAATTTTCTACCAAAATAGTTGAGATTTCAACGGAAAAAGACGAATTTTTAACCAAAAAGGAGGACCTTTTAAGTCAGAAGAAAGCAGCTACGAAAAAAGAAATACAAGGCAAATCAATTATTAACAAGAATATGATATCAGGGTGACTGCAAAACTTAATTTTCAAAATTTCCTAATTTTCCCCTGGCCAATTTTTCATTGTCCCTCACCATTAATATTCACAGACCAGAATGATAATCTTGTAACATTTTTAACATAGAATCTTTTAAAAACGGAATAAAACAATTTTAAATAAAAATTTCAAAATGTATTATCCTTGAAAGTAATTTAAGTTGCCTCTTATAGAAATTCCCTGACATTTGCAAGATTTTTTTTTTCAAAATCTCTGCATTTTTCTGAACAATGAAATATCCTGTCTTTTCCCCTATTTTGAGGTTTTTGCTGACCTACGGTCACCCTTTATAAATTATAAACCATCAGTACTGACAATCCATGTTTTAAATTAAAAAGATCTGACATTACTATTTTACCTGTAGGACTAGTGGTTTTACTAAGAACCCGCGGCGCTTCCAACTTGTGATCGACGAGATCACACCATCCGACGGGATAAATATCAGGACTTTGGCAATCCAGCCACTGATCGTATTCATCCTCCCATCCGTCGAAGTGAACCCTTAGTAGCCTCCCTATGACTCTAGTAATTGTAGCTACGCAAACTAATCTAGGATCCATCAAATCAGCAGCCTCGAGTCTCATTCCTTCGATAAATCCGTGTTGCGGTACCTCCTGCAAATTTATACAAAATTATTTAGTTTTTATTGCCATGACCACAATAAAAAATTATTTGACTCAGGGCTCGGATCAACTAGAAGGCTTGAAAAAGTCGCATTAGTCGCATTAAATTACAAAGAAAATGTGCAAAAAAATTCTGATGAAATTTGTAATGATAATGCAAAAAAGCAGCATCAGACACGGAAACAGTAACTATATTTGTTTAGGAATACAGAGTACATAAATTTCATGAACTTGCAAATATTTTTTCCATAAGCCAAATAAACTTTAAAGTTACAACAATGTTTTAAAGATAGTAAAAATTTTTAAGTCGGTAATTATTCCAAAATTTATACTTTTTACGAACGGTCCGACAATGCTTGACAATGATTGTACTTTTTCAGTCTGTTACCATTTGATAACATTTAAGAATTTCTCAAAGTTTTTTTTTCAATTACAAACTTAATGTATAAGATGCTACTTTGCTCTTGTTTTGCCATTTGATGAAGTTTTTTTTCCATTTATTATATCAGTGGGTTGCTACAGAATTTAGAATTCTAAATTCCAGGCCAATTGTACATTTTAAGTTTTTAACTCATTTTTTTCGGTCATGCGTTCTCAATTAGTTTATTATCATAGTTAACAAACCAAATAAACCAAAAAAAAATTAGAAAACGTTCATTTTGAAACTCTATGAATTCAAAATTGGCCAATACACAAAGCATCAATGAGAAATTATTCAATCTTTACTGTTCTCAATAAAAGTGGTACAATTGTTTGATGTTCTGAATTTCAATTTTGAAAGGTTTAATGTGATTAAGTGAACCCAAGTAGATAACTAGTGAGAAAAATGTAGAGTCGGTTAGTCGTATTTTTCTTCAAAAAGTTATAAAAGGTCGCATGAACCGAGCCCTGATCTTTTTTCATGGTTTGAATTTCAATTTTTACAGGTTTAATCTAATTAAAATTGAACCCTAGTAGAGAACTAGTCAGAAAAATGTACAAAAGTACAAAAATACAAAAAATGTACGAAAATCGCATGATCCGAGCCCAGATCTTTTTTGATGATTTGAATTTCAATTTTTAAAGTTTAAATGTGTTTAAAATTAAAACCAAGTATAAAACTAGTGAGAAAAATGTACAAATGTCGATTAGACACATTTTTGATCAAAAAGTTGCAAAAAAAGTCGATGTTCTGATGTTTTGAGTTTCAATTTTGGAAATTCCAATATGATTAACATTAAAGCTCAGTAGAGAACTAGTGAGAAAAATATAAAAAATGTCAATTAGTCGCATTGTTCTTCCAAAAGTCCTAAAAACTCGAAAGTCGCATGATACGAGCCCTGGTCTTTAACCCTTGTGTTCACACCCGGGTACCCACAACGGTAATTTTTTAAAAGTAAGTAGAGCCAAAATTAAAATTTCGCTTGGGGTCTTCGAATTGTCATTATTTAACGGTTTATTTAGAATTTATTTAGGAATTTTTTTGCAAAAATAATCGACTTCGAAGTATACATACATCGCGGACACCCAAGGTATCCGGGTACCAACCATAAAAAATTTAACTTTGAGTGGTTTTCGGGGATTGTTGAATATTATTATGGGGTTGGAAAAATAACTTGAAGTTTTCTGAAAGTGACTTGTGTGATTATTTCAATTGTTTCAAATTTTTGAGTGTTTTGGCGAGAGGCACTTGGGATTTTTTCAGGTAAAAGTGGTAGGTGTAGTTTTCGGTGGTTGTTGAATATTATTATGAAGTTAGAAATATAACTTGGTGTTTTCTGAAGGTGACTTGTGTGATTACTTCAAATTTTTTAATTTCTTGAGTGTTTTACATGGAGGCTCTTCGGATTTGTTCAGGTAAAAGTGGTAGGAGTGGTCACAGGAGGTTGTTGAATATTATTATGGGATTCAGAATATAACTTGGGTATTTCTGAAGGTGACTTGTGTGATTATTTCAAATTTTTGAGTGTTTCGCCGGGAGGCACTTGGGATTTTTTCAGGTAAAAGTGGTAGGTGTAGTTTTTGATAGTTGTTGAATATTATTATGGGGTTAGAAATATAACTTGGTGTTTTCTGAAGGTGAATTGTGTGATTATTTCAAATTAAAAAAAAAATGTGTTTTGCCGAGAGGTACTTGGGATTTATTCAGGTAAAAGTGGTAGGGGTGGTTTTAGGGGGTTGTTGAATATTATTATGAGGTACGAAATACAACTTGGAGTGTTTTTGGCTGCCAGACTATTTGGCAAACAGTTACAAAGGAACTTTTATGTCCGCAGTATGGTTCTCCTCTTACGAATTAAAAATTGAAAAAAGCGAGGTGGGGCACCCGGGTACTCCGGGCTTGTGACAACGCGGATAATGTTGGGTGTGCATACAAGGGTTGAAAACCCTCTTATTGGGTTAGCCTTATAAGACCTGGTTTTTCTAATCTACTACGAACCTGATTAAAGAGATGGACAGGCGCAGGCACGGTATTAGTTTCAGTCAAGTACGAATCCCAAGCGAATGTTGTATGATCGTATCCCTTGGGCGGAGTGAGCGGCAAGCCATGTTGGGCACAAAACCCAATAGGAAATATGCAAGGAGAACAGGAGTGATAACAAAACCAATCAGCCCCACTAGCGTCTTCGTCGTAACTATCGATGCGAATCATGATAAAATCCTTCCTCAAAACTCGCATCACGGTTGCGGCGCAGATCGCAGAAAGGTTGAGTGGATCTATCGCTTCCAGTTTCATTCCCTCTTGAAACTTATTTCCTGGCATCATTTGATGATTCTTTGGCACATAGAACAAATCCTCTGTCGCGTCGTCGGCCGAAAACTGATTATTCGAAATCCGTTCCACATACGCCGGATAAGCATCCAACGTCTGACCAATTTTCTTCGACCATCCAACAGGATGAATCAAGGGTGAGTCTTCGTGACACCAGAATCCATTATCCTCGGGTGGCGAATCGTAATATCTTACATGTAATCGTTTCCCCACAACTTTCTGTATCGTTGCTACTTTCACTTGGGATATTCGATTCTTATCTACAACTTCTAATTGAAGCCCACATCGGAAACGAGATTTCATACTGTCGTTGACTTTATTGTAGAAATCAGTCGGCAGCGTTCTCGCACCAGTCAGCCGTCTTTTCAGAAAGTCTTTCCAATCTTTGTACTTATTAGCAATCGCTGAAAATATAACAATTTTGGTAAACCACGAAATTCTTGGAAATTAAGAATAAAATAAGAATCTAACCACCAAATTTGGATAACACAATCTTACGTATTTCCATTCAAATTAAAAAATAAAATAAAAAGGGGAAAGAAAAAGAAGGTAACCTCCAAATCCCCTTCCTTCTTATCTTTTTGAAATCACAATCCAAAAACATTCAACACAACACAACAGAAACGGAAATCCACTCAATTCAAGTTAAATTTAAAAATAGAAGAAAGGGCAATGTAATATTTTATGTTCTACTACCATAGTACATATTAAGAAATCTGCTGAAGTCTGCCAGTCTGTCCGACATAAGTCATCTTACAAATTTTGCAAGTTATTTTATAAACTACTCCACTTTTTGCAAATTTACCTAAGAGATCTTTACCAAAAGTTATTCTTCAATCCATTTTGAATGAAATTCTAAAAATTGCATGTATTTTAAACTTGTTCAACATAAGTTGAATATTTTTCGAAATTTGACCAAATATGGAAGAACAAAAGTATTATAAATGAACTGAATTCTTTAACTTCTTTTTGAGTATTTGAAGCTAAACTATTATTTTGTTCAATATTCTAATTTTAATACTTGAAGACTTTTAATTTACATCTTCAAGTATTTATATTCACCCTGGTCAACACCATAAAATCTTTTATATTCTAATTTTAATAAGCTCCTCAATCAATTTTCGTGGATAATGATTAAAAAAAAAGAGTATTCCTGATAATATTCAAATTCTCTTTATAAAACGACTCCAGAACTCTGCCAGACGAATGATTTTTAAATTCCTGGTTTTCAACTGCTTAATTTTTCATTTTCAGGGTCTGGTAATTACACTTTTTTTCAAAACTTCCATATCCTAACTCAGAATTTTAATTCTTTTGAAAAATTCCCTTTTCCAAATCATAATTATGATTTTTTTTCGAAAATTCCCCATTCCAAGTCAAAACTGTAATTTTTTTTTTAATTCCTTGTTCCATGTTACAATTATAGTTCTTTTCGAAAAATCTCCGTTCCACGTCAAAATCATAATTCTATTTGGAAATTCCCCATTCCAAGAAAAAATTGTAATTATTTTGGAAAGTTGCACTGTTCCAAGTCAGAATAATAATTATTTTAGAAAATTCCTTGTTCCAGATCTAAATCATAATTTTTTTGTTCGAAAATTCTCTGATCCA
Source organism: Andricus grossulariae (assembly GCA_011634705.1). Classification (NCBI taxonomy): domain Eukaryota; kingdom Metazoa; phylum Arthropoda; class Insecta; order Hymenoptera; family Cynipidae; genus Andricus; species Andricus grossulariae. The sequence continues at coordinate 2,980,587 of JAABKJ010000755.1, forward strand.
ATTCACAATTATATAAAATTGCTTCGGAACATTTCCTGTTCCAGCTAAGAAATTTAATTTTGCTAAAAAATTCACTTTTACAAGTCAGAATTATACTTCATTATACTTTTATTTTAAATCCAGATATAACTCAGAATTATAATTGTTTTGGAAAATGCCCTGAACCAACTCACAATTATCATTATTTTTAAAAATTCGCTGTTCAAAGTCAGAACTATAATAATTCTTGTAGAAACTTGACTTTTCAAATTTATAATTACAGATATCTCTTCCAAAATCCCCTGTTTCAAATCATAGAGTTTTTTATTTTAAAACGTAAATCTTTCTCTTTTTGAATAAAAAATATATGTTTACAATTTCAGATAAATACTGATTTACGAGTTTGAATGTTCGTCGGATTTCAAATATTTTAAAGATTTCTAAAAATAAAAAAAATGCAAACAGCATCACTTATATTATCATCATTATTGACAATAAGGGCTTTTTCATTGTTCGTTTCGTGATTGAACAAACTGAGAGTAATAAAATATCAAAACACTTTTAACATCCATTTTAGTTCAATGGAAGGAAAAATCCCGCTCACAGAATCAAATTCCCGGTCATTTCCCGGTTCGCAAAAATTTTTCACGGTCAACGAAATTTAAAAAATTCGAACTCTTGAAATTAAAAGAATGTTCATTTGAAGCAATGAAAACTGAACTACAAATTAATGCACTCAAAGTGGAATTCTTTAATTTTAAACTTTTAAAACTCAAGTTTAACCATTTTTTTATTTCAAAATTTCTGAATTCAAATGCTCAATAATTTACAAGTATAAAATAGAAGCTATTAACATTTACCAATTAAACAATTTTTAATTAAATGCAGGTAAGCTGCAATATTTAACATTGTTAACTTTTATAAATTGTATAGTTCAAAGATTCAGATTTAGTTCATAGAATTATAAATCCACTTTATAATGTTCAATGATCTAAATTCAAGAATTGGCGCATAAATCTGTAAATTTGTATAATTATAGCATTTTGTGCAATTTTAAGCTAGAAACATTAAAAATTGAACGATTAATTTTTTTTAACTGAACACATTTTAAATTAGAAGTTGAATTAATTTAATTTTAAACCGTTTCTAATCAATAGGGTCATCCGCAAAAATTTTTTTTGCCCTATAGTTAAGCTTTTTATAAACTTTGACTCCCAAAGAATTGAAATGTGAAATTAAAACTTAATTTTGTTTCTTTAATAATTTAAAATAATTTATTAAACAGTGACAAAATATAAACCGAAAATGTCGACTTTTTGAACAAAACAGTGGCGCATCCGTTGAAGGCAAGTCAATTACGAATTTCATGTTATAAAAAAAAAAAAACATTTTATATTTTTCTATTCAAAATAAAAAGATTTACTTATCGTTGAAATGATCTTAGCAGCAATATAATGTTGACGTTAAAGATTTTGGACAGAGGTGTTCTTACATTTAGGAACAAAATACCATTTTTATTTTTCAAATATAAATTCGAAAAATGTTTTTTTATAGTATACTGGTATTATTAGTGATTTTAGAGCATATACTTTAATATGCAAAAATAAAAAATAAATGAGTGGATGACCCTATAACTGTTCAATTGTTATTTATACATCAAAATTTGTTTTTGTTTTGAAATATTCTCTCAAAATTATTTTCGCAGGAATATCAAGAAAATGTTTTTATTATCTCTGAACCTTTCAAACTCCTTTAAAAGTGTTGAAATTTTATTTCAATATCTTAAAAAATCTACATTTTGATTTAAATTTGTTGAAATATGTATTTCAAATTTTTCATTATTTTATAATTATTTTTAAAAACTTCTAAATATCTTTTTAAAAGATTCAAATTTTTCTTAAAATATTTTTCATTTCCTACAAAATTAAAAAAAAATTCCTTGAAATCTTCTAAATTCTTCTTTGACAATTTTATAAATCTGTTAAAATCCTTTTTAACATGCTCTTCAAATTAATTTTCAAAATAAAAAATAATTTTCAATTCTCCTTCGAATCTTAACAATTTATTTTTTTATTTTTCTTTATACCTTTAAAAATTCTTAAAAAGCTTCTAAATTTTTGTTTTGAATTCTGCAACAAATCTACACTTTGTTTTAAATTATTTGAAATCGTTTCAAGTTTTAAATTAGTTTTCAATCTTGTCAAAACTTCTAAATATCTCTTCAACTTTCTCGAATCTATAAATTCTTTAATTTGGAATGTATAGTTCAACTTTAAGAATTAATAATTAATTAACAATTCCAGTTGATCAACTAAGAACGATTTTCATCAAAAAATTACAATTTCAAACGCTTTTAATTGCTTAAGTCTTGAAAACTGATTTTTAAAATTCTCTTAATTAAAAATGTACGCTTAAAAATAATGATCTAAAATGGAAAATGTTTAAAGCAAACGATTCTAGAATTACGCATTGTAAACTGAAGGACATCATAATTGGAAAAATTATCTACTGAACTTAACATTGGAAGAAAAGTTGAAATCAAACTTATTTTAATTTTGTAAATAATTTCTCAAAAAAGTGAAGATAGAAAGATTTTTTTTTTTTAAATTCTCGACCACTTCCCGGTCCAGCGGCCACGCTGTTTTTTTTATTATGATATGCAATTTTGTTTAAAATAGTATATGTTCCTTTGATTTTCCAAGAATTTCGTAGTTAAATTTAAGTGTTCAACGTTAGAAGAATTTCAATTTTGATGTATTCTGAATTTAATTTCTTAAATTTTAAACTTACCAAGCTTCCGAAAATTGAGATTTAAGTTCAATTTAATGCGAGTGTTAACTTACTGTTAGGAGGGATTAAAGGTTTGCCTATCGTAGCACACCAGCCGACGGGATGAATATCGTTTGAGCAAAGGGAGACCCAGAAATCCCTGTCATCATGGTGACCGAAGCCTTCATATCTTAAAAGCGCTCTGTATCCAGAAATACGTAGAACAGTTGCAACCCAGAAGGAATCTGGAAAGGCTTCGCAAACTTCATCGCAGTCTGTGTTTTCCACCTCGACCTTCATTCCTACTGTTATATCGTCCCATATCTCCGATATCGGCGCCTGAACATTATATTTTAGGAAAGTTGATACATTGTCAAACAAAAATCAGCATAAAGAATTCATCGCTTGTAGAAGGGGTAAATACTCACGTGTTTGAAACAAGAAACAGGAGCAGCGCAAAAGCCGTGTTCAACTAACCGAGGAGTCCAATCATAGGATCCAGCCATCTCAGCAGTTCGCTTTCTTCTCACAGGCAAATCTTCCGGCATCACTGGTTCTAGTTTCACTATATCTTTCCTATCCGATTCCTTCTGTTCCACTTCCTCTTTTGGCGCTACCTGAAAGAATAACATTGAGTTAAAATAAAACAGGCATCACAGCGCAAAAAGAGCTCAAAAAGGGGAAATAGGGTAATTTTTTCACGGAAAAAGGGAGAAATGGGGGCAATTTTTAACATTTATTTTTACATTTAAAAAAGAATCACTTTCGGGTATTAAAAATGAACTTCAATGTTATTCTTTAGTCTATAAGTTATCAAAACACCTATTTATTTATCGCAGGCTTCACAGTACTTCCTCATTTTCTCATTTTTCCGTACTTAAATTCCAAATTAATTCACAGAACCCAATAAGAAAATTGAAAGTTAATTCTTTTCAGTTGAAAAGTCTACTAATAAATTTCTGGGTAAATATTCATCTTTTCTGTTTAAAAATTTTATTATTTGGTTCGAAGTTGAATTATTATGTTAAGAATTCGTCTTTTTGGCTTGAAAATTCAACAATTTGATGGAATTTTTTTCTTGACTAGCAAATTTATTTTCATTGCAAATTCAACTATTTTCTTGAACATTCAAAAATGTTTCGGCTCAAAAATGTACGTCTTTCTATAAAATTGGTCTTTTTTGGTAGAATGTCATTTTTGTTTGTTAAAAATAAAGTGTTTTGTTTCGTCTTTGTTGGTTAAATCCAACTGTTTTTTTTTTATGTAAACTATACAATTTTTACTTGAAAATTCATCTTTTCAAGTTGAAAATTCGACTCCTTGGTTGAAAGTTGAACTACTTTCTTAAAAGTAGATTTTTTGGTTGAATATTCATAATTTTAGTTGAAAACTCCTTTCTTTTTTTGTTAAAAAGTAATTTTTCAATTGTAAATTTAACTATTTTATTGAAAATTTATATTCTCAAGTTTAAAAATTTAACTATTTAGTTAAAAACTTTTAGAAACGCTAAAAACATAAACTAAAAATTAATCAAAAGAATTTTAGACTTACATCACATCCATTGTTCAAAGTATTTAGTTGAAAATGTATGTAATCAATTTTTGGGTTAAAAATAGAGTATTTTGTTAAAAAGTCGTATTTTTTCGTTAAATTCAACTGTTTTTTGACCTGCTTTTTTACAATTTCATTTTTTTTGTTGAAGATTCACAATCTTAGTTTAAAATTCATTTTTTTGTTTCGTTTAAAAGTAACTTTTACAAATAAAAACTTAACTAATTTGTTAAAAATTTAAGTGGTCAGTTGTAAATTAACTTTTTAATTGAAAATTCACATTTTTGGTTGATAATTTAACTGTTTTTTAGAAAATTCGTCTTTTTGGCTTGAAAATTTAACCATTTGGTATCAAATTCAACAATTTGCTACAAAATTAAACTGGCTTGTAGAAAATTCGTTTATTTGTTGAACATTAATTCACCTCAATGAATATTTAACTGTTCCACTTTTGTTAAAAATTTATCTTTTTGGTTAAAAAATTAAATTATTTAGTTAAAAAAAATGTTAGAAATGAAAAATATATAAACTAAAAATTGATCGAATGAAATTTGGAGTAACATTACATTCATTGTTCAAAGTACTTAGTTAAAAATGTATGTACATATTTTGTTGAAAATGCTTTTTTTCTAGTAGAAAATGCTTCTTTTTCGTTCAAAATTCGACTGTTTAGTTAAAAATGTATGCAATATGTTGAGAATTCATTTTTTTTTTTTTTTGAGTAGAAGATTAATCTACTTGGTTGAAATCTGTTTTGTTGAAAGCTCATGTTTTTGGCTTGAAAATTCATCATTTTTTGTGATTTTTTTTTCTTTATTGACTGAAAAATCTTTCTTAGTTAAAAATTCATTTTTTTAATTTGAAAATAGTGTCTTTAGTGTAATTTTTTGCAAAAAAGTAGAAAAATGGTGTAATCGCTAAAAAAAAGTCTGAAATAAGTGTCAATAGTGTGGTGAGTCAGAGGCCTGAAAGAATAAAGAATCTTTTTATAAGAAATTGTACTGTTTTTAAATAAATTTAAACGATTTTTTAAATTGTTTCTGCCATCAAAGAATCTATTTTTTCAAATTGGATATACTTAGTTCATTAAAAATCCATTCACGTCTACATAAGAAAGTCCGAGAAACATCAAAATTGTTAAATAAACAATTTTTATATGTTTTAAATTATTCTCATAATCAAGAATATTTCCTATTCTAAAAATTGGCTCAATTATAATGAAATCGTGAAACTTATGAATATAATTTAATATTTATGCCCAATGTAAATTGGAAACCACATTTCAATGCTCTTAAGCTCAAATTAGAAATAGTTACAGTTCGAGCTCATAAAATAATTTAATCTAGCAGTAAACGCACGCGAGCGGACCGCGTGTTCACGTCCCTGGACTTTTATTTTATAATATTAAAAAAAAGCTACTTAAAAATCGATAATAACATATTTTTAAATATTAAGGGCTCTTCAAATTATTGAAAGGAAATCTCTTAAAATTCTTTGGAATCTTTTAAAATAACTTAAAATCTTTAAAGTCTTTTGAAATCGGTCTATGTCCTCCATATCCCTTGAAATTATTGAAATCCGTAGAAATCCCTGGAAATGAAATTTAATTTATTCTCTAAAATTCTCTAGAAATTCCTTAAAATCCCTTGAAATCTTTGGAAATCGTAAAAATCCATTAAAATATGTATAAATCATTTGAAATTCCATAAAATTAAATTTATCTAAAAACCACTTAAATAAAATGCACGTCTAGAAATTGTCTAATATTACAAAGTAAAAATTGTTTAATTTAAAACGCTCTTAATTTGAAATTGCCTAAGCACTAAAAACAGTATCTATTTAAAGGTGTTTAAATGTAGGAAGTAAAACTAAAAAAGACTTGACTATTAACATTTTCAAGTCAAACACTGAGAGATAAAACAATTTTAAATAAAAAACTCTTTTTTTTAATTTTTAAATAAAAAACGGTTTTGATTTTTGAAATTTTAAATAAAAAATACTTCGATTTCTTCATCTAAGAAAAAGTAAAAGAAGTTGGTAATTATTTTGATAAACCTTTACATTAATTAAAAATTACATGGAATATATATTTAAAGAAAAAATATTTAACATTTACTAAAAACTGCGCCTAAAGCCGAACTATTGAAAGGTGGTTTTAGTAATTTTTAAAAATTGTTTAAATTCTATAACTTACTAAATTTGCATCTAATCGAACAATGTCATGGGGTTAATTTTTAAATATGTCTAATAGATACTGAAATTTCAATTAGACTGTTTAATCTGCTAGAAAAGATTATATTTGCTACTTTTTGAAAATTTAGAAAATCCTGTAACTTTTTTTAATTTTCATCAAATTTAAAAATGTCACGACTTTTAAATTAGTATCGTAAGCTTAATTTAGTATATCAGGTTCATTCATATATATTTATATAACTGGAAATTAGTTAAAATGGTTAAAATCGTTCAACTTTTCTTGCACAGACAAATATTGTTAACTTTTAAGCAGTTACGTTTTTAAAATCTTTAATACAAAATTGTTCATATTCGAAGACTCACACTTACAACTGATAACTTAGAAATTGCCAAATTTTAAAGGTTTAAATATGGAATTGTCTAATTAGGAAAATTTAAATTATAAGGTATTATTCGATTTGAAACATTTTCAAGATAAAATGTTTAACTTTCAGATACTTCTGATTTTGAGTTGTCTAATGTAACCATTTTAAAGGCAGTGTCTTTTTTATTTAATTTCATTTAATAGAAAATCGACTTTGCCTTTCATTATAATTCGAATTTTTAATAGAACAATCCTGTAGATGTAAAACGAACTATTGTATTCTCAAATATCGTATATTTATAGAGAAAAGGGGAAAAGGGAAGGTTTTTCTAGAATAGGGGAAAAAAGGGATTTTGAAAAACACGGACTAGATTTTTATTTTTCAAGAGTAAACTTACATCCATTTCTGGCTGAAGTTCTTCGGGTGAAACGGGATTGGTCATCGGATTCTCCAGTGGATGACACGGACTATAAGTAGAATCTGCAGCGGGTGCTGTGTGTTCTGAAGATCGCGCACAAGCTCTACTGCAAAATCGGCGTTCTTTCGTATAAAAGGCATGCTTCACACCGATGGCACCACATTTCTCGCAAACGGCTGCAAAAAGTTCATTATTAATTAAAATCAAATTTCTTATTCAAGTCAAAATATCTTTTAAGGATCTACAAATCTTTAAAAAACGGTACCAATCGTTATTTACAGGTCTCACAGTCCCTATGGGATAAAATATAGGGACTAAAGCGTACTTTCTGTCACGCTCATAGTTTACTTTTTTCGCGCTCAAAGGGTAACAAATTCAGGATAAATTCATAAGACTTCAAAACAATTGAACTTAAATTCAAAAAATTCAATTAATTTGGAAAAAATGTTAAAAATCCAAAAATTCCATTGATTTCCGTGAAATTGGAATGAATTTCGTGGAATTTAATGTAAGCGAGAAGAATTCGAAATAATTCATAAAAATGTAAGGTGTATTTAAAAAAACTAAAATCAATTAAAACAATTTAAAAATATGAAAAAACTTAATTGAACTCAGTAAACTTGAAATGAGGTTTAAAAAATTCGAGTGAATTCAAAAGAATTTTTTGAAATGACTATTAATTCAAGGCGAGGCTAAAAGACTTTAGGACAAATTAAATAAAAACTTTTAAAAATTCAGAACAATCCATTGAATTAAGTGGAATTGAGTAAATTTAGAAGAATTCAAGTAAATTAAGAATTCAGGGTAAATTCCAAAAAATAATTTTAAATCTCTTCAAATCTTTGAAACAATACTAATTTCTAGCAAAAAAAGTGATTAATGAATACAAAACAATTCAAAAGATTTCAAATTTTTTGTTTAAATCGAAAAAATCCATTGGTCAGTAAAATTTGAGTGAATTTAGCGGAATTTAAGGGAAATGAGAAGAGATCGATGGAATTCATAAAAAATCAAGCTGAATTTAAAAAGCAATCAGTGAATTGAAAATAATTAAAAAATATTAAAAAATGCATTGATTGCAGTAAGTTTGAAATGAATTTAGAAAAATTAAAGAGAATTCAAAAGAATTTGATGAAATGCCCAAAAATTTAAGTTGAGTTTTAAAGACTTCAAGATGAATTAAACAAAAATTTGTTAAAAATTCACTGAATTGAGTAAATTTAGAAGAATTCAAAAGAATCTAAAAGAATTCAGGATAAATTAATAAGAATTCAAGGCGAATTCCAAATGAATTGTAAAAAATATTTGAAAATCTCTTCAAATCTTCAATTCTTTGGAATCTATTAAAATATTAAAATCTCTTAAAATCCCTTAAAATGATTAAAACCCTTGGAAATTCCTTGAAATTGTTTAAATCTCTTGAAAATACCTTGTAACCTTTTAAAATACTCTAAAATATTACAAAGTCTTTAAAATCACTTTAAACTTTTGAAATAAATTTAAAATTTCTGGGAATCGTTTAAAATTTCCTGAAATATTTTAAATCCCTTAAAACTTTTTAAAGCTCTTGAAAATGCCTGGTAATCTTTAACAATACCCTCAAATATTTAAAATCCTTTGAAATCCCATTAAATTACTGAAATCAATTAAACAATTCTTTTTAATCTTTTTAAATAATCTGAAATATTTAAAATCCTTCAATCTTTTGAAAATTTTTAAAAGCTCTTGAAAATGCCAAGGAATTTGAAAAAATACTTTAAAATATTTCAAATCCTTTGCTCCTTTTATCAATTATTTTACATTAAATAAAAACATTTAAAAATGAAAAAAAAAACATTGAATTGAGTAGAGTTGAGTAAATTTAGAATAATTCAAGTGAATTTATAAAATTCAAGAGAATTCATAAAAGTCAAGAGAATTTAAATGAATTTAAAAGAAGTTAGGATGAATTAATAAGAATTCAGGGTGAATTCAAAATCTCTTCAAATCTTTAAAACCCTACGAAATAACTCACTTCTCGTGAATAAATTCTTTAAACCCCTCTAAAACATTATAAAATCCCGTGAAGTTCTATGATGATATTTTCTGAAATCCTGGAAAATGTATTAAAAATTTCTCAGAATCTTTAAAAATACCCTGAAATATTTCAAAAGATTTCAAGACAATTCAAAAATAGGTATACACCTGAATTCAATAGTGATTAATTCATGAGGTAATTTATTGAAAGAAAAGCGACTAATGTGATCTTTTCATTCAAAAAGTGATTTGAGAACAAATAAGTGACTAATAGTGACTGTTTGACAGCCCTGATTATTTTGTACAGTTACTTCTCACAGAAATTCCCTGATTTTTTTTCAAAACGCCTGACTCTTGGAAGCTTTGATCTTTTTATAAATTCCATTAGGGACCCTTACTGAATATAAGGTAAAATAGGAGGTATAGGGACGGTCTATTAGGCCGGTACTTATCTGCTGGGAAGCCGCAAAAATTCATTTGATAAATTCGCTAACTTTTCCCTGACTAATTTTTTATTTTCCCTGACCATCAATATTTAAAGACTTAAAAAAAGTGACTAGTTTCTGATCCGAAAGTGACTAAAAGTGACTATTGTGCATTAATAATGTGACTAATGTTCATTTGAATTTAAAAGAAGACAAAAGAATTCGATTCATAAGGCTTCAATCAATTCAAGTTGAATTCAAAAGAACTCAAATGAATTGAAAAAAAAATCGAAAAAATTCCATTGATTTCAGTAAACTTGGCGTGAATTTGGAGGAATTCAAGAGAAAAGAGAAGAATTCGATTAAATTCATTTAAAAATAATTAATATAACTAATAGCATTTTTATTAATATTTAATTAATATTTTATTTTTACTTATAGCTGCGAATTCGATCTCGGGTGTTTTCACTTTGTATTTACAATTAGATTGTGCTCATTTGATCAGCACTTTGCGTCCTCATTATGATTAATAAGCAAATATATTTGCTTTCTTATAGAGGAAGTCAAAATATAACTTCCGTACTCTTCAATAAAATGTTATGATATATTAAAGGTCAAACGATTTGTCTCGAATCAAGGAATATTTTCCGTTCTTGCATCAATTTTGAATTATGTTAATAAAAAGTTTAACTACAAAAAACCGATTTTTCAAGTATTATAAATGATCATAACTTCCTTACTCTTCAATGAAATATATTCGTATTGTAGGTTTATCGCGACTCGTCTAGAGTTAACGAATTCTTTCTATTCATGGACCAACTTTAAATTATGTAAATGAGAAAATTTATTAGTAACTTTAAAATGAGTTTAGAAAAATTGCAGGGAATTCAAAAGAATTTGATGAAATGCAAATAATTCAAGGAGAATTTATAAGACTTCAGGATGAATTAAACACAAACTAAAAGCTTTTTGAATCCATTAAATTGAGTAGAATTGAGTGAATTGAAGTTAATCAAAAAAATTCAAGAGAATTCCAAAGAAAGCTAAAGAATTTAAAAGAGTTCAGTATAAATTAATAATAATTCAGGGTGGATTTCAAATTAATTGCAAAAAATATTTAAAAATCTCTTCAAATCTTTGTCAACCTACGAAATCCCTCACTTCTTGTGAATTAATTATTTGAAATTTATTAAAATATTAGACAATACCGTGAAATTCTATGTAATCGGATATTTTCTTAAATCCTGGAAAATTTGTTAAAATACTTTGAGTGTGTAAAATCCCATAAAAGCATTGAAATCCTCGGAAAACTTATAAAATTCCTTTGAATCGTTTAAAATATCTTAAAACCGAAGAGGTCATGTAAAATTTTTCCATGTTATCCGTAATTCTAAGAAATTCCTTACAACCGCATGCAGGTGTGTTCAAATCCTTTAAAACAATTAAAATCCTTGAAATTCCCTTAAAACTTTTTTAATCAATTGAAAATACCTTAGAATCTTTTAAAGTACTTTAAAACATTTTCAATCCTTTGAAATCCCTTTAGATTATTGTAATTGATACAAAATTCACTGGAATCATCTAAAATTCCCTAAAATATTTCCAATCTCCTGAAAATTTTTAAAACTCTGAACAATTCTTTGGAATCTTTTTAAATACCCTCAAATATTTCAAATCCCTTGAAAACCCATGGAATGACTTGAAAACAAGTGAAAATTCCTTGGAATCTTTTAAAGCGCCCTTAAATATTTTAAATCCTTTGAAATCTTATGAAATCTCTGGAAACTTTTTAAAGTATTTGAAAATTCCTTGGCATTTTCCAAAATACCCTAAAATCTTTAAAATCCTTTGGAAGCACTTCAAATTATTGAAATATATTAAAGATACCCGAAATATTTTAAACCTTTAAAATCGTTTAAAACCTTTTGACATTATTTAAAGCTCAAGGAATTATTTAAGACAACCCTAAAATCTTTATAATTCTTTTAAATCCCTTCAAATTATTAAAATCAGTTGAAAATTCCTTCGAATCAATACAAATATCCTAAAATCTTTAAAATTCTTCCAAATGTTTGGTAATACATACCTTGAAATATTTGAAAATCTTTGAGATCCTACGATATCCCTCAATTCTTGTGAATAAATTCTTTGAAATCCATTAAAATATTATAAAATCACGTGAAATTACATGAAACATGACATTTCCTGCAATCCGGGAAAATTGATTAAAATACCTTGCAAGCTTTTAAAATCCCTTCGAATATTTTAGAATATCCTAAAACCTTATAGGTCCTATTAAATCTTTAAAAATTCTTTGGAATCTTTTTAAATACTCTCAGATACGTACAATCTTCAAACTCGTTTGGAATACTGACAAATTATTGAAATCTATTAAAAATGTCTTAAAATCTTTTAAAATAACCTAAAGTATTTCAAATCCTTTGAAATCTTTTGAAATCCCTTAAAACTTTTTAAAGCTCTTGAGAAAATTCCTCAGAATTTTTAAAAATACCCTAAAATCCCCTTCAAATCATTGAAATCTATTTAAAATTTCTTAAAATCTCTTCAAATACCCTAAAAGATTTCGAATGAATTGAAGAAAATTCAGAAATAGGCATATAGACCTTAGTTCAATAGTATTTAATCCATGGGTTAATTCATTGAAAGAAAAGTGACTAAAGTGATCTATTCATTTTAAAAAGTGATTATAGTGACGTTATCTGAAAAAAATGACTAAAAAGTTATTTGAGAAAAAAAGTGAATAAACGTGACTGTGTCCAGATTATTCTTAATAGTTACTTAAAGTGTTTCTTACAGTAGTTCCCTTACTTTGCAATTTTTTTTCAAAATCCCTGAATTTCCCTGATCAAAGAAAAAGATTTGATGCCACATTGTTGTGAATCCTGAGAAATGGAATCTACCAGCTGAATCAAGTGCTTTTGTAACTCTAATTATTGATTCTTTCGTGAGATTAATAAGTGATAAGCGTCAAATACGAGGGCTGTTTGATAAGTCAGTGACTTTTTTAATTTTTTTGCGCAGTAACTTTAAATGCACTACTGATCCCGTCAGCGCCATCTCTGAATAGACTACTGTTAAATTTTTAGCAAACTGGGTCATTTATTTTCTGTTTGATAGTCATTGAAAGCAGAGAACCTCGTGAGTGTTAATGAAAATGGAAAAAAGTGAATTTCGTGTGCTGATTAAGCATTATTTTTTGCGTAAACACCATCACTGAACCAAGGAAGGGCATGATAAATACTATGGGAACCCCGCACCATCAATTTCAATGATTAAGAAGTGGTTTACTGAGTTCCGTTGTGGTCGTACCAGCATAAGTGACGCCGAACGTTCAGGTCGCCCAAAAGAGGTCATCACGCCAGAAATCGTCGATAAAATCCATGGAATGATATATTACTAAAAAGCATCTTTTTCGAAATCTTCAAAAATCTACATTTTGTTTTAAATTTCTTGAAATCGTTCCAAGGTTCAAATCATCTTTGAAATTTTTTAAAAACTACATTATTTTTTGAAATTTTAGAGAATTATTTTTCAATATTGTCTTGAAATTAATTTACCAAATAAAACATTATTTAAATTTGACCAGGAATTTTAAGAAAACTTTTTTATTCTCTTAAAATGTTAAAAATTCTAAAGGCAGAATGTTCCGTATTTTTAACGGTGAAAGATGAACTTTATAGCAAAAATCAAATAGCCACATTTTTAATTTAAAAAATTAATTTTCAACCAAAAAAAAACGAATTCTTTACCAAATTTGGTAAATTTTTAACCAAAGGAATGGACTTTCAACTAAAATTTTGCATCTTTAATGGAAAAAATACATTTTTAACCAAATAGTTAAATTTTCAACCAAAAAAGTTATATTCCTACAAAAAAAAAGTTAAATTAAATAAGAACTAGAATGGTTAAATTTTAAGTCAGAGAAATATGTTTTGAACGAATTGAAATAAAATTTCAATGCAATAGTCTAATTTTCAACGAAACAGATGAATTTTCGACCACAATAATTGAATGTCTACAGACAATAAAAATTCAACAAAAAATTGAATATTTAAGTTTTTAGTTGCAAAAATTACTTTCAATGAAAAAGGCACTAGTTTTCAACCAAAAGAATGAAATTTCAACCAAAAATGAATCATTTTAAACAAGATATATGAATTTTCAACCAAATATTTTAATTTTTAATAGAATTTTCAACCTAATGGTTGAATTTTCAATCAAAAAAATTATATTGCTGTAAAAAATTCGAACAAAAGAGAATAATTTTTAACTAAAAAAGATAAATTTTTGACAAAAATAGAATAGTTTTATTTTAAGTTGAAGAAATAAGTTTTTAGGCAAATAAAATCATTGCTTAACGAAATAGTTCAATTTAAAAAAAAAACATATGAATTTTCAATCCGAAAGATTAAATGTCTAATAAGATAAATTTCGACAAAAAATGATTCGATTTTTAGTAGCAAAAATTACTTTTCAATTTGAGAAAAAAAAATTAGAAAAAAGAATAATCTTCAACAAAATACATGAATTTTGAAACAAATGTATTAATTTCCAATGAAATTTTCATGAAAAAAAGACCAATTTTCAACAAAATAGGTGGATTTTCAATTAAAAAAGACGAATTTTCAATCAAAAATAGAATACTTTCATTTTTAGTTGGATAAGTAAATTTTTCAAGAAATAAAATATATTTACAGCGAAATAATTGAATTTTCAGCAACAACAACAAAAAAATTCCAACTAGAAGATTAAATGAAATAAAAAAAAAAATTTCGGCAAAACATTATGTTAAATTTTTAGCAAAAAAATAACTTTCAATAAAAACACTAATTTGTCACCAAAGAAAAATTAATTTTCGATAAAAAATCATTTTCCGCTACAAAAGGATAATCTTTACCAATCTACATGTATTTTAATTCAAATATTTTAATCTCTAATGTAATTTTTAACTTATGGTTGAATTTTCAACCAAAAAGGTGAATGAGTCACCAAGAAGATAAATATTCTACCACAAAAGACACACAAAAGTTTTAACAATATACAGAAATTTTTCAACAAATATGTAGATGAATTTTTTACTGAAGAATATTCATGTTAAAACAAAGATGACTTAGTTAAATTTTTAGCTGGAAAATTAATTTTCAATAAAAAAAAATAATAATTTTGAACCAAAAAAATTAATTTTCTACCAAAAAAGAATAATTTTTAATGAAGTACATGAATTTTCAACTAAATAGTTGAATTTTGGTCTGAAGAAGATAAATCTTCAACCAAACATGAAATAGTTCAATTTTCAGTTGAGAAAATAATTTTGAAAAATGTTAACATGATAGTTGAATTTTGAAAAAAAAAGATTTTTCAATTAAAATGATGAATTATGAACAAAAAGAAATGAAATTTTCAACAAAGTGGTTCTACTTAGTAGATTTGTGGTAGAAGGTATTTAAAAGCAATTATTTATTTATAATAAGTGAAAGCCATTTATTTATTTATTATTCACCCTGAAGGACCCGAAAGCCTGATTTTTTAAAATTTAAACGCTCAATAAATATGTAATTGTTTAACTCTTAGGAATTGTGCAAATCAAAGACTTGAAAAAATATGTAAATCCACGCCATCATTTTCAATTCTGTAAATTGAACAATGAATCAACGAATTTAGAGTATTTTAAAATTATATCGTTTCAAGCAATTTTAAGTTAAAAACATTAAAAATCGAAAGATTTTTTTGTTTTGAACAATTTTTAAATTAGAAGTTAAATTATTTCAATTTTAGGACCTTACAAATTCATAATTGTTGAATTGTTATTCATGAATAGGAAATTGTTTTTAAATCTATTTTAAATATTCTCTTGAAATTATTATTTTTTCAAACAAAAAATCATTTGAAACTTTTCCATGAATCTTAAGAAAACTTTTGTATTACCTTGAAACCTCTCAAAATTCCATAAGCAGCTTCAAAACTTTATTTCAACATGCTAAAAATTCTACAAGTTGTTTCAAAATTTTTGGAATGTTTTTAAATTTTTCAAATGTGTAAATCCGGGAAACTTGAAAGAATCACTTCAAATGTGCCAAATTATTCTTCCATAATTTTGGATGTCTTTTGAAATATGTTTTAATATTCTGTTGAAATTAATTTTTCAAAATAAAAAGTCATTGTAAACTATCCCAGGAATCTTAAGAAATTTGTTCTTATCATCGCAAAACCTTTATTCACTTTAATTTATACTTTTCCCAATGTTCCAAAATTTCCTAGCTAGTACTCAAAAAAATTATTTCAATGTATAAAAACTAAAGAAAAAATGAAATGAAAATTCTATAAAACTAAGATGAAGCAGCGAAGTATTGTTTCTTGCAACTCGGCTCAAAAGTTAAAGAATTGATTTCCAGAGATAAAAAAGAAAACTCTACTGAAATTGAACAAAAACTAAAAGATGATCCATCTCAACTATGAAATGTTATCAACAAACTCAAAGGGAAGATAAGAATCCCAGGTGTCCTTCATTATAAAAACAGAGACACTACTGACTCTGAGGAGTGCTCACCAAAGGCTATTCTTACCAAAGAACCGGAATTTGCACAAATTGATGAAGCGCAAGTTTTTTAAATACTAAATAACTTTCCTGAAAAACATCAGCACGCACGGATCAGATTCCCTGCTTTTCAATGAGTAAATTCGCGTTTTCGCAAATTTCTGAACCACTAACTTTTATACTCGTATGTTTAAAAACCGCTAATTTCCGAAAAGTTTGGAAAGTAGTAAGGGTTTGCTTGACTTACAAAAATGGTTTAAAGTCTCATGTATCCAACTACAGGCCAATATCGGTGTTGTGTGACTTTATGAAGGTTTTCGAGAAATTTATAGCCCAGAAATTAACCAAAAGTGTAGAACCGCTTCTGTGCCAGGAGCAGCATGGCTTTTTGCCTAAACGGTTTACTATAAGAAATCTAGCTTCTTTCACTCGGTATGTATCCGAGGTACTAGAGGAGCACAATCACGTTAATATTATTATATATATATATATTATATATACATATATATTTTTCGAAGGCCTTCGATAAGCTCAGTCATAACGTGCTGGTGGAAAAGCTTGGTTTGTTGGACATTTCACATAACCTTATTGCTAGAATTGAATCTTTCTCAAAAAATAGGAAACATATAGTACAATATGCAGGTTACACTGCAAACTCATTCATATCTACCTCAGGGTTATGGATATGGTAACAAGTGAGATAACACCAATCTTAATCTTTGTGGATTACACAAAAATCACGATCAGGGGATATTACATAATTTGAATACTAGCTGGGAAACACTAAGTTAGCTAAAGTAGTCACTATCAATGACTTAGGTATTTTGCTTCGCTCTGATATAAAATACGATCCATATATCAATACAACAATTAATTCAACATTGAAAACTCTATGTTTTATAACCAGATCTGGTAAATTTCTTAAGAAAAATATCATGGTCACATTTTCTATCTCTTTACTCAGATCGAAATTGAAATAGGTGCGATCATATGGGAACCGCATCAAAGGAACCATCTGAATGTACTTGAAAAAATTCAAAAAATGTTATCTACAATAACGTGAACAATTTATTCTCTTCAAGCTAGAGGAACTTTACAATTACATGCTACAAGTATTTGTAGATATGTGAATAAGTTTTCGATGTCAAAGGTCCAAGTAATAAAAACATGTAGAATTTGGTTAAAAACTAGCTACTTACGTTTCGGACTCTGTGTGGTCCCTTTTCAAGCCCGTAGCAAATCATAATTTATTGTGAAATTATTTAAAATTTCACAATAGTCATATAAATAACAAATAGTGTGTAAAAAAATTGAAACAATTTGAAAAACATGTAAAAGTATAAGTAAGAAGTGAATAAATATATCATTACGATGATCTTGAAATATAACATGTAAACAAAAATAATGTTTTGAACAAAATTATTACCTAAAGATAATATGAAAAATTTGCGATTGAAAGACAAAATATCCTTGTGTATAAAAGTTTGAATATAACCTATTTCATCAGAAACAATGTGATTCATTCTTAAATAGAAAATTGTTTGGAAACAATAAACTGGAGATATACATTTTTATGTATCAATGTTATTAAAATAGACATTGATATCACTGTGAAAAACAAACAAAAACAAAATGATGTAGGAAGAGAGAAGGAAAAAATGACTAAAGGTTATGGTGGTAACGTAATGAATTCCAATTAAAGTTGAGCAAACAAAAAACTTGCCAAAGATTACTGTAAGAACATATTGTTGTGATTTTGGAGAGAACCAAAAGATTCACATAAATTGAAGTTTCACACCTCAGTGAAGTTTGTGAAAAAATTAATTATTACGAGAAGCAAACAGTGTTTGCAATAAAGCGTCTTTTAACTGTCAAATTTCAACAAGTGTCTACAAAGACATCTGTAAGGGGTCAGGCAAGTATGTTCATAAAGTCAATGAATATGGAACATAGTCGAAGAAATTGGCGTAAAAATTTGAAAACACTAACAAATATTAAAAATGCAACAGTGAAATAAAGATAATTTTTACGTAATAGACTATAGAAATCCGGTAGTACGGAGTTGTCATATCTGGGATTAACACATTTTCTTTCTTTATCAATGTAAAAAGATTCTTTGGCTCAATTTTTCCACATTGAAGCTTCTATGTTTCCGCTCACTTATCGCGTGCTCTTCTTACTCGATTTTTGTTCTACCGCCTAGTTTGTCAATTTATTAGTATACTCCAGTTTAATATTTTATAAAATTCTGTTTCCAGTTGAAGTTACTGCAGTTGGATCGACATTTTTTTATTTGAATCGAAAAATCAAATTCTCATCATGTTAGATTGATATAAAAATAATCCTGAGCTGATTTGAGGATCATTTTAGATTAGATGCAGTGTTGAGGAAGTTCTTCAAGAAAAAACATAAGTACAGCTACATTTACTTCGTTAAAATGAAAACAAATAACGTAATAGCGTAACTTGTTGCATATATGTAAAAAATTATAAAACATTTCAAAAGAATCGATCAAGGATGACATTATTAAGATTTAAGAATTATCATCATCTTTAAGCATCTTCTAGGTGTACAATCCAGTTTAGAATTACCTAATCTTTATCTTAAATTATAAAATGGACCTAAAAGAGGCGTATTGATTATTGTAGAAAATTTAAAACAGAAAACAAAAAGTAAATGAAAAAAAATGGCTAAGGTCATAATTGTTTATTCATACGCAGTTATTAGCATATTTGTTCCTTTCTTCTTCCGCTTGAGACAAAAGTCGTGATTTCCATTTAATTTTAATTTACTATTGCTCTTTTTGTTTTCGAAAGTTTATTTACAATTGCATTCACATTGTTTTTATGGAAACTATTTCATTTAGAAATAATAGTGCATTTGGCAATTTTTTTAAGTTACTCATTTTTATAAATTAACAATTTGCTACATATTATTTATTCAAAACATGAAGAATAGTATTCTAAAGAGCATTCTAAGGAGCAGAATGAGCTTTTCTAAATTAAAATTGGATGAAAATTACGACTTTTGTTCAGAGCGGAGGAAAAAACACAAATATGTAAATAACTAAATTAGAATAAACAATTATGACTTCAACTATATTTTTATTATTTACGCTTATATTTTTCCTCTTAAATTTGTTGCAATTATAATAATCAATGGTATTTTTTTGTCAACTTCGAATTGAAAATCGTTTACTATGCAAAATTTAAAATTGCAAATCTTCAAAACTGAACTATTCAACAAAACAGAACGTTTTGAAGTTAAAAATTTTTTCTAAATATAAATCTTGAAAATCGAATAATTTTCAATTATATATTTTCAAAATTCAAGAATTTTCAGTTGTGATTTTACAGAATTGTGTAACTTCGAATGGTGAGTCTTTAAAATTTAAGAGCTTTCAATCATGGAAATTTACAATTGAAAATTTTCAAAATTGTAGAAACTAGAATTGCATATTTTTCAAATTGATGAGTTTCTGATTTTCAAATCCTCCTTATCACTTTAGGGAACTTATACTAATAAATAAAAATCAATTGATCGTACTAGAAATTTCTTTTTTTTACACTTGCAGGTAAAGAAGTAAAAAACAAATATGACGAATAAAAACACCACTTGATTCCTTATTTGCAATAAACGAGATTCTTCACATGGAAGATGAAAAGGCGTTTGATATAATGCACTTTATTTATTTTATCGACATTGCATTTTTACGGAGCATTAGATTTTTATAGACTAAATTTGCAAACTCTGTTCTATTTACTGGAAAAATGACGCTGCTTTGAAATATACTCGTAAAGAAATATAGCTCCTGAAATTACTTTCGAAGATTTATTTATAACAAAACTGTACAACAACTTCAAAAACTCGTTTTGTTTTATGAAAAGAACACTTTTTATAAAAATTCTGACAAACAAATAAGTTGTTAATAAGAATTGATCAAGACAGGGATAGTAACTACTATATCTAGCCGACTAGAATTTTTTTCCGTTAACCGAAACATTTCAAAGAACGATTGTGCTTATAATAAACACTAGTAAAATGTAATATAATACTCAAGGCGAGGTTCGAGACGAGGTTCGAGGCCTGATTCGAGACGAGGCTCAAGACGTGATTCGAGACAAGGCTCGAGACGCGATTCGAGACGCGATTCGAGACATGATTCGAGACGAGGCGAGTTTTTATACAAGATGAGATAAGTGGTAAAAACGGGGAGGAAAGTAGGATAATGGAAAGGGGTGATTTGAACGGCCTAATAGGCCACTAAACCCTGTTTTGTAGACGCACGTCGCCTATTGTAACAATTGAGTAAACATTAGATATAGAGAAGGTGTTGAAATTATTACAGGTAGTTGGGTGATCGAGGACGTGAGAAAAGGTAGAGTGGACTCAATGGGTAGATCGAGAGATTGGAAATGGGGTTGGCTAATGCATAAACAATGCGCCGTTTATCCGAGCCGGGGATGCAACCCCAATGAATAATAAACTACCCTGCGGACATGCGGATAGATAGACCTGATCTACTCCAGCGTATGGTACTTTGCGTATGCGTGGGTGTGGGTGGGGGGGGGGTATCGAAGAAGAAAAAAACCCTGTTGAGGATCGTCCTTCTTCGGTGCGGATATTATTGCTTCGACGAATGGCGAGACTGCAAAGGGTGAGATTAAAAGCTGCGAGTGAGGCCACGCGCTTTATGTGCTGGAACGACTTTTAGGGTCGCGACCCTCCAGTCACGTGTAGAATGCGGTTATATATAATATACCTACATCCGCGAGGAGGAAAAAATTCTCGGGGAAATTCGATATCCCGTTAATGTAAAATTATTTCCTCCCTAATGTCCTTTTATTAATCGACCTTCGCTTCCTGTCCGTGTCCACTTATGTGGGGCTCGACAAATTCCTCTGAAATATTGGAAGGTGAAAATATCAAGAGATTCATGGTTTTGAAAGAACGCTTTGTAAATTAGTTATAAATATTTAGGGCGGTATTTTATGTTTTCTTTATAAATTGGAAATTATTCTTGACAACTTCCATACTTCTCTCTTTTTGCCTTTTTTAAAAGAATTCCTCTTTTTACCCCTGTTTTCAAGAAACTTTACCTTTTTTTAAATGATTTTTTGCTTAAGTGCGAACTAAATTAATGTAAAACAATAGAAAAAATATAATTATTTTTTCAATGAAAGGTCACCCTTTTTAATTGAAAAATCTACTATTATATTATTGGTTCAGAATTCATTCCTTTTAATTCAAACGTTTTCTTTTGGATTGATTATTTAATTATTTTGTAGGAAATTCAAATGTTTTGTTGATAAGTCATTTTTTTGGTTAAAGATATAACTATTTTGTTGAAAATTCGTTTTGTTGGTCGGAAATTAATTTTTTCATCTATAAATTTAACTATTTTCTTTTCAGTTGAAAATTGATTGTTTTTCGTTGAGAATCCCACTATTGCATTTCTTGTTGAGAATTCACCTTTCTTGGTTGAAAATTTTGTTGCAACGCCGTTTTTTTTTTTGTTAAAAGTAAATTTCTTTCTGAAAATTCAACTATTCAATTCTGGGTTCAAAATCGATCGCTTTTAGCTGAAAATTCAACTACTTGATTGAAAGATCTTGTATTTTGTTGAAAATTACTATTTTTTATAGAAAATTAATATTTTGAACTAAAAATTTTACTTTTCCATTTTTCGCTAAAAATACATTGTTTTTAGTTAGAAATTCACATGTTACTATTTTCTGTTAAAAATTATATTTTTTGGTTGAACATATAAGTACTTAGTTAAAAGTTGAACCACTTTATTAAAAATTAATTTTCTTGGGTAAAAATTTCACTTTTTCGTTGATAATTCGTCTTTTTTTTAAATTAAAAACTAATCTTGACTATATATAATAAACTATCTTGACTAAAAAGGAACTATATTTATGTTTGGTTAAATATTTATTTATTTTTATTTAAAAATTCAACTTTTCTGTTAAAATTGATCTCCATTAGTTCAAAATTCAAATTATTGGTTGAAAATACATATTTTAGGTTGAAAATGCAATTATTGTGAAATATAATTAATAAATTTTTCGTTAGGAATAATTTTTTTTTCAGTTCAATTGTTTTGGATTCAAAATTTAAATCTTTTTTTGTTGAAATATCAACTATCGAATTTTTTCTTGAGAATTCACCTCTTTGGTTAAAAATTTCAATTTTTTTCGAAAATTCGTTTTCGTTGTTGTTGAAAATTAATTTCTTTATTGAAAATTGCACTATATCATGGTTTCTTGAATATTTATATTTTTTATTTAAAAATTTTTATATTTGTTGCAAAATTGATCTTTATTAGTTAAAAATTTAACTATTTGGTAGAAAGTACATGTTTCTAGATTGAATGTTCAACTATTTGGTTACAAATTGAACTATTTTGTTGAGAATTCCTCCTTTTGGTTAAATTTAATTATTTTTTATTCGAAATCAAAGACTTCTTATGTTGAAATATTAACTATTAGATTTTTCGTTTAAAATTGATCTCTTTTGGCTCTATTCAACATATTTGCTTTTAAAATTACCATTCATAAAAAATGTTAAAATTTTATCCCTTTTATTTAAAATATCACCATTTTATTAGAAACTTTTGTGGGTTCTATTAAAAATTCATTTTTTTAATTAAAAATTTGACTATTCCGTTTTTGATTGAAAATTTGTCTTTTTTATTTCAAAATCCAACTATTTGGTAAAAAATTTATCTTCTCTGGTTAGACCCATTATTTTCTATTGAATATAGATATCTACTTTCTTTAAAATATAAATACAACATTTTTTTTCGAGAATTCATCTTCTTTGGTACAAAGTTTTACATTTTTGGTTCAAAATTATTTCTTGGGTTAAAAATTACACTTTTTTGTTAAAAATTAGTTTCTTTGATGTTAAAAATTAACTTTTTACTGATAATTGAACTATTTTTTTTTCTTCAATATTTATATTTTTAATTGAGAATTTAAATATTGGTTTGAAAATTTATCTTTTTTAGTTCAAAATTTTACTCTTTTTTATTCAATATCAAATACTTTCAGGTTGAAATATCAACTATAAAATTTTTCGTTGAAAATTCGTCTTTTTGGATCGAGTCATTTTAGTTCAAAGTTTACCTCCATTGTAGAAAATATCACTATTTTATTAAAAATTATTTCTTTTTGTTAAAAATAATCTTTAAACGGAAAATGTTATTATTCCCTTTTTAGTCACCTATTTATATTTTTTATTTAAAAATTTAACCGTTTGGTTGAAAATTTATCATTTTTGTTACAAAAATCGATCATCTGGTTGAAACTTTATCTTTTTGGATTCAAAATTCAACAATTTGGTTGAAAATTCAAGCATTTTGATGAAAATTCCTCTCTTTTGCTTAAAAGTTTAACTATTTTGTTGTAAATGCCTCTGCTAGATTCTTGAATTATTAATTCACGTTATTGTTGCAAATTTAACTATTTGTTTGAAAATACATCTTTTTAGGTTGAAAATTCAACTGTTTGCTTAAAAATCTAATTACGTGGGTAAAAATTCAACTTTTTTTGGTTCATGGTTTAAAATTTGTCCCCTGAATTGTAAAATCATCACTTTTGGTAGAAAATCGATCTCTTTTGTAGAAAATGAAATATATTTTTTCTGGTTGATTTTAATATGGTAATCACGTTTATTAAAAAAAATAACTAATCTCCCTAATATCCTTCTATTTTGACCACAAATTACACCATTTCCCCTGCTTCTAAAGGATTTTGGTATGTGAAATATGATATTATATTTCAAGTAAAACTAGTTGGAGTTTCAATTTACGAAATATTGATTTTCTCTCAATCAGCGAGTATTCATAGGAGATGCATAGGTATTTTTTATCCGCGCAACGCTACTAATATACCCTTTATCTCTTGAAATTCCGATATTAATTTTCCCTAACTACATTACCATGTAATAAATTATTTATTAATCATTTTTTAAATTTGTTATATTTTCGGATGGATTTAAAATGATACAGTTCAATAATAACCTTGATTTTTACCCATTTTCTCCTTTTCCGCTGAAATGTAAACTGAATTAATAGAGCCCATTCAGAAAATCGAACTATTTTTTTGTGAAAAGTCTACTATTATATTTTTGGTTCGGAACTCATCTCGCTTGATTGAACATGCTACTATTTTTGTTGAAAATTAATTCATTTTAATGAAAGTGCAGTTATTTTGTGAATAAGTCATATTTTTTGGTCAAAAATTCAACTAATTGGTTGAAAGTTAAACTACTTTGTTAAAAATGAATCTCTTCGGTTGATAATTCATCTTTTTTGATAAAAATGTGGAAATTACGTTTTCAGAAAATTAATTTTGTTGGTTGAGAAATCATCGTTTCTGGTTAGAAATGCGACTGTTTGGTTGAAAATTAATTTGGTTGGGTTCAGAATTCAACTGTTTTGCTGAAAATTCTACCTTTTTGGTTGAATTTAACTGTTTTTTTATTTTAAATTAAAATCTTTTTTGATAGAAGTATTAACTACCACATTTTTTGTTGATGATTCATCTTTTTTTTGTTAAGAATTCAACTACATGGTTCAAATTTGAACTAATTTGGAAAAAATTCATTTTGTTTTGGTTGAAAATTCATCACTCAAGATAAAATTTATATTTTTGGGTTGAAAATTGAACTATTTTGAGTATTATTTTGTTGAAAATTCATCTTATTTTAATTCAAATGATTTTTATGAACAATTAATATCTTTTCCAGTAGAAATATTAACTTTGAAAATTTTAATTGCAAATTAATTTTGTCTGGTTGATAATTCAACTACTTGATTCAAAGTTGATCTACTTAGCAAAAAAATAAAATTTGATTGAAGATTCATCATTTAAGTGAAAAATTAAGTTGAATATCTCTTTTAGTAACATTTTCAATTATTTGGTCATGTATTGAAAAACATTGTTAACTGTCTTTTTTTGCTTGTGCGTTAAAATGCAACGGTTTTTTTTTTTTTTTTTTTTTTTTTTTGAAAAATTGTCTTTCTAAGCATATGTTCTTGGAAATTCGCCTTTTCTTTTTTAATTCAACTGTTTTTTATTGAAAACTAAAGTCTTTTACGATGAAATATCAACCCTCACATTTTTTGTTGACAATTATTTTGTTGTTTTTAATTATTCAACTGTTTGGTTAAAAGTTCAACTACTTTTTTAAACAATTATTTTTTTATTCGAGGATTCATCATTCAAGTTTAAAATTAAGTTGAAAATCTCTTTTGTTTTGAAATTTAATTATTTTGTTGAAAATTCTGCTTTTCTGGAAAGAAAATTTGTTCTTTCGGATTGAAAAATCATCTTTGGCAGATAGTTGAAATTCAAACTGCTTTGTAGAAAATGCATTTTTGTTGTTGTTAAAGATTCATCTCCATCGGGGGAAATTTATGTTATTTTTTTTTTAAATACCTTTTTTGTTGAACATTCCTATTTTCGAATTGAAAATTAAACTGTTTTGTAGAAAAATTGTATTTTTGGCTTAAAAATTCAAGAATTTGGTTTAAATTTTCTTTCACTATTGAATGACAAATTTTTTCTGGTTGAAAATTCAACACTTTTGTTACGTATTCGCCTTTTTCTCTTGAAAATTTAGCAAACTTTATTAAAAATTGATTTATTTTGTTGAAAATTCTTTTTTTGTAGAACATTAATCTTTGCACTTGACAATTCCATTTTTTGTATTCAAAATACAACTTTTAAAAACAAAATAATGTTTTTGATTAAACATTCGACTATTTTGTTGAAAACTTGTTCTTTTCGTTTAACTAAGCTAGTTAAAAATTCGTCCTTTTTGGTCGAAAAGTCATCTTTTCTGGTTGAAAATGAACTTACTTTGTTGAAAATTCAACCTTTTGGTTGAAAATTTAAATTTTTTGTGAATAATTCACCTTTTACCCTTTGAAAATCAACAAATTTGTTGGAAATTCAAGTATTTTTTTGAAAAATCATCTTTTTAGTTGAGGATTCAATTAAACTAGTTGAAAATTCGTCTTTTGGTAAAAAATTAGTTTTCTTGATTGAAAAGTCATCAGTTTGGTTGAAAATTCGACTTTCGTAGAAAAATCATCTCTCAACTGCCTCATAAAAAGTCGTCTTTTTGGATTGAAATTTAACTTTCTTTGGTTGTATTTTAATCCTTTTTGTTGCTTGCAAATGCACATTTTCGGTTGAAAATTCGACTGTATTTTTTTTTTTTGTAAATGAATTCCTTTGAATGAAATATTTATCTTTTATGGTGAAGGAATCATCTTTTTTGGTTAAAAATAAAAAAAAAACTTGTTGGAAATGTAACTGTCTTCGAAAAAATTGGTCCTTTTAGCTTAAAAATTAAATTATTCGGTTCAAAGTTTTAAGAACATTTTGGGCTACGTTACTTATCTGGTAAGGAGAGGGGGGCGCGGTTTAAAATAATCCAAAATTGGAAACGTTGTTATGAACGACCCCTGAGTTAATTAATTACCCAACTATTCAGGAAATGCATTAGAGCAATAATAAATTCTCTCTGTAATTTCTGGACGAGTGCAACATGTATGTTATGTTGTAAAAGCATTAATCATAGGTCCACCTATGGTGGCCTGATTCGAGAGCAAATATGTGCATTTGGAACTGCGCTTTCGGCGATAAATTGCTTAAAAAGGTTAATCGATAAGACCTTTACTGTTTATCTATCCAGCGGAGCTGATGCGAGTTCAGCAGCGATTTATTCAGTTCCAATTTCCCTCGGAAACGTATCTCTCTGATATTTGGATAATTTTCGTTAACATACGTCTTCATTCATTGGTGATATATCATATGCAAATTGATTGAAAGTTAGATAAGTTTGATGAATCGGGTGCGATATACTCTGCTTGTGACAAATAAAAATTAGGTCAAGCCAAATTAATTTCCCTGGGATTTGATGCAGTATTTTGTTTGATATAGTTAATTCTATATGGGTCATTTCAAATTAGTATTCGGAATTCTTGGCCCTCGCTAATTTCATATGTGCTCTTTAAAAACTACATTGCGCTATTTGGACAGATTTTTCCACTGCTCTCCTTCTTCGTTATGAATCATCACATAAATCACTTGATGTCAATTGATGCTGACCAGCTAAGAATTTAATTTAAAGATGCTGGATTTTTTGTCGGTTTACTGGTTCATTCTCCATTTCCAATCCTCAGGAAGAATCCATCTTTATAGTTGGTTTGTTCCATTGTTGTATTCTCTTCGAAGCGTACTGTATAATTTTCTGATGTGAATTGATTTTCACTAGGTAAAAATCCAATTACAAAATGTCGGATTGTATTTCGTTGATATACTGGTCCATTTTTCATTTCCAATCCTTCAAAAGAAGCTATCTTTATAGTTGGTTTGTTCCACTGTTGTATCTTTTTCCAAGCGTACTGTATGATGAACTGATGTTGAATGATTTGAACAGGTAAGGATTTAATTAGATGTTGGATTTTTTGTTGGTTTACTGTTCCATTCTCCATTATCAATCATTTGAAAGAATCCATATTCATAGTTCATTTGTTCCATTGTTGTATCTTCTTTCAAGCGTGCAGCATAATTATCTAATGTTAATTGACTTTCAGCAGGTAAAAATCCAATCAGAAAATGTTGGATTGTTTTTCGCTGATATACTGGTCCATTTTTCCTTTCCAATCCTTCAAAAGAAGCTATCTTTATATTTGGTTTGTTCAACTGTTGTATCTTTTTCCAAGCGTACTGTATGATTAGCTGATGTTGAATGATTTGAACAGGTAAGAATTTAATTAGATGTTGGATTTTTTGTTTGTTTACTGTTTCATTCTCCATTTCCAATCCTCTGGAAGAATCCATCTTCATAGTTGGTTTGTTCCATTGTTGTATCTTTTTCCAAGCGTGCTGTATAATTATGTAATGTCAATTGACTTTCACCAGGTAAAAATCCAATTAGAAAATGTTGGATTGTTTTTCGTTGATATACTGGTCCATTTTCCATTTTCAATCCTTCAAAAGAAACTATCTTTATAGTAGGTTTGTTCCATTGTTGTATCTTCTGCCAAGCGTACAGTATGATTTGCTGATGTTGCATTATTTAAACAGGTAAGAATTTAATTAGACGTTGGATTTTTTGTTAGTATACTGGTCCAATCTCCATATCCAATTCTTTGAAAGATCATATCTGTATAGTTGGTTTGTTCCATTGTTGTACCTCTTTTCAAGAGTGCTGTGTAATTAGCTGATTATATTTTATGTTGACCAGGTAAGAATGTAATAAGAAGATGTTGGATTTTTTCTTGTTGGTATAACCGTCCACTATCGATTCTCAATGCTTCAAAAGAAGCCATATTTATAGTTGGTTTGTTCCATTGTTGTATTTTCTTCCAAGCGTACTATACGATCAGCTAATGTTGAATGAATGGACCAGGTAAGAATTGAATTAGAAGAGGTTGGATTTTTTGTTGGTATACTGGTTCAGTCTTCATTTTCAATCCCATAAAAGATCACATCTGTATAGTTGGTTTGTTCCATTATTGTATCTTCTTCCAAGCAAACTGCATAATTAGCTGGTGTTAATTTACGTTGACTAAGTAAGAATTTAATTGAAAGATGTTGGCTTTTGTGGTTAGACTGGTTCAGTCTCGATTTTCGATCATTCAAAAGATCACATCTGTATAGTTGGTTTGTTCCACTGTTGTATCTTTTTCCAAGCGTGCTGTATAATTAGCTGATTATAATTAATTTTGACCAGGTAAGAATTCTATAAGAAGATGTTAGATTTTTTCCTGTTGGTATCCTGGTACATTCTTTATTTCTAGTCCTTTGAAAGAAGCCATCTCTATAGTTGGTTTGTTTCATTCTTGTGTCTTCTTCCAAGCAAACTGCATGATTAGCTAGTGTTAATTTACGTTTACCAGGTAAGAATGTAAATATAAGATGTTGAATTTTTTTGTTATTATATTGGTCCATTTCCCATTTTCAATCCTTCAAAAGATCACATTTGTATACTCGGTTTGGTCCTCTGTTGTATCTTCTTCCAAGCGTGATGTATAATTAACTGATTATAATTAATGATGACCTGTTAAGAATTTAATATGAAGATGTTGGATTGTTTTTGTTGGCATACTGTTCCATTCTTCATTTCCAATCCTTTGAAATTAGCTATCATTATAGTTGGTTTGTCCCATTGTTTTAGCCTTCTTTCAAGTGTACTGTATAATTAGCTATTGTCAATTTGCGTTGACTCAGTAAGAATTTATTTAGAACATGCTGAATTTTTTATTGGTATAATTTCCATTTCCAATCCCTTGCAGGACCCACCTGTATAGTTGGTTTGTTCCATTGTTGTATCTTCTTCCAACCGTATTGTATAATTATCTAATGTCAATTGATATTCACCAGTTAAAAATCCAAATAGAAAATGTTGGGTTGTTATTCGTTGGTTTACTGGTTTATTCTCCATTTCCAATCCTTTAAAAGATCGCATCAGTATAGTTGGTTTCTTTTATTGTTGTACCAGCTTCCAAGCAAACTGCATAATTAGCTGATGTTAATTTACTTTGACCAGGTAAGAATTTAATTAGATAATGTTGAACTTTTTGTTGGTATACTGGTCCATCCTCCATTTCCAATCCTTTAAAAGATCACATCTGTATAGTTGGTTTGTTCCACTGTTGAATCTTTTTCCAAGCGTGCTGTATAATTAGCTGATTATAATTAATTTTGACCAGGTAAGAATTTGATAAGAAGATTTCAGATTTTTTCTGGTTGGTATCCTGGTCCATTATTTATTTCCAGTCCTTTGAAAGAAGTCATCTCTATAGTTGGTTTGTGCTATTGTTGTATCTTTTTCCAAGCTAGCTGTATAATTAGCTAATTATAATTGATGATGACCTGGTAAGAATTTAATGAAAAGATGTCGGATTTCTTCTTGTTGGTATACTGGTCCATTCTTTATTTCCAATCTTTTAAAAGAAGCCATCTTTATAGTTGTGTTGTTCTATTGTTGTATCTTCTCTCAAGCAAACTGCATAATTAGCTGATTATAAATGATGATGTCCTGGTAAGAATTGAATAACAAGATTTTGGATTTATTTTGTTGGTATACAGATCCATTCTTTATTTCCAATTCTTTGACAGAAGCCATCTTTATAGTTGGTTTGTTCTATTGTTGTATCTTCTTGCAAGCGTGCTGTATAATTAACTGATTATAATTGATGATGAGCAGGTAAGAATTTCATAAGAAGTTGTTGGATTCTTTTTTATTGGTATACTCGTCCATTACTTATTTCCTATCCTTTTAAAGAATTCATCTGTATAGTTAGTTTGTTCCGTTATTGTATCTTCCTCTAAACGTGCTGTATGATGAATCACACAATGATTGAATCCACCAGGATGACGTCATAAGTATGAATTCCCCAACCCCTTCAAGGTTAAAATTCATTCTTTAATTTTACTTTATAAATGTCTGAAATAAAAAAATATACATTCGAACATATCATTTAATAGACTACATAGGCTAAAATGAGTCAATTCTATATGAAACGCTCAAGATTCAAAGTCAAAATATCTTGTATTTTCAATAAAATAGTTAAATTTGCAACCAAGAAATATTAATTTTTTACCAAAAGAGGTGAATTTTCAACAAAACAGTGGCGTTTTCATGCTAAGAAGTCGAATCTTTCAGAAAACATAGAATTTCTAAAGCAAAAAAGATAAATATTCAATTGTTTCCTTATTGTTTCTTCATAACTAGGGAGGCAAAGGAATGTTAAATATTTCAGAAAAAAGTGCAACATTAATCAGATGGTTGCATTTACAACAAAACAGTCCGATAGTTCAATCAAAAGAGACAAATTTTTAACAAAACAAATAAATTTTTAACCAAATAGTTGAATTTTTTTCAAGAGGGACAAACCACCTATCCACAAAGACAAGTTTTCCACACAATTCAGAAAAGCTTGAAATCGATTTTCGAAAAGAGACCATTTTTGAGAAAATCGTTTAATTTTCAACCAACAAAGACAAACTTTCAACCAAGTATTTACATTTTCAACAAAAGAAAAAACATATTACCAATCAAACTGGTCATTTACATTTAATTAGTTGAACCTGCAAGCAAGAGATGAATTTTCAACAAAATAGTTCAATTTTAAAACCGAATCGTATTTCCAAACAAAAAAGATTGAACTTTGAACAGATACAGTTGCGTTTTCAAACAAATAGTTGAATCTTCCTGCCAAAAATATTAATTTTCAGCATAGAATTTTTACCCCAAAAATGTGCATTTTTCATTAAAAGAGACCAATTTTCTATCCAGGGAAACGAATTTTCAAAAGAAAGTTGCATTTTTCAAAAAAGGATCACTATCTAGACCAACGTCTAACCTTTTGTTAGTTGATTTAATTTACCAAAATAACAATCAGTAAATGTTTTACTGAATGTTTCTGTGAAAAATGTAAATATTCAATACAATCATTTTGCAGAAGAATATTTTTTTATTCAAAATAATGAACCAAACGATAGAAATCATTGTCTTGTGAAAGAACATTAGATATATTATTTGAAATAATACAAATGAGTGCATTAACAAATTTATTATTATTATTTGTATTTGAGTTTAGTAGAGATGCTGGATTGATTTACAATAAACTTTCCTTACTTTTAGAGTGGCCTAAATATAGGGTGGGACAGGTTAAAAATAGTAGCCTAAGGGGTGAACAAGGGTAAAAAGGCGTAGTAAGAAGGGTTGCTGAGGTTAAAGAACAGGGATCTTTTCATAACTCAGAGAGATTTTCATTGCATAGAGCTAGCGTAATAATTCTGTCGCAAATAGGAATAAGAATTAACGCAATTTAATTCCTAGATCCGTTAATTTGAAGAACACGTGAGGCTAAAGTACCCAAAGGAAGATGAGAAAGGAAAGCAAAAGGCAAAAGTAAAACGAGGATTCGTAGCTTGTGCAAATCAGGTGTGAAAGACGTGGGGCGTGGAAAAACAGTAGGGTTGGTTTGATACGAATGGCTAAAAGTGGAGTGGAAACGGTGGGAAGATTTTCTTGCTAACCAGGTTGATTTAACTCAGTATAATGACATTGCGGTAATTCACTCGGTGCGAGTGAAGAACCACGAAGAAATAGAAATTGAGGGTGCGGCGAGAAATGTAAGGGAAATTAAATAAATGGAGTGGACCAACAGAGGAGAAAGGGCAAAAAGGGAAACTGGGGATGGGGGATTAGGGCAAATGCGGTAAACGCAGTTCAAGCAAGAATACGTGAAGCTAGGCTGCTGGAAGTGAATGAAACTAAGGGTTTTCTTTAACTCGATAAAACGCGATCCTGTTTTATCTGGTTACAGTAATCCACTTATCCCATTGTGAAGCGAGAGAAGAACGGAGTTGGTCCCGGTGTGCAAAATGAGATTATGCAGAGGTAACTGAAGAAAATAGTGTCTCGAAAATTAATTCAAAGAATGCGTCGCGACACGTCGCGTCGGTGTCGTTATTATTGGGGTAGCGATATTCCAACTACTCGACACTGCCACCACACTAGAAAGTTGCTTGCTATTGGACTGGTTCCAATTGCGAATCGAACTGCTCCTGGTTGTTGAGTGTGAGTTATGACGTTTATTTATTTTGCCGAGAGCGAGATCAATGCGCTTCGAATACTGGGTAACTATACTGGTTCAGTGGTGTGAGTGCGTTTCACAAATTCGACTTCCGCTCTGGGTATCCACAAGTTCTTGCTGGAAAATAGACAATTGATGTGATTTCATCTTGTATGCACTGCATAGTGAGAGTCTTCATGTTTACATTTACCAGCTTACTAAGTACCATGGACAAAATATTCTGCATATACTTATTCGTAAAGAGATGCAGATAACAGAAGAAAGAATCTGGGAAGTACAATGCAGGTTTATGTCAGGAGCATCATGCACGTATCAGATATTTAGCTTGAGATAAATCACAAAAAAAAGTCTGAAAGAAAACAGATAAGTTTCCTAAGCATTTGTTGATCTGGAAAAGTCTTTGATAAGGTGAACAGAATGAAACTCTAGAAAGTTCTGAAATAATGCGGAGTCAACGGTGCGTGGGTAAGCGATTTCAGATGATAAGATTGGTACAGGAAAATCAGCGCATGATTTGCAAAGAACGTTGAGCAGACTAAATACTACCATAAAGACCATATGTCTTAAGATTGACGTACATATACCAAAAATTCTTGTATTTGGAAGAATGGATGAGAAAACAGTATGCAACATTACATTAGACAAAGATAGGATAGAACAAGTTAATAATAATGTGTATCTTGCAAGTTTATTCACTAATGGTGGAAAGATGAATGGAGCGATGTCCAGGTGTATGAACGATAGTAGGAAGATAAAAGATAGTGGTTCTGACTATGCGACTATCAGTCACTTTATCTATTTTTTTGTGGACTGTGACGTATGATGACTTTGTGAAGCTTTTCGCTTGGGGTCAGCGCTAGAGAGATTGATCAGCGACACGTGTCGAAGCGATGTTGCGGAACAAACGTGCTGTTTGAATAAGCAACACGAAAATTCTAGATTGATCGTAAATATGTCCCTTCTTCTACACATCCCTTACTTACTGTTACCATATGCGTTTCATAATCCCCGATAGTATGAAGAGACTGAAATCTAGCGAGTTACTTAATAATAATAATAGATTTTAACGATTAATTACGTCGCAGCAGTCAAAGAGTCCGCAAATCATAAAATTTTGTCGGTGGCTATATGTATGTGAATATGTCTGGTTACCTTAATGTTGTAGCTACGCTAACATTTCTAAGATTTGACAAAACAATTCAGCCTTTAATAGACATTTTTAGGGTACCAAGATTAAGGTTCAGTTCATCAGACAGATGAATTAAACCGAAATTAAACGAATTAGAGCATTTGCAAAATTAGAATAAAACATTTTTAGGAGTTTCAGAAAAGGTCTAGGAAAGTAAGCATATGAATATTGTCACCATAAGTATCGAGCCTATATTAGAACCATACATTAGCATCTATTTTGGTTCAATTCAACTGTTTTTTATATAGAATTCAATTTTTTGGGTTAAATCATCAAGTAAAGAGTGACAAAACTTGAATTTTATAGAAGACTTAAACAAATGTCTAACTTAAATGCAATAGATTCTTTTCAATTGACAAAGTCATTTTGAGCTATTATTGAGCACTATGAAACCACGAAAAGAAAATCTTGAAAGAATTTATGACTTCCGAGAACATCTCTTGTCAATTGGTACGGCGCTTCTCAATAACGCTGATTTTAACTCAGAAAGAGTTGCTTAATTTTTTTATTTCAAACAAAATTTCTTTCGAGCTATTACTTAGCTTATCAAAACGGCGAAAGGATCAAAATTTTACATTTAGTTGAAAATTTAATTATTTTGTTGGAAATTCACTGACTTGATTCAAAAGTCATTCTTTTCAATCGAAAATTCAACTCTTTTGCTGGAAATTCATTTTTTTGTAGAAGATTCATTGTTTTAATTAAAAATTTATTTCTGTTGGTAGAAATTTCATCTCTTTGGTTAAAACTCCAATTTTTTTGTTTGAAGGTTAGTCCTTTTTGGTTGAAAAGTCTACTGTTTTGTTGAAAATTGGTTCTTTGGACTTAAAACTCAACTAGTTGGTAGAAAGCTAAACTCCTTTGTTATACTTTCTCTTTTCCTTCGGAGATTCATTATTAAAGTTCAAAATTCATCGTCTATTTTGAAAATTTAACTATTTTGGTAACACTTAATTTTGTTGTTAAAATTTATTTATTGAGCTAAAAAAGGGACTATTCAATTTTTTGTGAAAAATTGAACTATTTGGTTAAAAAATTATCACTTTTATATGAAAATTAAACAAGTTGATTTAAAATTCATGTATTTTGTTAAAAATTCGTCTTTTGTGTTAAAAAATTAATTTATCATTCCAGTTGTAAATTCATCTCTTTGGTTGAAGATTGAACTGTTTTGTTGAAAATTATTTTTTTTTTCGAAAATTATTATTTGTAGCAGAAAATTAACCTATTCGAGTTAAAGACTCATCATTGCAGTTGAATATATATCATTGGTTGAAAATTTAACTATTTGGTTGAAAATTGGTCCTTTTTGGTGGAAAAATTATCCATTTGGTTGAAAATTCACGTATTTTAGTAAAAATTCTTATTTTGTGACAAGAAATTATTTTTCCTGATGGAAAATTCATTTCTTAGTTAAAAATTAAACTTTGGATTAAAATTCATATCCTTGATTAAAAATTAACTATTTGGTTTAAAATTGATCTTCTTGAGCTGGAAACTCAACTATTTGGTAAGCCTCCAGCGTTTCAAAAAAATATTTGGTATTGTTGCTAGAAACTTGTAAAACCAGAAGTAGAAGTCGGAACTAGGTCAATCAGAAAGAAGCCTTTTAGAAAGAAAAAAATTAATTTGGGAAGCCATAGAGATGTATAGCCCAATACAAAGAAAAAATTATAATTTTTCTCCTACCTTGAAATTCAAATTTTTCTATAACTTTCCTTGTCTTATAAACATTATGTCAGAAATTACTAACCTACGACTTTTAATAGAATGTATAACAACGACGACTCGACAGTTTTGAATTTAATTTTGTGCAAATTAATTTTGGATTCGGAAAGGTGGATCATTTTCATCTGAAGTTGATAATCAGAATGATACATATACAGAGGTTTGATATCCTGAGGTTTACTGTGATTTCAATTAATTTCGATACAAAATTTCTCATGAATTTACCACTTACATTTCTGAAAAAAATTGAAAAAATCTACATAAAAAGAGGGATAGGATGTGTTCAAACGTGAAAGAAAATATTATTACTATTATTATACCGTTGCGCCAAACCCCTTCCGGTTCAAGCGTAACTTGTTCGGTTCAACCCTTGTTACACTACCAAGATCAAGGAATTGATATGGTAAGGGAGAGTAGGGAATGTTTAAGAGAAGGGATAAATTTCAGATCAATATTGAATTCACCTGTTGCTTATTTAAACAGCACGCTTGCTCTACAACACCAGTCCGACACGGTTCGTCGGTCAATCTCTCTAGCAATTAACCAGGGTGGAAAGCTTCACAGTTAAGTAATATTTGAAAGCTCCCTAGATAGTTAAAGAATGGTATTCATTGTATGTAGAGGTTTGATGATGTGTATGGAGCAGGAGGAGTGCATCTGTGTTATCTAGCCTGAAAGTTTTATCGAGGGCGTAGGTAATATGATGAAGAGTCCTGGGAGTGCATCGTATAATTTCCCAGGATGGCAAAGGTCTAGGAGAAGAAGAAGTTGAGATACGAAACAAAAGGTAGATGAAGTCAAACGTACGTACGTATACAAGCGAGCGAGTATAGGGAAGAGATGAGGTAAAATGAGCCTCTACTGCCCTAATGTAATATCCTCTTCTTGGAGGCCTGAAGCTTCATGCTGTGTATTGCAGTAAGTGGAATATTGCGAAGAACGTGTGCTTTTCCTTTTCCCTTTTTATTTCCCTTCTTTGTACTCTCTAACTTCATCGCGAGCGATGCTGAGATGTTTGATAATACACTTTTTCCTCCTTCTTCTAGTACAGGAAACCATTTTTCAAATTATTTTCATATCTTTCAATTTCTTATCAAAAGAGGAAAAAGGCTTGACTAGCTATTACTTTTCGCTAACAGAATACGACGCCTGAGACGATCGCAAAATAATTAGGCAGGCGCTTAGTTGTTGGCGAGAGAGGTTGTGAAACTTAAAATTTATCATAAATTCAGTTTATTAAAGAAGAATGTTTCATCAATAAATGGTTAAAATGAACAACTTTTATTTTGTCATAGCATTTTGAACGGTATATACTTTAATAATCAAAGGCTCAAAATTTTGAACACGGAGCTTATATGGAAGCACCTCTATAAATATAAATGTTATATTTCCTAAAATTCTGAAATCTCAAGCACGGATTAATGAAATTTTTCCATTTGAATATTCAAAAGCGAGCTTCGCGAAATATTAAAAAACGGTGAAAGATACACAATAATTTTGCTAGTGAATGTATGTATATGATACCACGGGTCGACAATTTCGATGAAACCGTCCCGGCTACGTTATTAATTTGTCACACGTTCGCGATGTAGAGCGAGGGGAAACATTTCACGGACATCCCATGAGATTGAACACACACAAACACACATGTGTATGGATAAACATTCTCATACTCTTAAGCACACATGACCAATCCCCCCATTATTATGCATTCCCATTATTCACCGTATCAGAATATTCCCAGTCTACACAAAGTTTCCGACATCGTCTGAGTAGTTTATGAATACAAGGTGTGAT
This sequence comes from Andricus grossulariae, assembly GCA_011634705.1. Taxonomy (NCBI): domain Eukaryota; kingdom Metazoa; phylum Arthropoda; class Insecta; order Hymenoptera; family Cynipidae; genus Andricus; species Andricus grossulariae. The sequence goes on from JAABKJ010000755.1 coordinate 3,018,206, forward strand.
TGCGGTGTACAAGGTGTTTATCAAAACCAACCTCTGCTCGCGCACAAGTCTAGAGGTTCAATAACTCAAACATGCATTTCCTTTGACTGAAACGCGGGTTGGGACCTGATATTACTTTTGTACACATGGTACCGCATCGATTCTCTAAGACAAAAGGCCGAGTGCAGGCGGCTTCTCGATTTTCATTTTTTAATCCTTACAACCAGACTTTGAAGAAAGTTCTCGTGATAAGAGTCCTCAATCAGGGTACCTTGAAACACGGATAGGGGAAACTTCACATACTCCTTACTTCAATAAAATACACTAAGCAAAGCCCTCCATGAGGGCCAGTGACTATCCAAGGTCATTCGTTTCAGGAATCCATCGCGGCTCTTCCTACATCAACAAATGCATAGAAAACTTTTTTGTTTTCTATCAAACTTCTTTCTGAGATTCGTCTCAAGCTTAGTATCTGATCCGCACATGATCTCCGTGACATAAATTTACGCTGGACTTTTCAGATCTTTTCTTTTGTTATTTCCATGACCTTATCAATAAGTATTTTTGTAAATATTTTGCCTACGGTACTCATCAAGCTGATGGCTCTGTTATTAGCGCAGTTACCTTTATCACCCTTCCTCATGTAGAGGGGCACGATAATTGCCTTTCTCCAGTCATCTGGAACTTCCCCATTCTCAGCGCACATGTGGGCGTCCGCATGGAAAAGTCTCTTATATTCGTCTAGGGTGATATAGACGGATATTTTGGAAGTTTGAACTTCAAAAAACTGATCTAGATTTGGTGATCGCCAAGAATGTCTCCTGAACTGGAATCTGTTCTTTTCATGCGGACACCCACATAATATATTCATCAACTTTCTCAGCCTCACTATTCTTATATGATTTTTTTCAGAAGTATATACTTGACTAACAGATTTCAAAATTTTTTTGTTTCAGGTGAGTTCAACTTGATATAGATGTATCCTCACAGAAGGTTTGAATTAAAAATTACATATGATATAATTTCTACATTTTGTATTCCTACGATTCCAGATTGAAATTGATATAAAGAGATAATAAAGTTTACACATTTGCATAGGTTATCTAGTAAGAAAAAATAATAGGCATACTATTTGTTACCAGGATTTCCTATTACCCTTGCTATCATCAAACGCATCTTTCTCTTCGCAAAAAAAATATGATCTTCATGAAATACTTTATAAAAATAAATGTGCTAATCCCAAATATGAAAGCTCGCATTTATTCACACAACAGTGATGTATCGATATATTTTTCAGGAAAGCTTTAATGGCTTCTATATTTCCACCTTCTTTTATTTCTCTCCTCTAAAGAAATTTGAATTCCGTTTCCCGATAAAATAGGTATCTCTCAGCGGACTGAGCAATAAAAGTCACAATAGAAAGAACACTCCAGATTGACGTTTTCATTTTGATTTAATGAAAGAAGGAAAATGAAGTTCCTTTTCACTTTAAAAAAGTAATTTTTCTTGTCTTTCATCAAATATTCTCCAAATATAACAAACGAATTTCAATTTTTTCTGTGAAGCTTGCTTTCTTCGTGGGGATAATTTTCTTGAGATTTATAATGGCGAATTATTTTTTCATTTTTTAGCTTACTTGTTATGAGATTTAAGATAATTTTGGTGCACCTATTGCTTTAAGCCTTCTTATAAAATTAATCCGCTTTTATTAAAGTTGAAAGAGGATCAAGGCAATTTAGGCATCCCTTCTGTGGTTAAGAGGCTTTCAAGAGAAGCATCTTACTAGCTTCAATTTATTGGTTTACCAATCGATTCGTGTACGGGTGCTTGAAACAGAAGACCCTAGAGTGTCAAGTGGATGAAAGTGTCAATTATCCTCTTTCTGAAGTTTCTGATTCTTCATGCTCAAAACTCAAAGTGTTTTCAAGTTTATAATGTTTCCGCTTGTTGGTGAACAAATTTTCATTTTGTATTAGAATTCATTTTACAATTTATCTTTATTTGAACCCAACTAGAATTTTGAATCTAGATATAAAAAACTGGAGGAATTTCAGCACAGGGAACTAGAAAGGAATGTCAAATTGACAGACTTTATATAGAAGACCCTAGAGTGTCAAGTGGATGAAAGTGTCAATTATCCTTGTCCGGAAGTTTCCGATTCGTCATGTTTGAAGCATTGAAGTATTTTTGAGTTTATGTGCTTTCTGGTCATTGGTTAGCAAATTTTTATTGGATAATAAAAATTCATTTTATAATTTATCCTTGTTGGCCCAGATTGTATCGAATTGTTCTAAATTTGTAATATTAGTTTTGAACCTTTTTACATTTTGAGGCTGGTCAAAATTAACCCTGGAACACAAGTCAAGGTTCTTTCAGATTCTATTTCAAAATGGCCCATTTATCATATTTTGATTAAATAATTTGTTTACAATATAAACGTTCGCCTTCATCATTAAAACAATAGACGTTTATAATGAATTTAAAGAAATCCAAAGTGAAGTGATTTCAAATTGTACTATTCAAATAGTGGATATCGTATTTTGCGAAAATTTTTCTGAATGTAAATAGAATGTTAAACCTACATATCAGAAACTGGAGGAATTTTAGCACAAGGCAGTAGATTGAAATTTTAAGTTAAAAGACTTGAAATAGAAGACCCTAGAGGGTCAAGTGGATGAAAGTTATCCTCTTGCTGAAGTTTCCGGTTTGTGACTTATGTAGTTTCCAGTCATGGGTGAACAAAATTTTCATTTTATATTGGAAATTTATTTTATAACTTATACTTATTGGCCTGGATTGTTTCGAATTGTTCTCAATTCATAATATCAGTTTTGAACCCTTTAGCGTTTTGAGGGTAACCAAAATTAACGATGGAACACAATTTAAGGATCTTTTGGATTTTATGACAAAGTATCCATATAATAAAATTTTAATTAAACAATTCAGAAGATAAACGCGTTTATATTCAACATATTTTATTAAACAATTCATTTGTATTGGCCTAGATGGTTTCCAAGTTTTCTAGATTTAATATATAAGTTTTGCATCTTTGCTATTTTAAGGCTGGTTTAAATTAACCCTGAAAAACAAACCAATGCTCTCTTAGATTCTATGGATAAGTTTACATTTTATCCAAATTTGATTGCATCCATTATTTAAATTATAAATTTTGTTTTTCGTCAATGAAAACATTTCTAAACGACTTTTCCCGAGTGATCCGCTTGCCTATATTGCCCTCCAAACAAAAAAGGTTGTAACTAGATTGTGGATGGGTCCACCGTCAACCTAACAGTTAATTTAATATTTGCATTTATTCACATATAATATATATTAGAAAAAATGATACTGAAATAAATAAATCTTGGCCAAATATGATTAACCTTCATCTAGTGATGTTAAATTATCATTTATATTGTCAGTTTTCAATGTGGAAATGTAATTATGATATCTGGTCTATATATTTGTCTATATCCTGTCTACAATCAGTGATAAGTTTAAAAAGCAAAATAGAAATGATTTTTATAAATTAATCTTCCAAAACAATAGTTAGCGATTTTTTTTTTAATTTGAACGATGAGCAAACTGAGATATAATTTGTAAATAGTAAATGTTTACAGAAATGAGCACAAAATTCTTTAAAAATAATAATGAATCCCTTATTGACAGAAAGTAAACATCAGTAGAATGAACTTATGAATATTTTTTTATGTTCTTTGTTTTCATTTTTGATTTATATTTTGAAATATCATTTGACGTGCAGATTCCCTCTCGTGATGACTTCTGTAGTCGTCACAAACTTGTAGCTGATGTAGTTTAGTCACTGGATGACGATAAACTCCATTAATACTTTTCATGTCTGCAACTTTTACCATGTTGTTCTTTCCAGAAAATTTTTTTATCATAAATCCCATTGACAATGATGCTCGACTTGAGTTCTTGTCCTCTATGATATTCCTAACCATCTCTTCCAAAGCTGATCAGCTAAATATTGCGATATCAGCCACTGCTTTCGCGTTACCTCCTTATCTTTGGTGAATAATCAAGAAGTTCCAATTTCACAAGAATAACCAATCAAAATATCATTCAGAGAAAAACTTGAAAGACCATTACTATCTATTGAAAAATACCTTAGTGTATGACTATTCACAATATATTCAGCTTCAGCAAATAAAGTTTGCAAAACTTCAACCGTAGGACGTTTCTCTTTTAAAACCGCGTTTACAGTTTGTTTAAATGATCCAATCAGACTTTTCCAACAGGAGAGCAAATTTCAAGGTTGGTGTGACATGAGACTGATCCACAATGTAGTTACTACTTTTCTTGTTTGGACGACAGTATATATCCCAGAAGCTCATTTTCCCGCTTTTTGTCCCACTCTTAATGAGCAAAGCTGGTATACGATCTCATAACCGGTTCGTGCCAAAACTGGCACATTTTCCCTGCAGCTAGAGGGGGTTAAGGAAAGCAAACATATTACAACGGAAATGTCGCAATGTAGTAACGAGACTCATATTTGAAATTTACGTAAAGGGCATATGTGCAGGGAAAATGTGCATAATATACAACTGTCTCACTACACATGGGAAGATATGACTTTGGATAGAGTGTGCACGTACCATATACAAGGTCAGATTAATAAGGGCTTATTTCTGTATCAGAGATACCAATCGCGGTGATTAATTTAACCGTTTGTTTCGCGTCAGGTGCAGAAATATACAAACCAGCCACATGTTTGGTCTAATTGAAAGCTATAATGCATGTCCCAGCTTTCAGTGTTATTAATTAGCTTTCAGAGTTAATCGCACACTGGAATTCGACTGCGGAATTGATGGCTAAGTTTGACACCATTTAGGAATGATCAATGGCGTAACTGAGTTTAGCCAATCGCCTTCTGATACTCTGCCAGGGTGGTTATTCAACCGGGAAAACCGGAAAAAGACCCGGCATTTTTTAAGGGCCGGAAAAAACTGGGAGATGGGTAATTTTATTTTATTTTTATTAAAAAGTCTTGATGGTTATAGGATAATTGTTGAATTTAGTTTCAACAGTAGCATATAATAAGGCATCCTTATTAGCATTAAACAGCTGTTATGATATTTACCGAATGAGAAAAGACAATATAATAAATTTTATTTATCAAGTGTTTTGTTGAAGAGGCATCTCTCTTGGTTAAAAATGAACTTTCGTGTTAAAAATTGAACTGTCTTTTGAAACATTCCTCTTTTGGTCTTGAAAATTCAACTACTGGGTAAAATTTAACTATTTTGTTCAAAATTCGTATGTTTTGATTGAAAGCTTAACTATTTGGTTGTAAATGGTACTTTTTAGTTGACATTAATTTCACTTCTTCATATTCAACTATTTGGTTATAAATGATCATTTTTTTAAATCTTCAGCTTATCTGGTAGGTAATTCATCTGTTTTCTACAAAATTCTTCTTTTTGGCTGACAGATTGTTGAAAATTTAACTCTTTGTAGTAGGATTTTATTCTTTTTCACTTCAAAATTCGACCATGTGGTTGAAGATTTCTCTTTTTGGATAGAAAATTCATCTTTTATGGTAGAAAAGTCATCTTTTTTGGTTTGACATGCATCTTTCTTGGTTCTTAATGAACTTTTTTGAAAGAAATGCAACGTCTTCTAAAAAATTCGTTTCTCAAGCTGGAAAATTCAACTAAATAGTTTTTAATGCAACTGATTAGTCAAAAATTAATTTTTCCTTTCAATGATTTAACTATTTGATGAAAAATTATTATTTCTTGTTTAAAATCATCTAGTGATTAAACGTTCAACTATTTGGTTGTAAATATAATTGTTTGGTTTGAGAATATTCTCTTCCAATTCAACTATTCAGTTGAAAATGATATTTTTTATTGAAAAGTCACCTTTTCAAGCTGCTAATTCAACTGTCTTCTAAAATGTTTTTTTGGGTTTAAGATCATCTTTTCCGGTTACCCATTCAAATGAGTTCTCAAGAAATCGTTTTTAGCTCGAAAATTCAACTATTTGGTTAAAAATTCAACTGTTTGGTTGAAAACTAATTTTTCTTGGTTGAAAATGATCTTTTTTATGAAAACTCACCTTTTCCGGTCGATAATCCAACTGTCTTGAAAAATTTTGTCTCTTTTGATTTAAAGTTGAACTATTTATTGGAAAATGTAACAGATTATTTGGAAATTAATTTTTTTTCGAACATTTAACTATTTCGTTAAAAATTATTCTTTCTTCGTTGGCAAATCTATTTTTTCTTGAAAATTGACCTTTTCAGGTAGATAATTCAACTTTCTTCTGAATAATTCGTATTTTTGGTTTAAAAATTCAACTATTTGGTTAAAATTGTAACTGTTTCGTTGAAAATTTGTCTCTTTTGTTTGAAAGTTCAACCATTCGGTTGTAAATCCAACTGCTAAGCAACAAAATTTTTTTTTTAATTCAACTATTTAATAAAAATGATGTTTTTTGCTTAAAATTCACCTTTTATGGTTGATAATTCAACTTTATCAAAAAAAAGTCTATTTGGCCTAAACAATATTTCATTTCGTTGTGAATACAACTGTTTATAATTTCATTTTATTCTTTTTTGTTTGAAAATGGGACATATAGTTGAAAATACATGGACTTGAAAATCGAAATATTTAGTTAAAAATTTAACTCATGTGCTGAAAATGCAACTATTTGAATTGAAATTGATCTTTCCTCGTTGAAAATATTCTTTTTTATTGAAAATTCACCTTTTTCGGTTAATAATTTACATGTCTTCTACTAAATTATAGATGAAACTAGTTGTCAATTTTTTTTGTTTCTCATTCAACTATGAATAAAAGTAAAGTTAAAGATTAAAGTGAAAACTTTTTTTTTTATAAATCTCTTTACAAAGTTTAAAGTTAAGTTTTTCCTAAATCTCCTGAAATTATATCTACAGAGATGAGACGATTCAAGTCATATGCCTGTTTCATAACAAACCGATTTTTTTAAATAATTAAAAACGAAGTTTTTAGGTGAATTTTTTTTCGAGCTTTAATTTGGAAAGTTGAGAAGAGTTCAAATTAGACTACATTAATTTGTAGTTTAGTTTTGATAACTTAAAATGAAAAAAAATCTTCAACTTTAACAGTTCTAACTTTTTAATTTCAATGATCTAGAAAAACTTTTGCCACCCGGGGTAAAACGGGAAATCCGGGAATTTTTTTCCATGATTTTATCTTCAAGTTATATCGCAATGATTGATAGACAATACCAAACCTCGAAATTTTGAAAGTTGCTGAGTTTCTTGAATAGGGGTTTACTTTGCTACAATATCGTCTTGCGATAGGGAGAACCATTTTCATGAGAAACTTTTATTCCTCACCTTGGATCTTATTTGGCATCCCCTGGGTTCAGACTCCCTCGAGTGAATTCATCTTTGATTTACGTCCTAAAGCTGACCTTAAATTGAGGAATTATGGCATAAATGGGGTTCTAAGAGGTAGCTATACAAAGTATTATTTCGGAAATATAAATCAAAATAAAGAATGATTCGTTTAGATTATACGTTCTCAGATCATTCGTCTTCAGATGTTCTTCATCTCTGAATGGAAAAAGATTTATAGTATAAATTAACTTTCAAATTTCTATATGAAATTTTTTTTTTTATAAACAAAAAATGGGGTCTAAATTGAGCCATCCGCAAGTGAAAATACCTAGCTACTATTTAAAAAATGGCACTAATGCTACTATTGTATTTTCAAAATTCTTTGTTAAAATAATATCCGGCATCAGAAAATAAAAATTTTAAAGATTCCAGGATTTTGAGCAATATTGACAAAATAATTTTTTTCAACTATTTTGAATAATTTCCAGAAATTGAATTAGATTTCAACAAGTTATAATATGCTTTAGAGTATTTTAATTAAGTTTAGAGATTTGATAGGATTTCAGAGTTTCAAAGATTTGATATTATTTTTAAAGGCTCCAAGGAATTTTTAGGGACTTCACACGAAGAATTCTGTACAAACCGCCTCATTTCTAGAACTAACGCAAATTCAAAATAAGAATTGTATTTGAAAATTTAATTTCCTTATGAGGATTCTTTTCATTAGCATTTATAAAATTTGTAAATATCTTTTTTCCAGAAAGTAGCAAAATCCTACCAGAAACATATATGATCCAAAAACTTGGTCAAAAACAATTCAAATAATGGAGTTATGACATCATAGTAGTTGAAGTATAAAATAAAAAAAATTAACAATTATTGATTATGAGTATGAAAAAATAAATTTTTCAAATGCTATATTAGAATTCAATTCTAAAATTCAAATTCTAACACAACATTAGGAAAAATTATTGCCTAATGCTCGCGATTAATTATTGTTCATAATTTCTTCATTTAACTTTACCAAGTTTTTAAATTGTATAATTTTTTTGATGGTATACAACAGTTCAAATGTTTTTAATTGATCTCAGTATATTTTAACAATTTTATAAACATTTGAAAGGATCTCAAAGTTTTCAGGGTATTGTCAATATTTTCAAGGGCTTGAATATCTTATATGTCATTTCACGGTAAATTAGGTGATTTCATCAATTATTGAAGAATTCTGAAAGATATTATAGATTTCAGGATGTTTTACGGAATTTCACGCGATGATTCTGGAATCAGTATTCCAAAATATTTAAGAGATTTCATTAATTTTAATTAATTTCATCGATTTAAAAGATTTTAGGCTACTTTTCGATATTCCAGGAAATGTGGAAATATGCGAGTTTTCCAGGACTTTTCAGATGATCACAACAGATTTCAGGAGTTTTTGAAGGATTCAAACAATTTTTTTTTTTAAATTGCCTTAGACTATTTTGTTACTTTTTTTTAAAATTTATGCCACTATTGACACTATTTTAAATTTCTTGAATGAGCCCCAAGCCTAAAATTGATTATTTATGAGAATTTTAATGTTAATATTAACTTAATTTTTGACGTAAATACAGACAAGAGCGGCATAATTTTAAATATTCTTTCATGAAATATTTGATATTTCAAACAATCCCTGTAAGTGATAATGTTTTCATTCCATCCGCTTGAAATATATGACACACACTTGTGTGTGATAATTATTTGACACAAATAGCCAGTTGATAGCGGAAATGTTTGCATTACTTTGCTTATTTAGTCGCGCTTTACTCATTCATTCATACTGGATTTATTTATTCAATAACAATGGTTGCACAGTAATATTTTTCTTTAGTTAATATAACAATTACAACAATACATTTCCTCAAAGGCTTTTATCAGATTTAGATAACGTGTATAATGTATATCACTTTCATTTCAAAGGGACAATTTTAATTCATAATAATAATTTATGATGATTGTTAATTATGTTTCTAGAAAAAATACTGATTGCTTTGCTCGACTGAGTTATTTTTACATAAATATGATCAATATATAACATTATTTTTTGTAGATACTGAGCACCTTCGGATAATTAGCTTCCTATTTACAACAATTTTTATATAGAGGGAATCACGATAACAAATTATTAGAAATATAAAATGTATAATTTTCTACTACTCAAACTTTTAATGTCGGAATTTTTCATAATTCAGTTATATAAAAGACGGATCTGATGATGAAAGAAATTAAAATTCCAGATATGGATTTCATTGGAAGATTAAAACACCACAGAAAAAACAACGTGTACTGTTACCATGTCAACTCTCTTGTATCTTTTTTTTTGCGAAAAAAATGTAACGTTACCCCCTTGAAGATTACCCTCAACAAAAATTTCCTTTTGTTTTTTCTGTGAAGACAAAGACAGTCAAGTTATTAACAAACCTTATCTAACTAATCAATACTATCTTTGGTTCTTTTTTAACAAGTTCACAATGTTTGACACTTTAACAGTCAAAAGTAACGCATTAACGTTGCAGCTACCAAATTTTGTATACGCACTTTGTATAATACATATTATGTATAAAATAATGTAACAATATAATATTGTATAAAACAAATGAAAATTATACATAAAATTTCCACTATGCATAACTTCTCCGCCTAGGGTCTTCTGATTGTTTTTCATAATATGTAATTTAGTATAAATATTAATAAACAATTTCGTAAAGAAACGTACAGAAACGAACATTATTCTGCACCATAGTCAACCAAAAATTGTGAAGCGATACCGTTACCGTTACTAAAATAATGTAAAGTTTCGGGTAACGCGTTACTGTCAAACACTGCTGATTTACACTGTAAGTTTAAATAATTGTCCTACCTACAAAACATTTGTCATTTTCACAAAATATTTGTCATTTTGGGAAACTAATTTCGCAATAGTACTAACAATCCAACAATCCCATATTGTACCACTTTGGGAATCGTTTCAGCATCACTTCTCGAAACAGTTTTCCTTTGTAAATGTAGGCATTATCCATAGTACCATCCTCGGCTAGTAGTTCATCTAAGCTTTTAGCCTCGCTTTTATCAAGCAAAATTAGAGGTAAAATTGTAATACCAGCAATCATTCCATACAATTCACGTTCTTGCATCGATTTTTTGATGGCCTCCAAGGTGGGTGGCTCAGTTTTGCATCCAACCAGATGCATCGTGTTTGAAAGTGTCTTTATGTATTCTTGAAGAAGAAGGTCCATGTTGTTCTCGTAGACCTCCTGGGATGTACTCGTGTTAAGGAAGTAGAGAAGATCAATCGCCGGAGAACCGTAAACGCACAATTGGAAATCCACCTGCAGTCAGTCGACCGAATCGAGTTGAGTTGAGTTTCAGCACGTATTGAATTGGAAATAGAATCGTATGGCTATGGGGAAATGGGGAAAGAAGAGGGATTTGTGTTTCGGAAGTAGTCCAAGTCGAGGGTGCTGACGCAACATAAACGTGGGGCAGGTGGATGTCTACTCGAGTGCAGTCGAATCCAATCGAATTGAACTCACTGCATTATTCATATTGAATGATTTTTCTCCTGAGAAGCTCACAAGGACGAGAGACTCGAAAATCAAATCCGCGAAGGTGGTCTTTATGTTCGAAGCATATTTGGGTATTGTTGTGGATAAAAAGAATCAGGCGAAAAAACTGTACAAGTTTTATAGAGAAAAAACCCAAAAGAAAGTCCCATTGAAATCCCGAGCAAAGTCCCGCCAAAGTAGGGGGAAAGTTGGGTATGGTGTCAGTGCGGGGCGCGGTGACTCTTTCAACTAATGCTTGTGTTAGTTCATTTTCATATTAGTGTTTCACGTAAAATATCTTTCTTTGGTACTCAGGAAAGCTATTTTATGTGAAAAAAACTAATATGAAAATCTAGAAACACGTGCATTATTTGCAAAAGTCCCCGTGCTCCGCACTGACCCCATACCCCACTTTACCCTACAATAGTAACGAAAAAGTTTGCCTCTATTCTTTAAAAATTGTTATTATTATTATTAGTATTTCAATTTAAAATTTGCAAAGTTTTCAAATAAATCAGGTCGGACTTTTGCGGTACTTTTGGCTTGAAAAAGTCCTGCTAAAAAAAAGTAGGTTGGACTTTTCCGATACTTTCGTCCTAAAAAAGTCCTGCCCAAAAAATAAATTAATTAGGGGTTTACAGGTATTTTTGTCTCAAAAATTACTAAGGAATTGTAAGATTTTCAAAATAAAATTAAGTGAGACATATTTTGAACTTTTTTGGTACTCTCTTTCTATTTTAGCAGTACTTTTTTGGGACATAAATCCCATTAACCACTGTAAAAATTTCAAAAAATTTATAATGGATCTGTTCTAGTACTTTTGTCCCTACTTGAACTTTTAAAATTTCGTTAAAGCTTAGTACATTTAGAAAAAAGACTAATGTAGTCACCTCGACTTGGACTAAAATTATAAAGAATTTTATAACTTGAATGAAAGAATGAAGTGAATTTTCAACTAATCGAAATAATGATTTCTGGGTATCAGATTTCCTTTAGAATAACTAGATTAAAATATATTAAAATTATAAGTGATTACGAAATTTGAAGGCCATGTGCTATTTATTCGATTTTAAAAATTGACTCAAAAAATTAAAACATTGAAGTAATGTTTTTAGCTCTCTTTTCATAAAGCACATTATTAATTTTTGTATTTTTCGAAATATAACATTTTCAGAGAATAAGGAATGAATTTCACTTATCGAATGATTGTTAAGTTATTTTTATTTATTGTTTGAATAAACATGGACTGCAATAAAAAGAAACAATTTAACTGGAAAATTGTCTTAATTTGAAGAATATAATTTTTAAAAAATAAGAGGATAATGTTGGTATACTTACGAAAATGTGATCAATGACTTTTCCGTGGTCGTCGTACCGGAAGAGCATGTTATTTACCCAAAAGTCACCGTGATTTATCACATGAAACTCGTTCTCTCGAAATGCACATGCCGTTGCACCTTTTTCGTAAACATTCTTTGACAATTTTTCTACCTTTCCAGCATATCTGAAATTTAAAGAAAAATTTTGATTCAAATTAATTATATCTTGAAAGTTGATTAGAAAAACTCACTTAGGACCAAACTCAGGCCATGAAGCTATTTCCTCTCCGAAATTCTTGACACTCGAATTAAAAAAAGTGCCCATTTCCGGACCATTGATGTTATTGAACATACCGAGGTGATAAAGCTTTCTTTGTTCTGGTTCCTGAAAATATGTTTCAATCCAATAAGTGGCCTTCCATAAATTACTTATCAAATTTTTTGAACATTTTTTTTCAGTGTCATCAATTAAAGAACTTTTAATTGCAAATCTATGGAATTGAATAAATTTCAATTTAAAATCTTCAAAATTAATCTATTCAAAAAAAGCATTCTGAATTGTATTATTTCCTATTATTCAGATTCCATATCTCTAATTGCAAATTTTAAAACTTGAAACATTTTTTGTCGTAGATCATAAAAATTAAACTATTCTAAAAATAGCGTTTAAAATTACATACTCTTGAAATATAAATCTTAAAAATAAATAATTTCTAATCACGTAATTTCAGAATTTAAGAATTTTCAATTCTCACTCTTCGAAATTGTAAAACTATGAATTTTGAATCAGTAAAATTGAAAAAATTTTAATGGTCAAAATTTACAATTAAAATCTATGCCTGTTTTAAGTTTTTCAATTAAAACTTCTGTGATTCTGATGATTTACATTTCAAATTTGTTGTACTTGGAAGACTGAGAATGAAAAACTCTCGACTTTTTATCTACAAAATGACAAATATTTAAAAAATTTAATTTACAATTCTTTAAAATTGAAAAATATTTCATTGCAAATCCTGGAAATAAAAGATTCTTTCATAGAAATTAAATTAAATATTTTGAAAAGTTCAAGATTACATAATTTTAAACGATATGCATTCCTAAGACATGAATCTTCAATGCTATTTATTCAGAAAATGGATTTAAAAAGTTAAAACATTGAAGTAATTTTTTACTCTTCTTCTTATGAAGCACGTTATTAATTTTCCTATTCATGAAAAATTCTAGAAAATTTGAAAATTGGAAAATTTTCAATTGATAATTCTTGGAATTAAAACTTTTATAATTCGAACGATTTTAAATTGTAGAACTTCAAATTTTAAAGTTTTAAAATTACAGAATTTTAAATTGTGAAAACTAACGATTCCAAATCATGCAAGTTTTAATTTGTTTAATTAAAACTTCTATAATTCTGATGATTTACATATTTGAAATTTGTTCAGCTCGGAAGATTTAGAATTCATAACTCTCGACTTTTTATTTACAAAGTCGTCCAAATTCAAGATTTTTTTTTATATTAAAAAACTTCTTTACAATTAAAGAATCATTTATTGCTAATCTCAAAAATTGAAGATTTTTTCATTGCAAATATTCAAAATTGAACTAAATATACAAAAACAATTCAAAATCAGAACATTTTAAACTATAAGCATTCCAAAATAATAAATCATCAAGTATAAATTTAAAAAATGAAAGAATTTTAAATTGAGAAGTATAAAAATTGAAAAATGTCCAATTATAACTCTTAGAAATTGTAGAACTTAAAATTGTAAATCATTAAAATTGTAGATTTTTCAATTGTAGAATTTACAAATAAAAATTATGAAAATTTTGAGTTCTTAAATTAAAAATTAGTGTAAGTCTTCAAATTGCACAACTTTGAATTTGAAAGCTTTATAATTGAAGAGTGTTCAATTTTGAAGATTCACAATTAAAAATTATGAATATAGAATTATAAAAGTTTTCTATCACAAAAGATTTACAATATTTCGAAGAATTCAAATGGTTTTTGGATGAATTTTAATGAATGAGTTTAATTTAATTAATATTTGAGGAAGTTTCAATTTATACCTCCTTTTTAAAACAAATTTTTATGTGTTCTCAATTTTTCAAGGGATTCTAAAGAATTTCAAAAGATATAACAAATTTCAAGAGATTTCAAAGATTTTTGAAGGATTTCCAAATATTTGAAGGGATTTAAGTGCAATTCAAGATATGTCACAAGATTTAAAAGAATTTGATAAATCTCTAAGAATTTCCAGAAACAGGAAATATTTCTAGGGATTCAAAAGGTTTTTTTCGAGAACGTTAATAAATAAGTTTAATTTAGTTTATATTCAAGTGATTTCAACTGATTTAAACAAACTTTTCAAATGAATTTGTAGGTTCTTCAAATATTTTAAGAAATTCCAAATGATTTCATTTCTTAGATAACTTTAATGAATACGTTTAATCTTATTTTTATTTAAGAGATTTCAAATGATTCATACTATATGGAATAAATTAAATTTTATTGGAAGAGCCTACTAGTGATTTCAACTATTTCAAGGGATACAAAGAATTCAAACAAGGAATATGAAAGAATTTCACCAAATTTAAGGGATTTCAAGAGATTCCAACAGATTTTTATGAATTTCGATTACATTTTTTAAGGAGATTAAGGAATACATTAAGGGAATTCACAGATTTTTTACCATTTTTTTACTGTAATATTTAAGAATGTTTAATATTTTTAATATTCATGATGAGGACGTATGGTACTAGAATTGATTCAGATTGAAAGTGAACCCAATACTGTCAATCAAATAACAGACATTCAAAAACTTTCTTCTTTTTATAACGCTTTATTTGAAAAACAATAAACAATTCTGTATTCACTTTCTGCTATAATTTATCTTTTAGTGTCCTTGTACGTTCTTGAATCAAGTTCTTTATTACAAATTCTTATAGTATTCACACGATCTGAAAGCCTCGATAAAAAGATTTATTTTTTATTTTTCGATCTCTAAAAGGTTTTATTTTTTGTAATAATGTTAGCACCGTGACTTACGCACGTTTTTTATAACACGATTCTTACTCTGCACTGTTTTGATATATATATATAAGTCTGAGCGCAAAAATGATACTGAACAAAAATATTCCGAACAAAAATTTAGCCTTGTATACGCATTACAAGTTTATATGATGAACTGCTGGTTTTGTGATAAAGTAAATACATATTTTCGCGTGACGCACAAGCCCGAATTTACGCAATTTTTAATTAATTTATCAAATAATTACAAACAGTGAATGGCTCCAAACTCGATTAATGTGCTTCCTGATGGCTACATTATGCATACATAATGAGAAATTGATTGTATTTTACCATGAAATGCACTTACACGATATATGAGTAACGTCTTCCGAGAAGACAAATCAATTCTGCCACATTCACTGACTTTAAACATTTTGAAATACGATGTCAAAATTTGTTGGCAATGTTATTTTTAAATCTAGAAAATATTGTGTTTTCTACTTACTTACAATTATTTATTTGGCATTCAGGATCGATTTGAATTTTTCAGTCTTATATCCGTGTTTTTAAGTACCCAAGAACATTAATAAATCAACCAAAGCAATAAACCAGTAGCAACCAGTCACGTTCTTTAGAAGAGATGTGTTTTTCAAAAATGCGAAAAAAAATTGAATAATATTTATCTGCAGTGTTCAGCAACGAATGTTATTAGTGCAATAGTAATGTGATGACTTTCTTACACAATTGCTAAGGTTAGTAATGAAATATAAAGATATACTTGAAAAAAGTGATGAGATTAGAAAAATTATGGATAACTCGAAACCTCGTTTTATAATAGAAAAAACTAAATTTGTGACTTTTGATTACTATAATAATACAGTTTTCTATTTATTCGTTATCGTTTTCCATTATATAATTCTTCAATTAGTTCATTTATGTATTATCGTGAATTAGTTGCAATTATTCACAACTAATTTCATTTCATATTCTCCAATTCTATGAATATTAGCAAAATGATTATATTTCGAACAAAAAATTATACAACAAAAAGAGTAATAATTTTATTTTACCTTCTAGATTTATATATTTTCCGTCACTTATTTGTATCGAAAGCATATTACTGAAAATGTAAATTTGGTTTTGTTTAGAAATATATCACTGAAAAGAACTCCACATGAGTTAAAACTTTTGATTAAAAAACACGGTTTTTCAATTACTGGACCATAAAGCCCATACAAAGAAATCCCAGCTCATTTTTAGTATTGTTCAAGAAAAGTAGTATCTACAATCCACCTGCAGAATTTACGATGCAATTAATAATTTTTTATAAAAACTTCGATAGTGATCTGTCTTTTGGAATTAAATTGGAACAACCTCATTAAAGTCACTCTAACGACCCTAAAGCGCAACCCACGAAATACTCTCTAATTGGCCGAACGGGTGAAAGTTGAGCGTTTGAAACACCAGATTGCGAGGATGGTTTGCAGCTGTACAAAAGCCACTCGAACCTCAAATTCCTATTCAATCAATGTTTTAAATTCAACTTCCAGATTTGCTGAGATTATCACAGTGAAACTTTCATTTGCGTTAATTTCAATTCTCCAGTACATTTGCAACGTATTTCGAAATTCAGATTAAATTAGGAATGCTCATCAAAGAGTAATTACCGTAAGGTGGGGTTAAGCGGCGCATATGGGGCAAAGTGGCGCACGCTCGATTTTGCATTTCTGAAATCGTCATTTGCTTCTTCTAGGTGAAAAATATTAAGGCTTTTAACTAACAAATTTGAAACTTTAATTAACAATTTAAGGGACGGGTAAGTGGTAGGTGGGGAAGGATTATAAATAACGTTACGAATTTAAATAACATTTAGAATTTGAACACAATAAGAAAATCCAACTATATATTGTGGTAAAAGTTCATTTTTTTATTGAAAAGGGTACTATTACTTTTTTTTGATCGGAATTCATCTCTTTTGGTTTAAAAATTCTATTATTTGGTTGAAAATTTAATTATACTGTTAAAAATGCAACTATATTGTTGAAAAGTAATCTTTTTTTTTTTTTAAATTCAACTACTTTGTTAAAAATTCATTTTTTTCAGTTGAGGGTTTCTCCCTGGGGAGAAAATTTAGCTATTTTGATGAAAATTCGTTTCATGTTTGGTTAAAAATAAATTTTTTTCAATGACAATTAAACTGTTCCATTTTAGGTGAAAAATTAATTTTTTTCGACAGAAATTTAACTGCTTACTTAAAAATTTATCGTTTTAAGTTGAAATTTCAACTCTTTGGTAGAAAATTCTTCACATTTTTTTGTTCAAAATTTGTCTTTCATGCTAGAAATTTAATCTTCTTGGTAAAAAATGTATCCTTTTTTAGTTAAAAATTCAACTCTTTGAAATTTCAACTGTTACATGCTTCGGTGAGAATTTATCTTTTTTGGTTGAAAATTCGATTATTTGACTTACGTTGAACACTTTGTGAAAAAATTATATTTTTTTTATTGAAGATTCATAACTATAGTTGAAAATTCGGCTAGGAAATTCAACAATTTCGTAGAAAATCAAACTATTTAGTTGTTGTTGATTGTCTTTTTGGCTCTAAAATTAAATAATTTTATTGAAAATTCATGTATGTATTCATCTTTTTTAATCCAGAATTAATATTCTTGGTCGAAAAGGCTTCTCTTTGGTAAAAAATTTAACAATTTCGTTCAAATACTTTTTTTCCAAAGTTATTTTCTTCATCAGATTTTTTATTTAAAATTTAACTATTCCATTTTCGGCTTAGATTTCGTCATTTATGGTAGAATATTAATCTTCTTGGTAAAAAATACATCTACTTGTTTGAAAATTCATGTTTTCGGTTAGAAATTCATAGTTTTTGTGGAAAATTCGTCTTTTTGGGTAGATGTTAATCTTCTTGTTTGAAATTATTTTTTTTAAATTCAAATACTCCATTTTTGGTTAAGAATTGATCTTTTTTGGTTGAAAAGTCAAATGATTGTCCAAAAATTCGTCATTTTTGGTAGAAAATTAAACTTCTTGTTTGGTACTTCAATTTTTTGGTTGAAAATTGATGAATTTTGTTGAAAAATCATCTTTTTTGCTAGAAAATTAAACTCTTGGTTTGAAAATTAAGTTCTTTTGGTTAAAAATTGATGTGTGTTGTAAAAAATTCTTTTTTTTTGGGTAGAATGTTAATCTTCTTGTTTAAGAATTCTTTTTTTTTTTAAATTCAAATATTTCATTTTTTGTTAAGAATTGATCTTTTTCAGTTGAAAATTCTAATGTTTGTTTAAAAATTCATGTATTTTGTTAAAAATTCGTCTTTTACTGTAGAAAATTGAACTTCTTGTTTGATAGTTCAATTTTTTGGTTAACACTTGGTGAATTTTGTTGAAAAATCGTCTTCTTTACTAGAAAATTAAACTTTTTGTTTGAAAGTTCATCTTTCTAGTTGAAAATTGATGTATTCTTTTGAAAATTCTTCCTTTTTTGGTGAAAAATTAATGTTATTGGTTGAAAATTCATCTTTTTTGTTGAAAATTAATATATCTTGTTGTAAATTCGTCCTTTTTGGTGGAAAATTAATCTTCTCTTTAAAAAATTCATCCTTTTGGTAAAAAATTGATGTATTTTGTTGAATATTTGTTATTTTTTCTGCAGGAAATTAATCTTCTTTATAAATTCTTCTTTTTTGATTGAAAATTCATGTATTTTTTTTTAATTTTTGCCTTTTTGGTAGAAAATTAAACTTCTGGTTTGAAAATTGAATTTTTTGGTTAAAAATTGTTGTATTTCGTTGAAAAATTGTCTTTCCAAGTAGAAAATTAATCTTGTTTGTTGGAAGTTCAACTTTTTGATTGAGAATTCAACAATCTTGTAAGAAATTCATCTTTCTTGATTGAAAATGATCTTTTCTGTTAAAAAATCATCTTTTCCGATTTATGAGTCCACTGTTTTCTAAAACATTGAATTTACTAGCTTAAAACTTCACTCTTTTATTGAAAATTCATCTTTCATTCTAGAAAGATCATCTTTCTTTGGTGAAAATGGACTTTTTCCATTGCATCTCTGTATGCAAAAAAAAAATCATCTCTTTGGATAGAGAATCATTTTTGTGTACGATTGCTGATGATAAATTATAAAAAATTCGACTATTTTTTAATCATTTTAAGAAAAATCTCTTTTAAGAGAAAAACCCTTTCTCCCCTTTTTCTTATTTTCGTTTTAAATTGAATACAAACTAATTTGATAGAACTCAATTAAAAAAATCAAACAACTTTTGGTTGAAAAGTCTATCATTATATTTTTGGTTCGGAATTCATCTTGTTTGATTGGAAAATTGTAGCATTTGGTTGAAAAGTTAATTATTTTCATGAAAATGCAACTATTTTGTTGAAACGTCTTTTTTTTCAGGTGAGAAATTAAGCTAATTGGCTGAAAATTGAACTACTTTGTTGAAAATTAATTTTTTTTGTAGTAGATTCATCTCCTTGGTTGAAAATTTAACTATTCCATTTTGAGAAAATTAATCTTCTGGGTTAATAAATCATTTATTGGATTGCATTCTTTAGTTGAACATTTATTTTCTTGAAGATTCATTGTTTTAGTTGAAAATTCATCCCTTTCGTCAAAAATGTAACTATTTTGTTAAAAATTCATTTATCTTTTTTGGTTCAGTATCAACTTTTTTATCTAGCACTCTCACTATTTTATTTTTAGTATAAAATTAATATTGTGTATTAAAAATTGATATTTTCTAGTTGAAGATTCATACATTTTGTTAAAAATTCGTAATTTTTGGTCAAAAATTAATCTTTGTAAGTTAATCCTTTTAGTTAAAAAAACAACTGTTTCTTTCTCAATTATTCTAGTTTGGTTAAGAATTAACGACTTGGTACACAATTAAACTATTTGTTTGAAAATTAACTTCTTTGTTAAAAATTCATGTTTTTAGTTTAAATTGAACTTGGTTGAAAGTTGATATAGTTTCTTAAAAATTCATATTTTTCAAGATTCACCTTCTCTGTTTAAAATCTAACCATTCAATTTAAAAAAAAAAGAATCTTCCGCATGAGCCAAATTTGTATAACAAAGTTGTATATATATATATATATAAAGAAATAAACATGTTGATATTATTCAACCCCTATTAAATAAATATTTTTTATTGAAATTGCAAGGTTAATGAGTTCAGTGTCTTATGAGCAATAATAATATATGTATATATATATATATATATATATATAAACGTACCGAAATTCTTCAGAAAGGGTTTATAAATATTTGATAAGTATATACTTTTTTAATTTATTATTATTTATTAATTTATTATTTTAAACACTGCACTCAATTTTGACGGTAAGTTCTGACTTTTTCAAACAAGAAAAAGGGAATTTTCAACAAAATAGTTGAAGTTTCAATCAAACTGATGAATCTTTGATAAATAAAAAATTAATTCCTTGAAAAAAGTGTGATAGTTGATATTTCGACCAAAAAATATTTTAATTCTCAATAAAAAACTTAAATTAAACCAAAAAATACGAATTTTCAACTAATGAGTTGAATTTTCAACCAAGAAAGATTTTTCAATCAATAAAGAGAAAAATATCTGAAATGTTCAGTTTTCTAGTCATAAAGATGACTTTTTGAAAAAAAGTTGAATTTGCAACACAAAACTATGCATTTTCTACCAAAATAATTAGATTTTCGACAAAAAAAGACGAGTTTTCAACGAAAGAGATAAATATTCAACTAAAAGAAGATAAATTTTCAACAAAAAATAGAATAGTTGAATTCTTAGTTAAAGGAATAAGTTTTCAACCAAATACATTTTCAATGAAATAGTTAAATTTTCAACCAAAAAGATTAAATGTCCACTAACAAACCAAATTTGACGAAAAATTGAATATTTACTTAAAAAAATTAATTTTCAATCAAAAACTAATTTTACACCAAAAAAGAATAATTATTAACAAAATACATGAATTTTCAACCAAATATTTCAATTTTTAATAGAATTTTCCACCTAATAGCTGAATTTCAACCAAAAAGGTTAATTTTCAGACAAGAAAGGAAAAATTTTCAACAAAATAGATGAATTTTTCACTAAAAAAGATCAATATTCAACAAAAAATCGAATAGTTTAATTTTTATTTAGAGAAATAAGTTTTTAAGCAAATAAAATAAATTTTGAACAAAATAGTTCAATTTTCAACCAAACAAATGAATTTTCTTCAGAAGAGATTTGAAAAAACTTTCTATCAATTTTAACGGATTTAGTTGATTATACGGTTATATATATGGTGTAATTCTACGGGTTCCTTTATTTTCACCATAGAAAGATATATCTAAATACCAAACCAAATGTTATTGGTCATTAATTTTTTATGTCAACTCTTCTGGGTTACTTTTATGGTGCCCCAAAACTGGCCCACTACTTTTGCCGCATATTGGCCTTAATTATAAATTTTTTCTCTTATTTTTCATAGATCTTTATTAGGGTGGGTCGAAAAAAAAAGTTTGGAATTCGAAATCAGTACAACTCGAAAAAGTAGCATATTGGGATCCTAAAGAATTATAATTAATTTGCAATCGACAGATATGCTACTACGTTATCAGCGCTTGAAAAAAGGGTTAAAAAATTCCTTCTTTGCAGTTTTTAAATTTTCATGGGGTTTCGAGTTTGTTTGCATTCCTGGAGGACAAAAAAAACTTCCCAATTTTTTTCGGGTTTTAATCATCTATTTTCTGAGGTATAATTTATATTTAATTCACTCCTTATTTCGGAACATTTTTTATTTCTTGTGTAAATAGAAAAATAATTTTTTCGGGCACCTAAAAACTTTGCAATGGCAAAAATGCAATAGGGGAAAAATCGCCAAGACCCAGGAATTGAATTTGGAAATACAGCGAGTTTTTAAAATTCTGACTTTGGTATTTAATAACATTAATTTTATAACTCATGGTTTACATTTTTAAGCATGTGTTAGCTTATTTAAGATAGAATACATATATTAAAAAAAAATTCTGTCAATAAATATTCAAAATTTTGAAAATTTTCTGTAATTCCAATTTCCATTCCTGAGTCTTGTCGATTTTTTTCTAGTTTATTTCTATGCGGAAAATCCCACACATGCTCAAAAATATTTTCAAATAACAATTTGTGAAGATAATGTTATTAAATACCAAAATCGAAATTTTGAAAATTCGCTGTAATTCCCATTACGATTCCTGGATCTTGGCGATTTTTTTTCCTGGTGCAGTTTTGTCACTGGAAAGTTCTCAAGTACCTAAAAAAATTCTTCTATTTAGGCAGGTGTTAAATTTTGTTTTCGAAAGCAGGGGTGAATTAAATAGGATTTATCTCGTAGAAAATGATTGATAAAAATCCACAAAAAAATTGAGAAGGCTTTTTGAGCTCCAGGAATGTAAAGAAATTGAAACTCGAAAATTTTAAAACTCTGCAAAGAAAAAATTGAAAAGAACATTTTTTTTTGATCGCGGGAAACCACATCGGTTCCAAATTAATTACATTTTTTTAGGATCCCAATATGCTACTTTTTCGCGTTGTATCGATTTCGAATTCCGGAATTTATTATTTTTGACCCACCCTAATCCTCATGAATCAATAAATTACAATATTTTCTGCATTTTAAAATAATTTTTAATTATTGAAACAATTTATCTTCGTTTAAATCCAAAATTTTAAATTAATGTAAATCTTTCAACCTAAATCTGAGTTTTTTCAAGTCTTTTCTTATTGTTTAAACAGTTTTTATTTGCTTAATCAATTTATTGTCTCTTATATGGTGAATTAATTGTATTTCCTGAATGCTTTAGATCAATTTCTGAATGTGGAGAGTTTTTTTTTATTGTAGTTGACGACAAATAGTTTAAACAATTGTTCCATTACTTTGTCCTAATTTTTAGTGTTTTAGCGTACTGCTAATTGTTTAAACAATTAATTGTCTCATAATATTACGAATTAACCCTTAATGGTCACCGTGGGTCAATTTGACCCGGACATACTTTTCAAGTGATATTTACGAGCAACAGGCTCGTTAAGTAATGAGCTTATTAAGTAACGATCATAGTACATTTTTGGATGTTTAAATAATGCCGCTGAATTTTTCTCCTCTCAAAACAATTTTTTATTTTCAATCAGTCCACATTTTCATACAGTCTGGGTCAAAGTGACCCGCGGTGACCATTTCGTAATTCCTAGAAAGTGTGACCATTAAGGGTTAATGGTATTTTTCATACCAGTTCGATACCATGAATATTTTAAAAGGAATTTTTAAAATAAATAATAATTGAAAATAATTAAAGATAATAAATTCTTTAAACAAATAAACATTGGTTAAATAATGAGAAGTAACCTGAGAAGAGTAAGATTTAGACCATACTTTAGCAAATTGTTGTAAAACTAGAAAGATACTAAGATTTTCCATCTTTTTCCGGTAAAGAGTTGAATTTAAACAAACATAAAATATTTAAACAATAAAAAAGTAATTAAAATAAAAATAGACTCATTTCAAGTTCATTAAATAGACCATAGGATTAATGAAATACTCTTAATTTGCGATATTCTATGGAAAGAGGATTGTTCAAACAAGCGAAAATTGTTTAAAGAATTAGAAAATACATCAAGGCTTTTAACTCATTCATTCATCAGAATTTATGAAAAAAATTAGAAAAGAGGAATAATTAAGGCCAATATCTTATTACAGTTGCATGGGGTAGTTTTTGGGGCACCATAAAAGGGGCTCAGGAAGGTCGGAATTCAAAAGCAATAACGGATTCGTATTTCTGGAAGAGTTTTCATCAGATGATGAAGGTTATGGACGGAATTTACAGAAAAGTGTTTTCCTCCCATGTTATTCTTATAGGAAACTTCACTTTTTTCGGTACCTATCAAAATGGAGGCGTGTGGCAAAAAATGCGAATCTTGGCTTTTTTGGGCCACCCTAGCCGACACTTATGCTAAGCTCATCCTACTAATATCCTTTAAAAAGTATATTTGCACAGGATTATTTTGCTGAGATTAGATTGATTTTCAGGACGGCATTAGGAAGATCTCGTGCTTGGCTGAGAATGGCACTGATGCAAAAGAAGCTAGCTGACTATCTGAAAGTCCTGATTGATCACAAAGATGAGCTTCTTTCAGAGTACTTTGAGCCAGATGCTTTGATGTTGAGCGAGGAAGCTATAGTCATAATGGGTTTGCTGGTCGGACTCAACGTTATTGACTGCAACTTCTGCGTCAAGGTCAGAAATTAGGTCGATATCCAAGTAACTACCGATAATAGGATTTAGCTTCTAATCGATAATGATTAACGAATTAGGAGGAAGACCTCGACTGCCAGCAAGGCGTCATCGACTTCTCTCTCTACCTTCGAAATAGTAATCACATTCCTGGTGAATTGCCTGACGAGGAGCTGGAAAACGACAACATGACAACGGTCCTAGATCAGAAAAATTATATCGAAGAACTCAATCGACATCTAAAGTAACTATCGTAATTTGTTAAGTAATTATAATTGAACCACCGGAAGCAAAAATTTAGTCTAGGGGTCATTGAAATCCGTAACTACCGCTTCATTGCATCTGGCGGTTCAGTTCCAAATTAGGCTTTTATTCTGGTTTATCAATCCTTTCCAAATTTTAGTGCGACTGTAACAAATCTCCAAACCAAAGTTGAATCTCTGACGACAACAAACGCCCTCATGAAAGAAGATCTCTCGATTGCGAGGAATAGTTACCTTGCTCTTCAGTACGAGAATAAACAGTTGAAAAAAGAACTTGGCATAGAGGTCAAAGATCCCAACGAGGTAATTGTTTCATGATTGTTTTGATGATTTAGTAAACTAATGAATTGAAGATTCCATGATTTGATGATCTCTACAATAATTTCAGAATGGAAAAGCTCCCATAAAAATCTCTGAAACGACAATAGAATTGGAAGAAGTCCGAAGTAGGTTAGAATCCGAAAAGAAACATCGACTTGAGTTAGAGAAGGAAGTCGATCTCCAGGTTAGCAAACCTTTTTAAATCTAAAGGCAGTTAATAGATCTAGGTAGAAAATGTTGAAAAGTTGTTGATAATTTTTGGAATGTAGATCAGCATCAAGTCGGAAATGGAAGTGGCAATGAAGCTTTTGGAAAAGGACATTCATGAAAAGCAAGATACGATTGTGTCTTTGAGAAGACAACTTGATGACATCAAACAGATCAATCTGGAAATGTATAAAAAACTACAGGTGATATGATGCGTATGAGCAGGGATGATTATGACAATGTGATCTTGATTGAGTGACTCAATGTAAAGGTAACTTAATGGAAGATTGCGTTGACCTTCAGTTTAATTTGATCCTGCTTATCATTCTCCACTTTTCAATACCAATTCAGATTCACAGGAATGAAACATTCTTCAAGAATATTGTTTACTATAAAAATAATTGACAATTTCTGTTGCTATAGATAAGGGGCCATCCATAAATTATGTAACAAATTTCTTGCCAATCCCCCCCCCCCCCCACGGACTATGTTACGTAATTTTTCGGAATTTTTTCAGCCACATCTTATTAAATATAATTTAGATAATTACTATCCGGGACACCCGAATTGCTAAATAATTAGAAGTTATCAAAAACTTAACTTTTTACAATTTTTTTAATTACTAGCACACATGTACAATTATTAAATATTGTTAGTGCATTTTTCTAGATTTTTCGACAAGTTAAATGTGACCTAAAATAAAACGAGATTATAGAATCTTCTCAAATCTTTGATCAGATCACGTAAGTTTATATTTTTAACAATAATTTAGAAGATCGAAACCCTTTACTGAAAGGTTAGCCTTCTTTTTTTGTAAATAGTGCAAAGTCCGATAAACTTAAAAAATGTTGAATGATTTTGTTGGTAGTAGTAATTTCAAAAATATTGAAAAAACTTTGTTTTTATGAATATTTAAAAAAAATTTCTCAAATATTTTAACTTCTTTCAAATCTTTGGAAATATCTTGAAATATTTGAAAATCTTTGAAATCTCTCTACCTCTTGACACTCTCCTAGAATCTTTTTAAATACCCGAAAATATTTCCAATCCTCTGAAATCTTTTAGAATCCTTTTCAATTTTGTAAAGCTTCGAGAAATTCCTTGAAGTCTTTTAATACTCTAAAATTTGTAAAGTCTATTGAAATTTCTTGAAGTCTGTTGAAGCTCCTTGGAATTGTTTAAAATACCCTAAAATCTTTAAAATTCTTTTAAATCTTAAAAAAATTTTTAAATCTTTGGAAACACTTAAAATATTGAAAATATTTTCAAATCTTTGAAATTCTTTAAAATCTCTCAATTTTTGTGAATGAATTCTTTGAAACTTCATTAAAATATTATAAAATCCCTTAAAATTTTGTGAAGTTACAGGAAATCTTATTATATACCTTGCAATTCCTTAAAATATTTGAAGTCCTATAAAGTCCTTTGAGATCCTGGGAAATTTATTAAAATACCTTATTGATAGCCTGTAAAATCCCTTAAAATTATAGAAATCTTCGGAAATCTGATAAAATCCGTTAAATTTTTTTTCAATTCCTTGGAATCTTTTTAAAATATCTTAAAACCTTATAGGTCATGTAAAATCATGTAAATCCTATGAAATTCGTTGAAATTTAAAAAAATGTTTGAAAACTTTTAAAAACCCTTGTAATTTTTTAAAGCTCTTAAAAATTCTGTGCAATATTTTTAAATACCCTTAAATAGTTCAAATCTTTTTAAATCTCGTGGAATCTGTTAAAATTCTTGAAATCTATTGAAATTCCTTGGAATGTTTTAAAATCTCTTCAAATCTTTGAATCCCTTTGACAATCATTAATTCTTTTGAATAAATTCTTTGAAATTTTATTAAAATATGATAAAATTTCTTGAAATCCTGTAAAGTTACATCAAATCTGATGATATTCCTTGAAATTCCTTTGAATATTTGAAAATCTCTTCAAATCTTTGAAATCCTTTGAAATCCTTCCATTCTTATGAATAAATTCTTTGAAATTTCATTAAAATATTATAAAATGCCTTGAAATCCCGTAAAGTTACATACAATATCTCATGATATTCCTTGAAATTCCTTGGAATCTTCTCAAATTCTTGAAATCTATTAAAATTCCTTGGAATGTTTAAAAATTTCTTTAAATTTTTGAAATACTTTGACATCGCTAAATTCTTTGAAATTTCATTAAAATATTATAAAATCCTTTGAAATCCGGTAAAATGGGAAAAATATGATATTCCTTGGAAATTTGTAAAATATTTTAAAATATTTAAAATTCTTTAAAATCTTTAAAATACCTTGAAATATTTGAAAATATCTTCAAATCTTCTTTGAAATCTATTGAAACCCTTCCATTCTTGTGAATAAATTCTCGAAAATTGGATGATATTCCTTGAAATCCCTTTAAATATTTGAGGTTCTATGAAATTCGTTGGGATCCCGGAAAATTAATTAAAATACTTTAAAATTACTGAAATCCACCGAAATATTATCAAAAACCGTGTAATCTGTTGAAATTCCTTAAAAATCCTTCGCAATATGTGGAAATCTTGGACATCTTCTGGCATTCCTTGGAATCTTTTGAAATATCCTAAAATCTTTAAAATTCTTTAAAATCTTACATTTTTTCAATATTTGAAAATCTCTGAAATAATTTGATATCCCTCAATTCTTATGAAGAAATTTTCTTAAATTTTATTGAAATTTTATAAAATCCCTTGAAATCGTAAAATTACATAAAATCTGATGACGTTCCTTGCAATCTCTAGAAATATTTGAAGTAGTATGAAATCTTTTGAGATCCTGGAAAATTCATTGCATTACCTTATTGAGACCCTTTGAAAATCCTTTAAAATTACTGAAATTTCATAAAATTCCATGAAATCCGTTGAAATTCCTTAAAAATCTTTTTAAACCCCGAGAAATTTAAAAAATGTAAAATGATTTTGCCGGTCGTAGTAATTCCAAAATTTGTAAAAAACTTTGTCATTATGGATAGTTTTTTAGAGAATGATGGAAAAAATAAAAATAATAATCCAATTATAACGATATGAAGTCTTTATAAGATTATTGCAATCTTTTATGGTAAAATTAATAAACTTTAACATTACATATGATAATTTTGGATACATCGATTTCCTATAAGGATTATTTGTTAAACATTTTAATTAACAGGATCGATGTACCCACAACCCGCTCCTGCTCCTAACATTTTACCGAATCCTCTCCCCACAAAAATTTTTACGTAATTTGTGGATGGCCCCTAAGTAGTAAATTCAGTTAAGAAAACATTTTTATTCGGTTTTTGTGACTCAGAAATGGAATTTTCTGATAGATAGTTATTATCCAAGATGTCATCAGTCCATGTGTACATTGTCATAGTCATTCGGTTTAACTTTTTGTAGATATTCTGCTATAATAGTGTAATAATTTGA
Source organism: Andricus grossulariae (assembly GCA_011634705.1). Lineage (NCBI taxonomy): Eukaryota > Metazoa > Arthropoda > Insecta > Hymenoptera > Cynipidae > Andricus > Andricus grossulariae. The sequence continues at coordinate 3,046,939 of JAABKJ010000755.1, forward strand.
TTGATTATAATGTAATCCCAGTTGTTAGTTTGAAAGTTTTCCTTGAAATAGATTTCCAATCCCTTCTAGGATCCAACAGAATTTAGGAAATTTCGTCAAGTCAAGGGCTTTAAATTAAGAAATTATAACATGTCTTCGACTGATTTATTAAACTTTGATTATTATTCAAACGTCTACACTTATAGGAGTGTGAGTTCGAGTTGACACAAAAGGGAGAGATGGTGAGCCGCCTGCATGCAAAAACAAATCAAATTGGAAAGCTTTTGAACAACCTCGATAAATACAACAGATTAATGAAGGATGGAGAAATGCGCAGTCCTACGACACCAAATGGCACGAAATCGATTTTGACCAAATCTAGTCCCACCTCTCCAAAAGAATCTTTAATAGATAAAATTCCCGAATTCCGATCGAATAATCAGACAAATCGAAGAAGCATTTGTCTTTCAACTGAAGAGCAGTCCTCGACTTCTGGTGAAAACCCGAAGGAAGAAGTTGCTCAGGGTGGCGAGAATAATTCACAAATGACCGACTAATTTTTTTTCAAATTTAGAAAGGTTCGAGGAAGATGTACTGAAAATATATATTGGTGAAATACGTTACGTATTTAAGCTATGTTTCTAACTTTATAGGTTCATCTATATTTTATCATTTGTATCGATCCTCATCTTTGAACAAGGTGAAATAAAAAATTGTCGATTGTTTGGGTCTACTGGTGATATGTTGTATAAAGAATCTCGCAATGTTAAGGGCTGTATTTATTAATGTATATATATATATATTATCTCATATTATTTGCAATGCAATTTTGCCTTGTTTAATGATGATGGTTGATGAATGAAATTCTAATTTTCGTACATCTTGCTTTGATTTGATAAGTGAGATTTTCAAGTGTTGGCTGGATGCCAGGAAGTATTGTTTTCGCTACGTAACAAATTTTATTGTATCGTGGAGTAACCTCAGCCGCTTCTTCGTTCGAGGACTACTTCATTAGCATATACTATCGGCGAAATTTCCTCTGCTTCCTTATTCAAGGACTACTTTATCAAAGTATGCTATTCGTAATCTATGCCAGGCATTCGGTTACAAAGGCATAGTTTCATCAAGAAATTGTAGCAGAATTGTTATGCATTTTATAAATTGATTAATAAAAATAAAACGGGAATGTAGTGAAATTAAAAAGAAGACATGGAACAATTTCTTCATTTGGTTGCATTTATTTGATGAGGTGTATTTGATTGCCTTTGTCTCTCGAAGTGCCTGATGTGATTGCCTAGGCGAAAGTCAATGTGCAATGTTGCCTACGATGTAATTACATTCATGATAAATGCACAACTTCACACTATGTCTGATTAATCTTTATGGACGTGTACAAATTGTGATACATATTAGGGCATTATGAAAACATCTTTTTCATTTTTATTCAGCAATCGTTGCTTTCAGGAGTGCGAGAGCTCGCTTAGGCATAAAACAGAACTGATAGCTAAGCTGGAGGCTAAGACGTTTTCCATGACTGATACTATCAACAGAATGGATCAAAAGTACGTTTGTTGATCTTTCTTGCCTCATTGAAAATATTTTTTAGAGAGCACAGTTTATGTTTTTTTTTTTTTTTATGATTTGGCAGTACGAAAAAGTCTTGGCGAATACGAAAAAGCGAAAAAGTTATTTCAAAACGATGCAAAAGTGAAATTTGACTATGGTCCCTAAAAATTTGTTCCTCTAGTCATAGAAACCTTATGGTCATACTTCAGAATTGCATTTGCAAAGGCGATTGGGAAATGTAAAATATTTTTTAGGAAAATTTTTCTTTAATCAGAATTTTTCATATATTCGAATATATCATTCGTTCTTTGAACCAAAATAATCTGCCGAAAATGTGTATAATTATCATCCAGATTGTAATTTATGATTTTTTAATATTTATTTTGCTAGTCTCGGATATGATTATATTGTGCAATAGTACTTCTACTGTAATGTGTATACTCGCTGGAAAGTGCCATACAGTATCATTCTTACACGAGGGTTTTTCTGTCTGATGTAAAAATATGTAATGGGAATAATTTTAATACAGAATTTGGGAATAAAAGTGCTATCGCAGATAGAAGGACACCTTGCATGTTAGAACACTGAGCGTTAAGCAAAATGTGTGCAAAAATAAATCAAGGTGAAGATTGCTTGTACAAGGATATGATTGAATAAATTCATGATATAAAAAAATTGATAATTCTTTATTATAAACAAATTTTGGCCTAGGATTAAGAAATTGGTCCTTTATTTCAGGGTGGTCACTGACCGGAAAAACCGGGTATTTGCCTGAAATTTTTTGCACCAGGAAAAAGCCGCGAAATGGCTGGGAATTTTTTTGGAAGCCGGAAATTGTTCAGATTTGTTTTTACTTTTGCAATAAATATCGTCTCGTTCCTCGAAAAAAAATTTGTTTGGAGTTGTGTTTAATTTTACTAACCATGTTCGTTAAAATGTGGAAGATGATTTTTTATTTAAGAGTTTAAAGTTAATTTTTCATTAAAAAATTAATGTTCCTTTTATACTATATGTTTAAGAATTTAAACCTTTTGATGCATCGTTTAAATACTTAAGTTACTTTCATATTTGAGAACCAAAGCTTCCTTTTTATATATTTGAAATATAGTAATTACATAGTTAACCTTAATTTATAGAATTAATAACTAATAATTGACAATATAAAGTTATAATTCAGGGATACTCGAAATGTTTCACAAATAAATTAAAAAATCACTTTCCGACAAAAACTGATTTGAAATTGGAATGTGAATGGTGAATTTGAAAATTCTACTATTATATTTTGGGTTCAGAATTCATCTCTTTTGGTTAAAAATTCTACTATTTGCTGAAAAATTTTGTTATTTTGTTAAAACTTCAACTATTTTGTTGAAAACTTATCTTTTTGGTTGAAAATTCAACTTTTTGGGTTGAAAATTCATCTTTCTTGGTAGAAAATTAAATTGTCTTCTAAAAGATTCGTCTTTTTGGGTTGAAAATTTATTTTTCTGAGATGAAAAGTAACTTTTTTGTTAAAAATTGATCCTAATGAATTAAATAATAATAATAATAAGAATAATAATAAATAATCTACAAAATTCGATTTTTTTAGCTAGAAAACTCAACTTTTCTGTTAAAAATTGGTCCTTTTGGATTGAAAATTAACAACTTGATAGAAAAGTAATCTTTTTCGTTGGAAAATTAATCTTTTACAGTTGGAAGTTAATTCTTTTGAATTGAAAATTTTACTATCGTATATTGAGCCCAGAATAAATCTCTTGTGGTTAAAAATTTTACTATTTGTTTGAAAATTGAATTATTTTGTTGAGAATTAAATTATCTTCTTAAAAAGTAATATTTTTTGGTTGAAAGTTACTCTCTCTATTTGAAATGTCTATGAATATATGTTAGGTTCATAATTCAACTACATATTTTTTTGAAAATTCATCTTTCTTGGTTGAAAATTCAACTGTCTTCTCAAAGATAGGGTTTTTTGGTTGAAAATTTAATTATTTGTTTGAAAGTGCACTTGGTTTGGTGGAAAATTCAACTATTTAGTTGAAAATTAATTTTTTGGATGTATAATAACTTTTTTGTTGGAAATTCATCTTTACGGGGTGAAAAGTTAAATCCAGTCTCAAAAATTCGGCTTATTAGCTACAAAACTAAACTTTTCGATTGAAAATTGGTACTTTTGGATTAAAAATATATTTAATTAGTAAAAAAGTAATTTTTTGATGGAAAATTCATCTATCATGGTTAAAAGTTAATTCTTTTTAATTGAGAAGTCTACTATCATATGTTTAGTCTAGAATAAATCTCTTTTCGTTAAAAATGGTACTATTCGGTTGAAAATTGAATTATTTGGTCGAAAATTAAATTTTGTTCTTAAAAAGTCATCTTTTTTTGGTTGAAAGTTAATGGCTTTTATTTCAAAAGTCTATGATTACATATTGGGTCCATAAGTCATCTCTTTTGTGATCGGAAATTAACTGTTTTGTTGAAAATTCTTCTTTTTGGGCAGAAAATTTATCCTTTTGGATTGAAAATTCACCATTTGGTCTAAACGTCATCTTTTTTAGTTGAAAATTCAACTCTTTTGTTGAAAATTCATTTTTCTTGGTTGAAAATTAAGTTTGTTGTTGATTTGGGGAGGGGAGGGGATTAAAAGTCAAATTCTGTATAAAACATTTGACTGTGGAAAATTGTTTCTTTTGGATTGAAAATTCATGCCTTGATAGAAAAGTCCAGGATAAATCTTTTTTTGTTAAAAATTGTACTAATTGGTTGAAAGTTGAATTATTTTTTGAAAATGAAACCATTTTCGTAAAAAGTAATATTTTTTGTTTAAAGGTTAATTTTTTTATTTGAAAGTCTACTATTATATTTTAGGTTCAGAATTCATCTCTGTTGGATAACAGTTATGTTATTTCGTGTAAAATTTCATTATTTTCTTAAAAATTCTACTATTTGTTTCCAAATACATATTTTGTGATCGAAGATTGAACTGTTTTGTTGAAAATTCGTCTTTTTTATAGAAAATCCATCCTTTTGGATTAAAAATTCATCTTTTGGTAGAAAAGACATATTTTTTGGTTAAAAATGAAATTATTCTGAGATAATAATAATAGGTATATAATAATAATAGTTAATAATAAAACGCGTCTTTTTGGGTTGAATATTAATCTTTTTTGGTTGAAAATGAAATATATTTCGACATGAAATCTTAGGAATATGATACCTACACTAATGTTATTTAAAACAATTTATTCCTCTTTTTTATTGAAAAATCATCCTATTTCCCCTGTTTTGAGAACATTTTGAGCTGTGTAGTCTGAAATCATTTTTACAATAATTTACATTATATATTTTACCTTGGAGTTATAAAATGTTTAATTCTTTTGCAAATTTATGTAATAACAGAGATATAATAAAGTAATTAGTATTGAAAAATTATTATAAATAATCGCTTAATAGTCAACCGGGAAAATTTTAATTTTTCAGCGTGAAACCCGAGAAATAGCCTGGAATTTTTTTGAGGTTTGAGTGGCCACCCTGTCTTTATATCCAAGGGGAAAATTTAGTGTCTATTTATTTATCTTTACAACATTTAAATAAGAATTTCTCAGAAATGTATGTTCATTTATTATAAGTTTTTTTATAAGTCAAAATAAATCAAGATTATTTATTAATAATTATTATAATTTTATATCGTATTAAAATGATCTGTTTTTATTTTCTGGAAAATAATTTTCTTTGCTTTTGATATATTAATTTTAATGAACTTCTGGGCTCATAAATTTAAGGTAAGTTATATTTAAAATAATTTTTTCATTGAGAAAAACGTCTTAATGAATTCGCCGCTAATCTGAGAAAATTTGTTAATCATTGAAATTACGAATTCAACCTAAAATACTTTTTTATCACATACTACGACTTTTTATTGGTTGATAAATAGGTTAAATTTTAAAATAAATTGTATAAATCCATGGAACAATATAAATTTATATTCAAGGTATAGATCAATTTTCATTACTTTTCTCATTAAAAACTGATAATTCGTAAGAACTTTGTTAAATTTTCATCAGTTATGAATATAATAATGTCAATTTTGTCTGACAGAAATTCGTATTCGATTTATTGTGGAAGATATTCCAGATAAGGAAATGGATTCGTCCTTTTTTCAAGCTCGGTCGCATATTTATAAATGTAATTGGACAAAAATCATGTATTATTTTTCTTCGATTCTCATTAATCTTATAATTAGAGAAATGTCAAATTCGACACGGATAAATATAATAAAGTTATAATCTGTGTTTAATTTATAAGACGCCTGGGTAGTTCTTTATTTTTGTTCCGAATGCAGCGTTTTAAAAAAGATAATTATTAAATATGCAAAATGGTAATTATATCAAAAGCAAATAAAAAAGAGAGCAATTCCTGGAAGGCATGCATACGTAATTAAATATTGAAATGAGAACAAAGTGGTATAGGCAATATAAATATAATACTTTGCAGAGCTTCATGGAGAATCTGGTCAATATTTAATTTTCAAAATCTGTAAGTAATGGATAATGGAATTTAAGTCCTAGGATGTTTACCTCATGTCTCCTTTTTATCTATATATGCACTTTTCTCAGCATTGAATATAAATAAAGACCAATTAAGTTAATCAAATTAATTGAGTGAATTAAGGTTAGAAAATGGTTTGTAGGAAATTTTAAAGCAGATACTCTAGGGGGTTGGAGAGAATTTAAGTAAATGAGCAACTCTGTATTCTGCGACTCGCCTGCTCACGAATACGAAAGTAGGCGGCCAATTCTCTGATAAGGTAAAAGGAGGATTCTCTACATTCAAAGGATCAATTTATAAAATAAAAAAATAAAAAATAAAAATTCACAAATTCTTTGAAAATTGGGTAAAATTCATTGGAATAGGGATCATGATTCACGAAAGAATAAATATTCAGCTTTAAACAGAGGAAGTCATTTCAGTTGTCTCATGAGAATCGATATTTTATCCTTTGAAAAATTTAAATTTAGCTCACATCGCTTTTTCGTATTCCGCCAAGGGATTGCATTATCCTGTACTAATTAATAATCTAGTATTAATTAATATATTTATAATTCGTGTATAGCAACTGTCCCATATATAGACGCGAAAAAAAACTTTCACGTCTGATAGACATCTGATTAAAGAAAACTAATTGGTTTTAATCAGGTTCAAAGAGATAGAAAATTCGAGAACAGGATACGAGGAAAAGGCGAGGAATTTGGGTGCAGAAGCTGCAGCGAAGGACGCATGGGCCAACGGAATTGAAAGGGAGTTGAAAGTAGAGCGAGAATGGCGAACATCTCTTCAAGAAGCTTCCATTTCCAACATTGAAAAGATCTCCCATCTTCATCAAGAAGTCGACCAACTGAAATCTGTTTCCGAGGCAAGTTTTAAATTCTGAAAATAATAAAAAGCGTTTAAAAAACAATAATAAATGGCGTTACAAAAAGTGAGTCAAAGTAAGGCACCGTGCGCCTACAAAAAAGGGTTTCTTAGTCTATTAAGGCGTTGATTAAGTTCAAATCTCCCCCTCCACTAATTTCCCTCCTTTCGCCTACTTCCCTCTCTTTTATCACTGACCCTCCCCTCTCCTTATTTCCCTTACTACCCCTCCCTATGCTTTCCCTACTTCCTTTCTCCACCATCCCTTCCCAGCATCTCCACCCCTCACTTCTCCACCCACTACTTCCTCATCCTCTTTCAATACTACCCTCCCCTTACTTCTCCTCTCACTTTTCATTCTGCCCCTCTCTACCCTCTTTTCCCTATTTCTCCACCCTCGCTACCCTCCCACGTATCCCTTTACCATCCCTCCCCTTACTTCCTTCTCCCTACTTCCAGTTTCCACCATCTCTTCCCTACTTTTCCACCCCTCACTTCTCCACCCTCAACGTTACCATCCTCACTTTTCTTACTTACTGTCTCTACTCTTTCTACCTTCTCAACCCTCCTTTCTTTACGTCTTAACCCTTTCTTTTCCTCCCTCGAAAACCTAATATCCCTCGCCCTACTTCCCCTTTCCTCGATTCTCCTATTTCCCATGTCCAACATTCCTACCCTACTTCTTTACCCCTCACTCCCCCACCCCTTATTCACTGTCTTCACTTTCCCTACTTCCCCTCTCTACCTTCCTATCACTACTTTCTCACTTTCCCTTCCGCACCCTTAGCCCCCTCTACTATCCACCCCTTTACTTCTCTTTTTCTACTCCCTGTTTCCACCATCCCTTCCCTATTTCTCCACCCCTTACTTCCTCATCCTCACTTTCCCTACTTACTCTATCTACCTTCTCAGCTTTCTCTTCCTCTCCCTTGCAAGCCCCTACTATCCTACCCTCTACTTTCCCTTACCTCACTTTTCCTACTCCCCCTGTGCAATATCCATTCCATTCCGTATCTTCACTTTCCATACTTCCACTCTCAACTCTTCCTTCCCTATTTCTCCACCCTTTCTTCCACACCCCTCGCATACCCTACTATAACTCCCCTCACTTCCCCACCCTCAATTCCCTCACTTCTACACCTCTCAATTCCACACCCCTCAATTCCCACGATTTCCGTGTACACCATCCTTTCCCTACTTCCCCTTTACTCACTTTTTCAGCCCCTACTTCCCGATTCTCACTTTCACTACTTTCCCCAATTCCCTTCTCTACCCTCTCAACCCTCCCTTCCCTACTTCTTCACCCTTTCTTCCCCTCCCTCGCAGCCCCTATTATCCCACTAATTACTTCCCCTTCCATCACTTTTCCTACTTGCCCTTTCCAATATCCCTTCTCTACTTCTTCAACCTTTATCCAGCACGTCTCGTATCCTATACTATCTCTCCTTTTTCTTCCCCTTCCCTCATTTTCCCTACGTCCCGTATCCACTATCGTTTCCATACTTTACCTCCCCCTCCTCTCCCATCCTCACTTTCCCTACTTCCCCTCTCTATCCTTTCAACCTTTCCTTCCATACTTCTCCACCCTCCCTTTCATACTTCTTCACCCTTCCCTTGTTTCCCCTACTTCCTAGGCCAAAATTATAAGGGTTTCTGTCCGGGGCTACAGAACCCTAAAAATTAGGATTTTGCAAACACTAATCTGCAATTTATGGGTTTTTTTCTATCCGTTTTTTTTAACAAAAACAATACTTCACGCTGTAATTTTTCAGATTCGGCAATATTCAGAATCTGATAACAAAGGACTTTTCTCCAATATAATTTGTTTTCTGCCTAATATTTAATAAATTGCTCATTGACTGACTTGACTGACATTGTCAGTCACAACGACTAGGCCAAACAGCCCCCATGGATTTTTTTTTCTAAATTTTCCTTCATCTTGTCTTTAGTCGCTCACAATCCTTCTACCTCCTGCTGTGCTAGGAATAAATTATAAATCTAAAAAATAATATATTATATGAAAGTAAATATAAACATTTGATTTATTAGCATGCATATAATTCACATAATTTAACAATTATATAATAGTAAAATTTTGAATAAATATTTTTTAAGTTTATTTCATTGATGAGTATTTAAATAAAATATACTATCACTATGTGCTGAAATGAATTGGAAATTTGAAGCAGTGGAGACCGGGGCAAATCCGGCACTTTTTTTTCAATTGATTTTTCAATAATAAAATTTGGTTTTTCCGCCAAACAAAATATCTGAAGCAAAAGGAATACTCTTAGATATAAAACTTTTTTTTTTATCGCAAATGAATTTTTTTGGGAGGCGAAAATTTGTAGTCATGTAAATGTGACCTGTCTAAAAATCCCGGGGCAAATCTGGCACTTTTTTCTCAATTGATTTTTCAATAATAAAATTTTGTTTTTCTGCAAAATAAAATATATGAAGTATATTTCAAATCCTAAATTTTCTTTTCGTATTATAATTTTACAATATTTACGAAATAAGTTCTTTAGACATATTCCTTGATATACTCTTAGCTACAAAACTTTTTTTTTTATCGCAAATAAATTTTGTTTGGGAGGCGGTTTTTTTGGGAGAATAGGCGTCAAGAAAAACGTGTGTTTATTTTTGATGTTTGCAATATCATTTCAATAGCCCACGCTTTTCTCTGGGGGCGCTTGACCATAAAGGTGCGTTCACACAACAATTGGCGGGCTTTTCGAACTAACACTTTCCGAGACATGCCGGGGTGCCGGATTTGCCCCGGTCTCCCCTATTATATAAAATAATAATTTTATCTCAGTATTTTGTAAGTAATAAGTAGGTAAAAATTAATAAGAAATTAAAGTTACATAATACTTAAAATGCTAAACATTTGAGCAAAGAATATATTTTATTGCAAATTTGTAATAATTACTAACAATGAAAATATTTTCCGTTCAAAATTTAGCTAATCACTTGAATGAAATACTAATAATAAAGTGATGTCTGATGAAAAATATGAATCATAAAGCAGCCAAATATAATACACGTCATGTGTCATTTAGTTAACTGCATAAATAAAGTTTAAATATAAATAAAATTGTTGAATTAACTCAGGTTAAGTCATCAATAAATTACGAGTACAATTAAATTTTAAAAAGTTCATTAATTTTGATAAATTCCTAAGTAATTATGTTTTTTAACAAAACAGAAAAATATTTTAACTACCGTAGATAATTAGCTTTAACTTTCATTCAAAGTTTCTAAAAAGTGAAGGGGAACAAAGTTAATTAAGAAAGAAAAAAAAATTTGTAAATAAAAAAAACTTCTGACAGTTTTGTCCAAACTTGCACTTCTTTTTAAAGATTTAATTTAAAGTGGCCCAGAAAATATTTTTTTTTGTCGATTTATCACCCCTCCCCCTATTTCCTTTAATTCAGTGTAAAAATAATTATGTAATTTGCTATGAATTAAGAACAAATGTTTAACCCGTGGTCCAAGGCTAAAAAGTGTTCATTTTTTTTTGTTAAAATGACAAATTAGTGGCGTAAAAACAATAATTATGACAATAAAATCATGTTAGACATCACTGAAAATGATGTTACCCTATTTTTTTTTGAAAAATTACCCTTAAAAGTAAAAAAAACACTCTATATAGGGGTCTGAAAATTTATAATGTGCTTTTTTATACACCTTAGACATTTTCAGCCTTAAATGATAAAAACTGATCTTCTAAAAATTAAAATGTTTGTCAGTGATAGAAAACTACCCTTACACTTTTGAAAATTACCCCTTTCAATGATATTTTGCTTCTTTCATAGTTCTTCATATAATTTCTCATTAGAAAAGTTCTATGATTATTTTAGAAATAATACTGGATTATTTTATAGTTTTTGTAAATAATTTAAAGACGATTTGAGTTCCTCTTTTGCGCCTTTAAACCACCCCTAATGAATAAAAAGGGCTAGGATGTCACAAAATGAGTCTGGGACTTACTAAAAATAATATCACCTTATACAAACTAATACAAAACTAGAGTACTGTCCTTGGAAGACAAAAAACCTCCGTAACGGAGAGAAAGATCTGTTCTGTTTATCTTTTATTTTTAGGCGTAACTCTTAACATTCGTAGAGTTTTATATAAATCTATGACATCTTAGAATTAAAAAAATCATTTTTCTAATACAATTTTCTTGATTTCACATTTACACATAAGAAACACATATTTACACATGTTGCAAAATTAAATTTTCACATAAATTATTAAAAAAGATTAAGATAGTAAAATATGCTATCAATTTTCTTATACATTCATGAGAATCCTTTTAGCAAAATCAAAAAGTTCGTTAATGTGACTATGAACTGCAAGGTAAAGGAGCTTGTAACTGATTTTCGTCTTTCGAACAATTATTTTTTAATTAAAAGAAAGACAAATTTTATGAAATCTCTTCAAGGGCTGATTTTAAATTTCACAAGTGATTATGTTGAATAAAATGTTTTCTAATTCTAAGTTATGAAGTTTCCCCTTTTTTCCCCTATTTTCAAAAAACTTCCCCGTTTCCCACTTTTCTCTTTAAATATACGATATTTGAAAATATAATATTTGAATTACGCGGAAAATTTTCTGAAATTAGTAAGTGTACCCATTATTGAATAATAATTAAAGAAATTATAGCACTTAAATAAATTATTTATGAATTTTTCTTATTGGTTCAAAAATTATGACGAATTTTTTATATTTACAGCTTTTACTAGTGAACAATAATAAAAAATTACGAAAGTTAAACATAAATTTTTTGCTCAATAACAATTTTTTGAAAATGTGCAAAAAGATGTTTTTTTTTATTGAGTCACATGCACACATTTTAGAAAAAGTTGAATATGTCGAGCCTGAAATTTATTCAGCTGGAGCCAAAGAAACATTTTATCATTTTCTTTTTTTTGAAAAAACTTTTGTCGTGTTTTAGGATTTTTGGGATTTCATTTTTTTTGTGATTTGGGAACGTTATAAACACCAAGAAAAAAATGTTTCCCATTAATAAAAACTAATAACATGTTTCTTCGGTTCAAGTTGAAGAAATTTCAGGTTCGTATCAATTCGAAAAACATGTTTTTGTACATTTTCAAACAATTCTAAATAAGGCATAATTTATTTTTGAATGTAAAAAATTTTTAATTGTAAATTTAAAAAAGAGAACACAAGATGTTAACTCAAACGATTCGATTAATTTTAGGATTTTTACTTCGCTCTACTGAAGAGTGTAGTTTTAAATTTGCATTGAACGCATTAATTATAGTAAGGGAGAAATGATAAATCTTGGAAAGAAATATTTATGAGAACGATGTTAAATATATTAAAATTGTGTATTTAACTAATTTTATTTTTGTCGGACTTTTTTATATCACTGTGAATGGATTTCCAACGACCTAAGTATATCCAGTTTTTAAAAATAAATGCTAGAATGGCAGAAATCATTGAAAAATCATTGAAAATTATTTAAAAATATAACATTTCTTATAAAAAGGTTGTTTGTTCTTTTCGACGTGTAAAAATAAATGTTTAATCTTTCCCCTTTTTCGTGAGAAAAATACCCTATTTCCCCTTTTTTGAGCTCCATTTGTGCTGTGATCCCTGTAATATAAATTAATAATTTCTTTGCAGAATCATGCTTCGTCGTAGCCCCACAAGAATAGATCTTCGTGTCGATGATCTAGCAGAATACGATCAACAGAAGAAGGAACGAGAGGCCAAAAAAGACACCGATCGACAAGGAGGATTCAATCCTTCACCATGGGCTGGAAAAATGTCACAGAATGAAATTCAAGAACGAATTGGTTACGTGCCACAACCACCTCAATCCACTCACGAGAGGCACAATATATAAGAAAAAAAAAATTCTGTAATTGTAAGTTCAGAGACTTAAATTATAATCCAACATGTTTAAATGTAATAGGGATCTTCAATTAAAATTTACACTTTTTCAGTACCTTACAACTTTTATTTATCCGGTACTAAAATACAATATTGTAGCATGTTCAAGAGTTACATTTGCTAATTTGTCGATTACTTCTTTTGATACTGTTGCAGGATTAATAATGATATGCATCATTTACACAACCATAGTTATAACAGGGACGACTAAAAAATCCTGAAAATAAAATTCCCGAATTGGAAAATTCCCGAATAATAAAATTCCCGAAAGAATATTGCCGAATTATAAAATTGCCGAATTTAAATAATTAAATTGTTTTATAAATATTATTTATTGGTTCAAAATACAATAATCAAATATTGTTATACAAAAATTATTTGTAATGTTTCTAAAATTATAATTTGAATTTAAAATAACAATAATTGAAAACAAATTTCATCCAGAAATGTATATTCTTTCAATTATTATTTTTAATTCAAACAATAATTTCAGAAACTTTAAACATTAAAAATAACTTTTTTGTCTATAAGAATATTTTCATTATTGTATTGTTAATAAGTGAATAATATTTATAAAAAATGTAATTGTTTAAATTCGGGAATTTTCTAGTTCGGATATTTTATAATTCGGCAATTTTCTGTCGAGAATTTTATTATTCTGGAAATTTCATTATTCGGGAATTTTGCAGTTCGGAAATGTTATTTTTCGTGAGTTTTCAGTCGTCTCTTATAACACAGTTCTAATAACAATGAAAACGGAAGTTACTGGGAACTTTACTGAGCAAAGACTCGGAATTAACAATTTGACTAAATTGTAGTCTTTCAAAAAGAAGAAGCATCTTATACATTTTTAATTATTGTCATCTTGAAAAATTGAAAAGAATCTTAAGTGCAAAAACTAAATGAAGTTGAGTATTTTTGAAATTTTTTTGAGATTTTTCAAATTAAAAATTAAATCAACCTAGTATATCAAATTAAGTACAAATTACGCCTCTTTAAATTAAATTACGCGATAAGGGGCCGTTTAAGAACTACGTCATACTTCCAGGGGAATGAGAGTTTAACAGGTTTTGTTACGATTTGTGACGAAGAAAGTGGGGGGGGGGGGGGGGGGATTAACGCAGAATATGACCTCACACATGGAAAATATAAAACTGTATAACGATTTTCGGAAATGCTTGAAAAAATAAAAATTAGTAGTTTTTTTTTAAAGAATTCCTCTTTTTCCCCCTGTTTTCAAGAAATTTTCCCCTTTTCTCGTTTTTTCGCTCAAATTTGAACAGAAATAATAGAACCCAATAAGAAAATTCAACTTTTTTTCGTTAAAAGTCAATTCTTTTTAATTAAAAAGTCTACAAATATATTTATGGTTCAGAATTCATCTCTTTTTGGTTAAAAATTATACTGTTTGGTTGAGGATTTGACTATTTTTCTGAAAAAATTTTTTTAGATCACAATTAATTTTCTTAACTGAAAATTTAACTAATCCATTTTTGGCTGAAAATTGATTATTTCTAGTTGAAAACTCAACTATTAACTTTTTCATTAAGAATTCATCTTTTGTGGTGACAAATTTCATTTATATTATTTTATTTATCAGTTGAAGACGATCCACCTCTTTGATTGAAAATTCAATTCTTTTGTTGAAAATTGTTGTTTTTTTTAGTTTAAAATAAATTTGTTTACTTGTATTTTGACTATTTCATTTGTGGTTAAAAAATTATGTATTTTGTTGTAAATTTTTTTAATTCTGGTAGCAAATAATTCTTCTTTATTGAAGATTCAACTACTTGGTTGAAAATTGAATTATTTGACAAAAAAACTTGAACGGTTTTGTTGAAAATTCGTCTTTTTGGATTGAAAATTGTATTATTTTTGTGGAAAATTAAAGTATTTGATTAAAAAATAACGTTTTGGTTGAAATTTTGTCTCTTTTGACTGAAAAATCTTTCCTGGATGAAAATTCATCCCTTTTTGTAGAAATTTGATCTTTTTTATTAAAATCGTTTTTTTTTTCTTTTTTTTAATATCAACTATTACATTTTTTGTTGTGAATTCATCTTTTTGGTTAAATTTGACTTTTTTATTTGAAATTAAAATCTTCTTTTAGTTGAGAATTCAACTACGTAATTGAAAGTTGAACTACTTTGTTAAAAATTCATTTTGTTGAAGATCCATTTCTTTGGTTGAAAACGTAACTATTTTAATGAAAATTTGTTGTTGTTAAAAATAATTTTTTTTTACTTTTAGTTTAACTACCTCATTTTTTTTTAATTGATCTTTTTTAGTTGAAAATTCAACAATTTGGTTGAAACTTTATGTATTTTATTGTATAGTTGTCTTTTTGAGTAGAAAATAATTCTTCTTAATTGAAGATTCAACTACTTGGTTGAAAATTGAACTATTTGGCAAACAAAATGAAACGGTTTTGTTAAAAATTCCTCTCTTTGGATTGAAAAATCTACTCTTTTTGTAGAAAATTCAACTATTTAATAGGAAATTAATTTTTTGGTTGAAAATTCAACTGTTTTCTAGATAATTCGCCTTTTTTGTTTGAAAATTCATCTCTTTTGGTAGAAGTTTGATCCTGTTTTATTAAAATCTTTTTTGGCTGAAATATCAGCTATTACATTTTGTTTGTAAATTCATATTCTTGGTTAAATTCGACTATTTTTTTAGTTGAAATATCAACTATCATATTTTTCTTTGAGAATGAATCTTTATTGATTTAAAAATGAAAATTCAACTACTTGGTTGAACTTCTTAGTCAAAATTAAATTTTGTTGTCAAAGATATCTCATTTTAGTCGAAAATTGAACTATTTTGTTGAATACTTAATTATTTTGTTAAAAATTGAACTATTGTATTGAAAATTCAAGTATTTTGTTGAACATTCGTATTTTTGGATAGGAAATTCGGTTGATAATTTTTTTTTTTTCAAATTCAACTATGTTATTAAAAAGTCATTTTTTTTTGTTTGAAAATTAAACTGCTATGTTGATAATTCAACTGGCTTCTAAAAATTTTATTTTTTTAGCTTGAAAACTCAACTTGTTTTGTGAGCTAGCATTTTGGACCGTGAAGTCTGTTACAATATTATTTTTCTATTTTTTGTTATTGTTTTATTTGAGGTGTTTATAAAATGAAATCAAAGAAAAAATTATGAAAGGAGAAGGGTGGAACATTTTTCAAAATAGCGTGACGTAGTTTTTGAACGGCTCCTAAAACTCTTTAAAAAATGTCAGTAAAAGAAATGAACACTGATAGTTATTGAAATTAGTGTTGCAAGCAGAGTCAGTTTAAGTTTATCCCCTTTCTATTATTAGTATTTAATTTACGATTTAGAATTAACTTATGCTTCAGTCATCAGACTGATCGCAATTTTTTGGAAGACTAAAATTGGCAGCATCAAAACAGATTTGATATGTTCCCTATATCTATAGTTTTCAGATCTGCACATTGAATTCAACTTTGTAATATTTTACGCTGTTACTTCATGGTTTTTAGAGTCCTTTGTTGAAGTAGAGGTATTGGGGGATTTCTTTGCGTCCGCAATTTTTCTTTAGAAGCTCGTAGTTTTCAGGTTCCCATTTCTTCAAGGTATTTGATGCTATGGAGCTGCAAAATAAAAAAAAATCTTATTTTTGGAAACATACTTCTTTTTAAGCCTTGTTAAATTTTGTTACATAATTTGAATTTTTTAAGTTTATGTTTTTTAAAATTTCCTTTCGGGATTCTTTAAAATTCTATTCTAAATCTTTATATGTGTTGATAAACAAGAAAGTTTAGACTGATGGAACTTCACATCGAAAATTTGAAAGTTTTTTATTAAGAGATTCTCAAAGGACCTTATATCCACTTATATCTTTGTTTACATTTTTTTTGCATTATTCAAGTAATAGGGAAAATAATGGTAACGTAATAAGTATTTGTCACCTACCATCTTTGTGGGAACAAAGCGCACGCTGTCGGAACCATAAAAAGAAGGCTGAAACATTCATTAACATTTTTATTAATTAAAAATTCCTGGTACAAACCTGTCAGCACTTTTTTTCTACTTTTAATAATAATTTCCTTGTAATTTTTTTTAAAAGTTGTTTTTTGTCCAAGGGATTTAGAATTTTCTTTTTCCCTTTGTCTTACACCTTTTCTGTTTGCATTGGAAGCAGACAAATTTTTAATTAAAAATTTCAAAATTGTACACAAAAGGAATAATTTCTGATTGAAGCTATTAAAAGTGTTCATGATTATTCAATCATTAAAAAATTGGAAGATTTAAAGTCTGGAAATTAAACAATAACCAATTTTTAGTTGAAACCGTAGAATCATTTTAGATTTTATTATTTATTTCAAATTAAAAGCCTCAGTAATAATTAAACAATTTTAAATGGAATCGATTTTGATCGAATGATTTGATATTCATATTGAAAATGGGAGAATTTAAATTCAAATTAACCAAAAAAGAGCAGTTTTCAAATTAATTACTTCATAGATGCACAATTTCAAATGTCTACTGTTCAAAATGGAATGTTTTAAATGGAATGCATTTTAAATTAAACTATTTTGAATTTAAAATTGAAAGCATAATTTAACATATTCGGAACTAGACAATTTTATTTCTAATTATAAGACTTAATATATGGATCAATTTAAATTGAAAACGTTACAAATCTAATAATTTCAAATTCACATAATTCTAAACTAGAAAATTTCCTGAATGCCTTAAAAGTTGAAAAAATGTAATTTTATGAAACACTCAAATTTAAAAAATATCAAATCAAAAGCCTTGGTAATAATTAAACAATTTTAACAAGTTTGAGCCCTTCCGAATTGAACAATTTTTAACCGAAACGGTTTTGAATTGAACGAGTTTGAATCAAAAGCGTTTCAGCTTAGATAGTGCTCAATTACAAATTGTTTCAAATCACTCAATTTTTTATTGAATCGATTTTATTCGAATAATTTCAAATTAATTTTTAAAATTGGAGAATTTAAATTCAAACGAACTAAAATAGTGCAGTTTTCAAATCAATTCCTTCATAGATTCACAATTACAAATTTTTTCTATTCAAAATTGAATATTTAAAATTAAAGTATTTTGAGTTTAAAATTGAAAGCATAATTTAACATATTCGGAACGAGACAATTTTATTTGTAATTATAAGACTTAATATATGGATACATTTAAATTGAAAACGATACAAATCTGATAATTTCAAATTCACATAATTCTAAACTAGAACATTTCCTGAATGCCTTAAAAGTTGAAAAAATGTAAGTTTATGAAACACTCAAATTTAAAAAATACCAAATCAAAAGCTTTGGTAATAATTAAAAAAATTTTAACAAGTTTGAGCCCTTCCAAATTGAACAATTTTTAACCGAAAGGATTTTAAATTGAACGATTTTTAATTAAAAGCGTTTCAGCTTAGATAATGCTCAAATACAAATTGTTTTAAATTACTCCATTTTTTATTGAATCGATTTTAATCGAATAATATCAAATTAATTTTAAAAATTGGAGAATTTAAATTCAAATGAACCAAAATAGTGAAGTTTTCAAATTAATTCCTTCATAGATTCACAATTACAAATTTTTTCTATTCAAAATTGAATATTTTAAATTAAACTATTTCGAATTTAAAATTGAAAGCATAATTTAACATATTCGGAACTAGACAATTTTATTTCTAATTAGAAGACTTAATATATGGATAAATTTAAATTGAAAACGTTACAAATCTAATAATTTCAAATTCACATAATTCTAAACTAGAACATTTCCTGAATGCCTTAAAAGTTGAAAAATTGTAAGTTTATAAAACACTCAAATTTAAAAAATACCAAATCAAAAGCCTTGGTAATAATGAAACAATTTTAACAAGTTTGAGTCCTTTCAAATTGAACAATTTCTAACCGAAACGGTTTTGAATTAAACGAGTTTGAATCAAAAGCGTTCAAGCCTTAATAATTATAAATTAAAAATCGTTTTAAATTAAACAATTTTTAATTGAATCGATTTTAATCGGACAATGTCAAATTCATATTGAAATTTTGAGAATTTAAATTCAAGTGAACCAAAATAGAGCAGTTTCCAAATTTATTGCTTCACAGATGCACAATTTAAAAGGTCTGCAATTCAGAATGGAATATTTAAAATTCAAAGCATCTTAAATTAAACTTGTTTGAATTGAAAATTGAAAGCATAATTTAACATATTCGGAACTATAAAATTTTATTTCCAATTATGAGACTTAATAGATGGATCATTTAAAATTTAAAAGGTTCCAAATCTAATTTTAAATTCACAAAATTCTAAGTTATAAAACTCGAAATTGCAAAATTTGCAATTAAAAGCGTTTGAAATTAAACAAGTTTAAAATTTAAGTGATTCAAAATTGTATCGATTCGAAGTCAGCGGCTTAATTGTTAAACGATTTAAAATGTTTAATTTAAGAAATTGCTTAATTATAGCTAGATTAATGTTAAATTTATAGTATTTGAAAATAAACATATTTGTATTAAAACTTCAAGATTGTACAATTAGATTAAAATTGGTAATTGAGCAAATTGAAATACTCAACATTGAACACTTTCAAATTTAAAGACTTTTAAATTTACCAATTTAAAAACTTAGCAACTCTTTTTTTTACAAATTAATTTTCACAAATTAATAGTTTTAAAAATTATATGATTTAAAATCTAAATTTTTAAATTCGTTATTATGTATACCAGAAAAGCATTTCCGAATACAACTTTTGGTCACTTTATCTACTATTTTAGGCTTCTAATGTCGCTGACAAGCCCGTGATAAGACAATCTCAGAAAAAATCGTCTCTTCAACCTTTTTTTAAACAGATAAATTATTTTTATCTCTCCCGAGATATTTTGAATCTCTTTGTACTCTAATCAGAAATATTTATTATCTTGAATACTTACAAGCAGCCCACCCCCATCACTTGCATTGGTCCGTGCAACGGTTTTATTTTTTTCATCCACTCTTGTTTCTCCAGTTTCTCCATGATAGGTGGCAGGATCACTAAAAGAAGAATCAGAGTAGAAAAATCGTTGCTCAAGTGAATACAAAATATACAAACAATAATTTAAACAAGCGCTTGAAAAACTTGAATAATTTTTTTTAATTATGAGCCAAACTGATAAAAAATCAGGGTTTTTAATAAAACCCCTGAAATTATAATCGTGGAACATTTTTAATATAGAATCTTTTATGAATGGAATAAAGTCATTTTTATCTAAATTTTTAAATTTTTAAATTATTGTTCTCATGACAAATATGAAAAATGCATTAAATTCAGTAAGTTTGAAATGAATTTAGAAGAATTCAAGGGAATTCAAAAGAATTTTATGAAATGTCTAAGAACTCAAGGTGAATTTAAAAAACTTCAAGATAAATGAAACACGAACTAAAAAACTTTTTAAAAATCCATTGAATTGAATAAAATTGAGTGCATTTAGAAGCATTTAGATGAATTCAAAAATATTTGAAAACCTCTTCAAATCTTTGAAACCTTACGAAGTCCCTCGATAATTCTGGCGAATAAAGTCGATGAAATCCATTAAAATATTATAAAATCCCGTGCAATTCTATGAAATCTGATACTTCCTGAAATCCTAGAGAATTTATTTAAATATTTTGAGAACTTTCAAAATCCGCTAAAGTCATTGAAATCCTCGGAAATTTAAAACAAATCCGTTGGAATCTTTTAAAATATTTAACAACCTTATAAGTCCTGGAGAATTTTTTCAGATCCCTTAAAATTATTTAAATTCTTGCAAATCTCTTTAAAAATGTTTAATCTCTTGAAAATGCCTTGGAATCTTTTTAAATACCTTAAAATATTTAAAATCCTCTGAAATCCCTGCAAATTATTGAAATCCCTTCAAATTACTTAAATCAATTAAAAATTCCTTGGAATATTCGAAATTGCCCGAAAGTATTTAAAATCATTTGAAATCTTTTGAAATCCATTTAAACTTTTCAAAGCTCTCGAAAATGAATAGGAATATTTTAAAATTCCCCAAGATATTTCAAAACCTTTAAAAAATTTTGAAAGCCCTTACAATTTTGTAAAACTCTTGAAAATTCCTTGGAATATTCAAAAATTCCCAAAAGTATTTAAAATCCTTTGAAATTTTTGGAAATCCCTTTAAACTTTTCAAAGCTCTGGAAAATGAATAGGAATATTTTAAAATTCCCCAAGATATTTCAAAACCTTCGAAAAATTTTGAAAGCTCTTACAATTTTGTAAAACTCTTGAAAATTCCTTAGAATTTTTAAAAATGCTCTAAAATATTTCAAATTTGTTGAAATCTCTTGAAATACCTTTAAAATCTTTAACAATGCCTTGAAATATTTGAAAATCTTTGAAATCCTACGAAATCCCTTAATTCTTGTGAACTCGTTCTTCGAAATCCATTAAAATATTATAAAATTCCGTGAAAACTCTATGAACATTTTTTTAAATCCCTTAAAATCAACCAAATCTTTGCAAATTCGTGGAAAAAATTTAATTTCTTTAATATGCCTTGGAATCTTTGAAAATACCCTCAATTATTTCAAACCCTTCGAAATCCTTTGCAATACCTTGAACCTTTTTAAAGATCTTGAAAATTCTTTGGAAGTTTAAAAAAAAACCTATAATTTTTTTAATCTTTTGGAATACCTTCAAATTATTGAAATCTATTAAAAATTCCTTGGAATCATTTAAAATACCCTGAAATATTTCAAATCCTTTAAATCTATTTAAGTCCCTTAAAACTTTTGAAAACTCTTGAAAATTTAATATGATTAAATTTTTAACAAAATAGATACATTTTTAAACAAACAGTAGAGTTTTCAGTCAAAAAACATAAGTTCTCAACAAAAATGTAATAGTTTCGTTAAAAAAAAAGATGAAATTTCTACCAAAAGAGATGAGTTTTAAAACAAAAATGAATTTTCCACCAAAAAAGACGAATGTTCAACAAAATTCATGAATTTTCAAATAAATAGTTGAATTGTAAACTAATAGTGATAAATTTTCAACCAAGGAGATGAATTTTCAATTAAAATAATGCATTTTTCCATCAAAGAGCCAAGTTTTGAACAAATACAGATTTTTCAGTCTAGAATGAAAAATAGTTCATCCAAATTGTTCAACTTGCAAACAATTTTCAATCAAAAAAGGAAAAATTACATTTACCCAACTAGTATTACATTTTCAATTAAAAAGTATCAGTTTTTATTCAAATAGTTAAACTTTCAACCAAAGAAATGAATTTTCATTTAAAAAAATGATTTTTGAACAAAGTTGTTCAACCTTCAACCAAGAAAAAAGATTAATTTTCATCGAATAATGTAATATTAGATATTTTAACCTGAAAAGACTTTAATTTTTAATCAAAAGCAATTTAATTAAATAAAAATATATTAATTTTCAAAAAAATAGTTGAATCCTCAACCAAAAAATAAATATTATTATTTTCAACCAAGCAGTTGCATTTTTAGCCAAAAAAGGATAACATTTCCACTTAAACAGATGAATTTTTTAACCAAAAAGACGAACTTTAAAAAAATACTTGAATTGTCAACCAAGAAATATTTCAGCTGAAGTTTCAACACTAAAATATGAATTTTCTATGAAAATCGTTGAATTGGCCTTGAAAGTTATTTAAAGTTACTCCATGAGAAATTTCCTAAGGTTTCCATTTTTTTTTTCAAAATCCCTGACTTTCCCTGACCCACAAAATTTCCTTACTTTTCCCTGATTTTCAGGTTTTTGCTGTCCAGCGGCCACCCTGCTTGAATAAAAAGTTTGAACTTGATGGAAGCAATCTAGTATAATTTGGAAAAATTAGTCGTAGGCGCCTTGCGCCTACAAAAAATCAAGACCTTTCCCTCCAATAATTTCCCTCCCCTACTCTAACTATTTCCCCTACTTCCCCTCCCCACACTACAACCTTCACTTCCCCTCTATTCCCCAACCTCTTTATCTACTTCCCTCTCTTCTCTCTTTCCCCAAATTTTTCCTCACTTCCTTTACCCCCTCATTTCCCTTACTTCCCCTTCCACACACTTCAACCTTCGGTTCCCCTCCTTTCCAGAACTTTTTCCTCTTCTACTTCACCCTCTCTACCCCCCTCTACCTTCTTCATTTCTCACCACTTCTCATACTTCCCCTCCCTTAATTGCCCCTTACCCCCCTAATTTCCCTTACTTCTCCTCCCCGCACTTCAACCATCGCTTCCCCTTCCTTTCCCAACTTCATCATCATCTACTTCATCTTCTCCTCATTTTCCCCCATTTCCCCCTAGTTTTGCTTCCATTACTTTCCCTACTCAACCTCCTTCATTTCTGACCACTTCTTCTATTTCCCCTACCCTCATTTCTCCTCACGTCCCCTACTTTCCGTCCCCTAATTTCTCCTCACTTCCCCTCCATTATTTTCCCTGCTTGCCGCCCTTCAGTTCCCTACTTCCCCACCCCTTGTGAGCTGTGAGTTAGGAGTTCGAAACCCAAATAAAGGGAGGATGTATGATGAATACTTACACATTCCAGGAGCGCACATAACGATCCTTGAAAACACAACTTGACTGATGCCCTTCACAGCTGCAATCTGAAAGTGTTTGCTCGATCAACCACGATCCATCTACATGATAGGGAATACCATGAATCTCGTTGATCGATCGAAATTTTGGATGCGACTAATGAATGTAGGATTTAATCTCACCTTGGAGACGGTGAGCTTTTTACCCTCTTCGTCCGTTAACTCTATGCCACCAGTTATCTCGTTTTGTCTCATTAAGGGGATGTTGGCAAAATTTGCAGCAGCAACGGCAGCAAAAGGAACGTATCTCTAAAGAAGAATTTTAGAGTCAACATTTTAATCCATATTGAAATTTAAAGTCCGTAAACTGGGGCTAAGCGGCACATGTGGGGGAAAGCGGCACATGTGGGGGGAAGTGGCGCATCCTTGATTCTGCATTTCTGAACCCGATAGTTGCTTCTTCTAGGTAAACATATAAAGGTTTGCAACTAACAACTGTAAAACTGCAATTGCAAAACCTAGAAAAAGCAAAATCGCATTTTAAATGCAGACTTGAGGGTGTCCCACTTTACCCCTCATATGCGCCGCTTAGCCCCACTTTACGGTACTTTAGCTATCTGATTACCTTAATTATTTTAATATTTAAATCGAGAAATAGTAATCGAACAAAACACAAAAATTCGAGGAATCTGAGCGTCTTCTCCAGGCAGAGAAAAATTTAAAATTAAATTATTTATCTGTTTTTATGAATATGAAAGGAGTTATTTTACTTGTACATTTGCTTTTGACATCTGCTTTTTTGACTGTTACAATAAACTATGAAAATAATTTTTTTTTTAAATCTCCATATTATTTTGGTAACTGACAAAGATATTTTTAGATTTGTTTTTCTCGATTCTACCCACGGTCAAACTTTTTTATAAAAAAATCGTGAAATTTCAAATAAAAAATTTACACAAATTACAAATTAATTTTAAAAATTCGAAATATAAATATTTCTAAATTTTATTAAAATATATCTGCTGATTTTTTTCAAATTCTTATAAGTATCTACATTTGTGAAGTTTTATGATTATTTCGTACTAAGTTTGATCCTAGGGTACAATCTAGGAATTTTTGTTTTAATATCTTAATAAGTTAGGAAAATACTATGGTGACTTATCTTTAATGTGAGACCAAGATATTTAATAAATGTTAATTATTTTCAGAATTATTGACATTTTTCGAAAACGTCGAAATTTGACGTCTTTTTGCAATATATTTTTAGATAATTAACATTCTGGCTTCAATTTGGGCGCATTAGACGCAGAATTTATTAGGTTTCGTGCTATTATATGGAAAGCATCTTCACTATTTGTCACTTTTTTAAATAAAAATATCGCTCTAGTCACTTTTCTTTCAATAAATTTACAAATCTATACCTATTTCTGAATTTTCTTGAATTCTTTTGAAATATTTTAGGATATTTTAAAAGATTCCAAGGAATTTTGAATAGAATTTGATAATTTGAAGGGTTTCCAACGGATTTTAAAGATTATAGAGAATTTTTAATAATTTCAAGGAATTTTCAAGAGCTTTAAAAAGTTTCAAAGGATTTCAAAAGATTTCAAAGTATTTAAACCATATTCGGTTATTTTATAAGATTTCAAAAAATTATCAGTTGAATTTCATAATTTGAAGGGATTTCAAAGAATTTGAAAGATTTTAGAGTATTTTTAAAACTTCCAAAGAATTTTCAAGAAGTTAAAAAATTTTCAAGGGATTTCAAAAGAATTCAAAGGGCTTGAAATGTTTTAGGGTATTTGTTTTGTGAATGACCCCTTTAAGAGATTTAAATTTTTTAAAGGGATTTCCAAAGATTTAAATGATTTTGTGAGATTGGGATTTTATAAGATTTCCAAGGATTTCAATGATTTTAAGGGATTTTAAAAGCTCGCAAGGTATTTTAATAAGTTTTCCAAGATTCCAAAAAATATTATTAGATTTCATAGAATTTCCCGAGATTTTGTAATAGTTTACCTAATTTCAAAGAATGTATTCACAAGAGTAGAGCTTTTTTAAAGATTTGACGTGTTTGCAATTTATTAGAATTTATTTTGGAATTGACCCTGAATTCTTTTAAATTCTTTTTTTTAAGTTTCTTGAATTTTTTTAATTCACTTGAATTCTTCTAAAGTCACTCAATTCTACTCAATTTAATAGAGTTTTTTTTATTTCTTTTTTTAGTTTTTGTTTAATTCATCCTGAAGTGTTTTAAGCTCACCTTGAATTCTTAAGCATTTCATTGAATTACTTTTTTTCTTGGAATTTGTCTGAACTCATTTCAAACTAATCAAATACAATGCATTTTTTCATATTTTTGAATTGTTTTCAATTCACTTTAATTGTTTTCAATTCATTGTAGTTGTTTTCAGTTCACTGTAATTGTTTTCAATTCACTTTAATTGTTTTCAATTCTCTTTAGTTGTTTTCAATTTACTCGAATTATCTTCAATTTATTTAAATTGTTTTTAATTCACTTTAATAGTTTTTAATTCACTTGAAATTTAAAAATATTTGGCTTGAATTTTTTATAATTTCATGGCAATCCTCTCATTTCCCTCAAATTCCTCTAAATTCACTCGAGTTTTACTAAAATCAATGGTATTTTTTCCAATTCATCTGAATTCTTTTGAATTTAAATTGAACTCTTTTAAATTTAAAAGAACATTAGTCACGTTATTCACGCACTTTAGTCACTTTTAGTCACTTTTTGGGTTAGAAATTAGTCACTTTTGGTCGCATTGAGAATGTAGTATTTTCTTCTCAGTTCCCTTTTTTAATTTAAAATGGTTTTATTCCTTTAATAAAAGATTCTATATTCAAGCCTCGGACTCAGCACACTATTTACACTATTTGACACTTTTTTTGAGCGATGCCACTATTTTCAACAAATTACGTAAATTTTTTTCTGAAATGTTGAATAACTAATGTTTTTGGTAAATTTATTTATGGGGCAGTCAAAAATAACTTTAGCCGTTTTATGGGGGGGGGGGCGATCTTACTCTTTCTTATGAATGAATAAATTGTTTCAACATTTAACAAAGGAATTGAATTTTCAACCAAAAAAGATGAATTCTCAACAAAATATGTTTTTTAACAAAGAAAAATTTTTCATTTTAAATCAAAAACAGTTCAATGGAACCAAAAAGGACGAATTTTTAACAAAATAGTTGATTCCTCAACCAGAACAGATTAATTTTTAATCAAACAGTTGCATTTTAAACCGAAAAAGATTATTTTTCTACCAAAAGTGATGAATTTTCAATTAAAATGACAAATTTTTAACCAAACAAGATTTTTCAGTGAATAATGAAAAAAAAATTCATACAAAATGTTAAATTTTTAAGCCAAAAGGATGATTTTTCAATAAAACAGTTGAATTTTCAACAAATTACATAAATTTTCTACCAAAAAAGATGAATTTTGAACAAATTACATAAATTTTCCACTAAAGAATTTGAACAATGGATGTGATTTTAGTCCAAATTTTATTAAGGAAGATTAATTTTCAATAAAAAAAAAAAACGAATTTTCTACAAAACTGTTCAATTTCGTAACAAATGATTTAATTGTATGCCAAATTATTAAATTTTCAAGCCAAAAAGACTAACTTTTATTAAAAAAAAGATTAATTTTCAACCTAAGAATATGAATTATCAACAAAAAAGGTAATTTACGACCATTCAGGTGCATTTTAAACAAAACTAATTTTCAACTAAAATTATGAATCTTCAACCAAAAAATCAACTTTTAAGAAAGTAGTTCAACTTTCAACCAAAAAGTTGCATTTTCAACGTAAAATGTAATAGTTGATATTTCAACGAATAAATATTTTAATTTAAAAGAAAAAAACAGTTAGGTTTAACCAGCAAAAACGAATTTTTAACAAAATACTTTAATCCTAAACTAAAAGAGATTAATTTTCAACCAAAAAGTTAATTTTTTTAAATATACAATTAATTTTCTACTTAAAAAAATACAAATTTTCGACAAAATACATAAATTTTCAACCAAATAGTTAAATTTTCTAACAAATTGTTGTATTTTCTAGCTGAAAATACGAATTTTCTACAAAAAAAATTGAATCTCTTAAACCGAAAATGTTAATTTTGAAGAAAAACGTTAATTTTCAACCGAAATCGATTAACTTTTAACCAGACAGTTGCATTTTTAACTAAAAAAGATTAAATGTATACAAGAGATGACTTTTCAAACCAAAAAGATGAATATTCAACAAAATAGTTGAATTTTCAATCTAGAAAAAATTTGTTAGTCAAGAAAGAAAAAGAATTTCAATCAAATTGATGAAGTTTTCAAGCCAAAAAGACGAATTTTCAACAAAATAGTTGAATTTTCAACCAAGAAGCATGACTTTTTAACAAAATTCTTGAATTTAGAAAAAAAAAAAAAAAATTTTGAACCAAATAATAAAATTTTGAAATAAATAAAATGAATTCTTAATCAAAAATGTATTAGTAGACTTTTCAACCTCTACAGCGAGTCGTCGGGTTATTTTTGTCAAGCGACGTTCATTGGCTACCCCAGCCTTGTATCGATGCGCGCGCTGTAAGCATGTGAACGCATTTGCGCATCATGCAGGTCAGTGTTTTTCAAGTGTTTTTGTTGACCTAAGACGTGACAAATATAACATTTTCTTGAAATAGTACAGTTTGCCAACTAAAAATCAATCGAATAGAATAAAAAAACGAGTCAAATACATATTTCCCGGAATATTGAGTAAAAGTAAGTTATAAAGTTCTGAATAGTAATATTTTTCATGTGTAGAATGCATTTGCGCAATTATGTTTTATCCTTTTATCATCGGTTGAAGACCTTTTAGTTTAACGAAATACAACAACTATCCGAAATTTGAGGTTAGGGTACCCGATCTGATACACTAACCTGAAATTTTGGATATTTTATTTTATTTTATTTCGTGATACTGAAAGGTCGCCAATCGACAAAAGAATGAAACATGACTGAGAAAATAGATTCTAAACTTGATAAATATTACTATTTGTATATTTATGACTTACTTTTACTCAAATAATAAAATACTCAATTCAAACCAACGAGGGCTTCCCGCTCTTCGGGCCTCTTTTTAATTGGCCAACCAACGCGGGCGAGACCGTACAGGGACCGTGGTAGGAGGTGACGGAACTGCGCAATTGGAAATAGTCGAGCATTGGGTACTTGAAATAGGTGCGACTTGAAATAGGCGAGAGGGTACTGTACTTGAAAAATTGTATGACACTATTCTGACACTATTTACACTATTTTTGATCTCTAAAGTGAATCAGAGACCTGTGTATCAAAAATGTTATAAGTATTTTGCTCTTTAAATATTAATGGTCAGGGACATTTCGGTACAAATAGCCCCTTTCCCGCTCTGTTTGTACCGAAAAAAGCCGGCAATTATAATTTTGCAACTATAAAAATGTCTTTAAAATCATCGGAACTTACAGCCAAAAGGGGATTTGCTCTTTTTCCCCAGAAGGATTTGCATCCTATGGCCGTAAACATTGCAGCCGTCGTTGCACTAACATAAGCCAATCCCAGTTGAGTAGTTGAAATAGGGCTATTTGCATTCCTGTTGGTGTAGTTGACCAGTGCATTGAACGACTGATTGACCCACTGCCAAAAGACAACAGCCGTCGTGGTCCTGTTGACACATAAAAACAGAAATAAGTGTGAGTCATGTGAAGTCTTGTTGAAATTTCGAAACTAGGTCTTCCAGAATTGTCCCTGGGCTATGAATTTCTTATGCAAAAACAAAAAAAATTACCTGTAAAACTGCAACATGGCACCCGTAATCGCCATACCTCCCGGAACCTGGAAGGACATTCTTCCAAAGACATTTTGCAAGTCACCAGTGTCTGGGTGGAAGGCCGATTCGTATAATTTTTTTGCATATATTATCTGCTCCCTGGTTGTACCTGCTGGCTCTCTGCCATTCCTAAAATACAGAGTAACCTCGTTATTGTGAAAATCCTACAGTTCTGAGGTGTCGCTTTCTGGTGATTAGAGCGAACATTTATCATCCTCCTATGTCACTTTACAAGCCAGACTGATTTTTTAACAAATTTTATGAAATAAAAAAATAATATTCATATCGCTGCAAATACTGAAATTTTAAGCCAGGGTTGATACAGCTGAGGGAAATCTGTAAAGTTAGGGATTTTAAAAATGGTCAGGAAATGTCAGAAAAAACCTGAAAGAGTCAGGGAATTTTTGATAAACTGAAGTTAAAGTTGAGAATTCATTTTCTCTGATTGTAAATTTAACTACTTCGTTGAAAATGGAACTAATTTATTAAAAATTTATTTATTTGGTTGATGATTCATCATTTCAATCCAAAATCCGCTTTTTTGTTGAAAATTAATTAATTTAACTAAAAATTTAACTATTCCATGTTTAGTCGAAAATTAAACTATTTCATTAAAAATTAATGTATTATGTTGAAGATTCGTCCTTTGTGGTAGAATATTAATCCTCTTGGTAAACAATGTATTCTTTTTGTTGCAAATTTAACTATTTTGTTGAAAATTCATTTTATATGGTTATTTTTTTTTTACTAAAACAATACCTTCTATTCTTTTCATAATTCATCTTTTTTTAGTTACAATTCATGTATTTTGTTGAGAATTCGTCTTTTTGGTAGGAAATTTATTTCTTTGGTTGAAAATTTAACAGTTTTGTTGAAACTCCTTTTGTTATAAAATTAATTTTCCTTGTTGAAAATTGATCTTTTTCATTGAAAATTCATTTTTTGGGTGGAATTTTTTTTTTTCAAATTTCATTTTTATTAAAAAGTAATTTTTCGAACTGATTTAACATTTTTAATTGAAAATTCAACTACTTGAATCGAAATTCATTTATTTTGAGAAAAAATCGTCTTTTTGGTAGAAAATTATTCTCATTAGTTGAAACTTCATCTTTTTGGTTGAAAATTCATTTCTTTGGTTAAAAATTCAGTTATTCGGTTAAAAATTCACGTTTTTATAGAAATGTAATATTGTTGGTTGAAAATTCGACTATTATTTGAAAATTTAAATATTTTGGATGAAAATTGATCTTTTTTTAAAGTTCAAGTATGTATTTTGTTGAATATTTGTCTCATTAAGCAGGAAACGTATCTTTTTGGTTGAAAATTCAACTACTTGATTAAAAATTAATGATTATGCTGAAGATTCGTCTTTTATGGTAGAATATTAATCCTCTTGGTAAACAATGTATCCTTTTTGTTGAAAATTTAACTATTTTGTTGAAAATTCATTTTATATGGTCAAAGATTTTTTTTTTACTGAAAAAATAACTTATATTTTTGTTTGATAATTTATCTTTTTTAGTTAAAATTCATGCATTTTGTTGAAAATTCGTCTTTTTGGTAAAAAATGTATTTCTTTGGTTAAAAATTTAACAGTTTTGTTGAAACTCTTTTCATTAGAAAATTAATTTTCCTTGTTGAAAATTGATCTTTTTTGGTTGAAAATTCATTTTTTGGGTGGAAAATTGAACCGTTTTGTTGAAAATTTGCATTTTATTGAAAAAAAAAAATTTTTCTAACAGGTTTAGCATTTTTAATTTAAAATTCAACTACTTGCTTGAAAACTCATGTACTTTGAGAAAAATTCGTCCTTTTGGTAGAAAAGTATTCTCATTAGTTGAAACTTCATATTTTTGTTTGAAAATTCATTTCTTTGGTTGAAAACTTAGCAATTTTGTTAAAATTTCGTTTTTTTTTTCGTCGTAAATTGATTGTTAACTGAAAATTGAACTATTCTATTTTTGGATGAATTTTTTTTTTAATTTATATATGAATTTTTTTGAAATTTTGTCTTTTTGGGTAGAAAGTTCATCTTTTTGGTTGAAAATTTAACTATCCGGTTAAAACTTCACTTTTTTGTAGAAATTTAATCTTTTTGGTTGAAAATTCGTCTGTTTGGTTGAAAATTTAAATATTTTTGGATGAAAATTGATCTTTTTTTAAAGTTGAAGTATGTATTTTGTTGAATATTTATTTTTTTAAGTTGAAAACTTTTCTTTTTGGTTGAAAATTTTTTTTTTTTCTGAAGAAGAGTTATCTCATTAGTTGCAACTTCATCTTTTTGGTTGAAAAATCCTATTTTTTAGTTAAAAATTTAAACATTTTCTTGGAAAATTTTTTGTTTCATGAAAATTGACTTGAAAATTGATCTTTTGGTTGAAAATTCTACTATTTTGTTAATAATTAATTTTTTTCTGGTTGAAAATTTAAATATTTCGTTGCAATTTTTTAAAATTAATTAATTAAATTTAAAATTCATGTATTTTGTTGAAAATTTATATTTTTTGATAGAATATTTATCTTTTTGGTTGAAAATTCGTTTTTTTTTATTCAAAATAATTGTTTGTAACGTAAAATTGATCCTTTTTTAGTTTTTTTAGTTTTTAGAAATAAATTTAGAAACAAACTTTTTTTTGCGTCAACATTATTGATCTCCTAGGTGTAATGTTGTTTTTAATATCAGAAAGAAAAATTTATAACTATCTGCGAAAATGAAAAATTGGTCAGGAGAAAGTCAAGAGGAATTTGG
Source organism: Andricus grossulariae (assembly GCA_011634705.1). Taxonomy (NCBI): domain Eukaryota; kingdom Metazoa; phylum Arthropoda; class Insecta; order Hymenoptera; family Cynipidae; genus Andricus; species Andricus grossulariae. The sequence continues at coordinate 3,078,992 of JAABKJ010000755.1, forward strand.
AAATTAGAATTTTGTAATAAAAATTGACTGAAATTTCAGATAGTACACTTTTTGCAATAAAGCATCAGCCTCATTTTCTGAAAATGTAGTTTGTAATTTCTATAATATTTTTTACATAATTTATTTTTATATCCAACATGAATGTTGAATGTTTCAATGTTTTTTAATCAATCATGCATATAAATAAATTTCAAGTTAATTTAAGCTTATATGATACAGAAGATTAGACCCTCCAATTTTATGCGAGTGAATGATATGTATCGAAGCATGACATTGTGCACAACGTAGCAGAACAATTGTCAGATTAGATACGCCACTGCGAACAAAGTTTCATTGTCCATTTCATCCGTAACAAAGGTGAACTCAAGTTCAACTTTCATTGCTGCTTATATCACGCCTTCTTTCCATTAAAATTTTTTTTAAATAAATCAAGGCCATGTCAGGCCTCAGACTCATTTGAGAAATTAAAATTACACTCAACTCCCGATATAAGGGCTCCCGGTCACCGATATTCCTAGAACTGATGGATGCCGCAGTTTCGTGAACTCTAATTCAACTTTCATTGCTGCTTATATCACGCCTTCTTTCCATTAAAATTTTTTAAAAATAAATCAAGGCCATGTCAGGCCTCAGACTCATTTGAGAAATTAAAATTACACTCAACTCCCGATATAAGGACCCCTGGTTAACGATATTCCTAGAACTGATGGATGCCGCAGTTTCGTGATGAGAGGAGCCGCGGGGCCGAAAGAGAGGATGTGCTCAGTCAAGCGTGACAAACAGCCTGAAGGCCGCACTCTTAGCGCGTTAGTTGCATCAGGTTGCGTCATGCGTCCAAATACAAGAGAAATGATTCATGCGGTCCCGTCTGTTTACGTTTGGATTCCCCCCAGTTGAGATCAAGGCTAAGGAAAGCCATGCCTGAAACCGGTCTTATATGGGGAGTTGAGTGTAGTTTCAATAATTGCATAAATTTACAATATATACATCTCCCATAAAATCGTGTCAAATTCTTTCGAACCTTTTAATACCCTAAAAGCTTTAAAATTCGTTAAAATCCTCTAAGATTACTGGAAATTTAGTCAATCTCTTTAAATCCCTTGAATTCTTTGAAATCCCCGAAATCCATAGAAATCACTAGAAGTCCCTTGAAATTTCATTTTATTTATTCCCTGACGTTCTCTAGGAAATTTCTGGCTTTGAAATTTTCTGAAATCCTACGAAATTCTTTGAAAACCCGGAAAAAATTTAGAAACCTTTTTAAATTCCTTTAAAACTTTTAAAATACCCTAAACTCTGTGAAATCCTTTGATATCCCTTGAAATCTCTTAAATCTGTTAAATCTGGTAAAATCTTGAAATCTATAACATCTTTCAAAATTCCTTAAAAAATTATGAAATCTCACAAAACTTGATAAAGCCTTTTAAAATCTTTGATATTTTCTGAAATGCCTTGAAATATTTTAAAATACAAAAAAAAGCCTTGAAATCTTTGAAATCCTTCGAAATCCACTGAAGCCTATAAAAAGCCCTTGCATTTTGTTCAAATCCTCTGCGATCCCTTGAAAACTCTCCTATTTTTTACATCCCTTGAAATCTTCGAAATCTTTTAAATCTTAATAAATTATTTGAAATTCTTTAGAAATTTTTAAATCTCTTGACATTTTCTATAACTCTACGAAATTCTTTGAAGCCTGATGAAATTCCTCGAAATCTTGTGAAATCCACAGAAAGATTTTGAAATCCCGCGTTCTACATCGTAAAATCTTTAATATCTTTAAAAATTTTAATTTTATTTATGTGAGAAAGTTGTCTAGAAATCTTTGAAAACACTTGAGAATTTTTTAATCTCATTAAATCCTTTGGAATCTTGTAAAATACCCTAAAGTCTTTAAAATCCTGTGAAATCCCTTGAAATTGATCAAATCTCTTAAATATTGTAAAATCCTTAGTAATCCCTTGAAATATTTCAAATACCCTAAAAGCTTTGAAATATTTGAAATCCGCTGAAATATACTAAAAATCCTTGAATTCTGTCGAAATTCTATGAAATCATTTGAAATTCTTTAAAAATTTGTAAATCTATAACCCTAAAAAATTACTTGAAACCTCATGAAATTCCTGGAAATTTTTAAGGTACAATAATTCAATTTTTTCAAATTGCTAAAATCTTGTGAAATCCCTTGAAATCTTTCGAATATCACGGATATCCTGAATACCCTTTTATAATCCTTTGAAAATTTCTGAAATCCTACGAAATTCTTTGAAAGCACTGAAAAAATTGTGTAATGTCATTAAATTATTTGAAATCTTTTAAAATACCCTAAACCCTTTCAAATCTTTTGAAGTCCCTTGAAATTGATCAAATCCCTTAAATCTGGTGAAATCCTTCACAATCCTAAAAAAATCGAGTAAAATCCCATAAGACATCTTGGAATTTGTAAAATTTTTCAAAATTCCTTAAAATATTATGAAATCCTTTGAAATCCCACAAAACTTGATAATGTCTATTGAAATCCCTTGAAATATTTTGAAATACCTTACAAGCTTTGAAATATTTGAAATCCACTGAAATATATTAAAAACCCTTGGATTCTGCTAAAATCCTCTGAAATCTCTTATGAACTCTTCCATTTTTTCGATTCCTTGAAATATATAGAAATTCCTTATAATTGTATGGAATCTTTCATTCTCTTTTAAAATCCTATAAGTTCTACAAATATTGTAAAATTTCTTGAAATCTTCAAAATTATTAAATCTTCTAAAGTGTTATGAAATGATTGGAAATTTCTTAGAAATTTTTTAAAACCTCATGATATTCCTCGAAATTTTTGTAGATACACTAACAATATTTTTTAAAATTCTTCGACATTTTTTAAATCCTTTAAATTTTGTGAAATCCTCAGAAGTATTTTGAAATCCCGCGTTCAACATCTTGAAATCTTTAATATCTTTTTTATTTTTTATTTTATACATTCCATAATGTTCTCTAGAAATTCGTTGAAATCTCTTCAAATCTTTCAAATTTCATGGATATCTTGGATGCCCTTTTATAATCCTTTGAAAATTTCTGAAATCGTACAAAATTCTTTGAAAGCACTTAAAAATTTTGCAAGCTCATTAAATTCTTTGAAATCATTTTAAAATACCCTAAACCCTTTAAAATCTTTTGAAGTCCCTTGAAATTGATAAAATCCCTTAAATCTGACTAAATCCTTAATAATCCCAAAAAAATCGAGTAAAATCTCTTAAGGCATCTTGGAATCTGTAATATCTTTCAAATTTCCTTAAAAAGTGATAAAATACTTTGAAATCCCACAAAAACTGATGAAGCATTTTGAAATCTCTTGAAATATTTTTAAATATATTAAAATCTTGGAAATCTTTGAAATCCGTTGAAATCCACTGAAATCTATTAAAACACCTTGAATTCTATCCAAATCCTCTAAAATCCATTGAAAAAGTCTCAAATTTTTGTAAATCCCCTGGAACATGTAGAAATTCCATTTACATAATTTTATGGAATATTTTTATATTTTTTTAAATCCTATGAATCCCACAAATATTGTAAAAATTTTTGAAATCTTCGAAAGATTTTAAATCTTCTAAAATTTTACGAAATCATTAAAAAATTTTTAATCTATTGACATTTTCAATAACTTAAGGAAATTTTTCGAAACTTCATGAAATTCCTCGAAATCTGTTAAGATACACTAACTATATTTTTTCAAATTCTTTAAATTTTTTTGAATCTCTTAAATCATGTGAAATGCCTAAAAATAATGAAAAATTCCATGTTTAAATTCTTGAAATATTTAACATCTTTTAAAATTATTTCAAAACTGTTTAAATATTTGAAAGCCTCTGAGACCCCATACAATCCCATGAAATCCCTAGAATTCGCTAAAAATTTAATTCCATTTCAGTTACTCCGTACAGTTTTCTAGAAATTTTTTGAAATTCACTAAGATACCTTGACATCTTTGACATCCTTTGATACCCTTTAAAAACCCTGTAATTTTATTGAAATCTTGTAAAATACCCTAAAATCTTTTAAAACATTTCTGAAATCCTACGAAATTCTTTGAAAACCCTTTAAAATGTAAAAATCTCTTTAAATTCCTTGAAATATTTTAAAATACCCTAAAAGTTGTGAAATCTATGAAATCCGTTAAAATCCACTGAAATCTATTAAAAACTCTTGAGTTTTGTTGAAATCCTCTGTTGAATTTTTTGTGAATCCTATGAATTCCTCAAATATTATAAAATTTCTTGAAACCTTGAAAATCTTTTGAATCTTCTAAAATTTTACGAAATTATTTGAAATTCCTTAAAAAAATGTTTATCTCTTGAATTAAAATTCCTTTTAAATTTAAAAAAATTTTGAAAACGTCTGAGATCCCATAAAATTCCATTAAATCCCTAGAAGTCTTTTAAAATTTAATTTATTTCATTTACTTCCTGAAATTCTCTAGAAATTATTTGAAATTCATAAAATCCCTTGACATAAATCCTTTGATACCTTTTTACATCCATTGAAATTTAATTGAAACCTTTACATTTCTTGGAATCTTGTAAAATACCCTAAAATTCTTTAAAATCCTTTGGTTGTATATAGTGTACATAAAGTAAGGGATACTATCCTGGGCAAACATGAAATTAGTTTGGCGAATGTCAGCAGTAAAAGCGAAGAGAAGTATTTTTCTATCTACCTAGAAGCAATTAGCTCTGTGACTGGATATAATGTAGTATCAAGTGACATTCAAAAAGACTGGGTAGATTTTTGTACTAGAAAATGTGATTTCTCTAGAAACAAATCATTTTTGCTCAAAACTTACAAAACGCGTGAATCACTTTCTGTTTAAAAATTCATGTACTTTGTTGTAAATTCATCTTTTTTTGTGGAAAATTGATCATCTTGATTTAAAATTCGTCTTGAATATGATATGACTAATTATCTTTAAAAAGCTCTTCAGAAGTTCTGTATTTGATCAAATCCATCAGTCTTTAAATTTTAGTATAAATAAATAATAAACAGAGTCGATTGAATAAAAAAAATCGATAAACAGCGGATGGATTATCTTTGGAAATATATTTCATTGAAATTGTGTTTGGTTTAGCTGTTTTGAATATTCAAAATTCATCCGACGGCACGATCCAGCCCTTATCGCGCCACAACATATGCCAAAATACAAACAAAGACGAACCCTTCCACCCCCTATGGTATGTAATCTGTCCTCAACCAGTCGTCAAGTGAAAATTCTTCAGTCTAATTCTAAATCCACCATTACTATGCACCCTTCTACTCTCTTGTCAAAATAAACCCCCACAAAACAAAGTGCTTCAAATTCCAAAGGGAAGCTGTTGATTTTTTTCAATTTTTGTAAAATAAAAGTGACATTCAAGTTTTCAAAGTATATTTTCAATAAGAATTGAAATAATGTTGTAAACTATGTTTTGCAATATTTACATTGTGATTCAAACAATTATTATAATTTTTAAATCGTGTTTTCCCAAGTGTGTAAAGGACAATAAACAAATTTGGATAATGTAACACCCAAGATTACAATTTACTGTTGAAATTGAATTGAAATTGAAATTGCCCGAAAATTTATTCGCATCCACACAAAAATAAATCTACTTTTTTGTTGTTTTGAAAACAAAAGTAATATTCAAAGGTGGGGCAAGACCCATAAAGTTTAACACGTACTTCCCATAAAAAAGACGTTTTTGTAAATTTTATTCAGAATCGTCAATATTAGCTGAATCGAGTTTAAATTTAACATTTATCTTTACAATTAGCCATAGAATACAATTAATTAATTAGTTTTTTAATATTATCCCCATAAGTCTGTTTTAGAAGGTCTGTATGTCTGTATGCCTGTATGTATGTATGCCTGTATGTCTGTATGTCTGCATGTGTGTATGCATGTATGTATGTATGTATGTATTTATGTATGCATGTATGTATGTGTGTATGTATGTATGTATGTATGTGTGTGTATGTATGTATGTATCCTGTCTATCTGTATGTCTGTATGTATCTATGTCTATCTGTGAGCACGATACTTTCGAAAGAATTGACAGCAACATAATTATGTCGATAATTATCTATGATGAAAAGTAAGAACTAAGTAATTCTGTTGATGAAAATTGTTTGTAACAGAATCTATTATTGTTGAACGACTTTCTTTTTTGTCTAGATATTATTCTTCAGATGAGAAGAAATTTTCCGACATTAAAGAAAAAATTTCTATGTTCAAAAATGCGATTTGAGTAAATTTGTTTATAAAAATTATTTATAACAATGACAATGGTTCTATCATAAATCACGGTTATGATTAATCGTAACTTTTACGTAATTCAACGACGAAATCAGAATAAATAATGAATTCAAACACTGAAAATGCCGCAGATAACAGTTTTATCCATAAATTTGTTTATAAAAATGAAATGAATAAAATGTGACATAAACAAATTATGGTTTTCCTGCTTTTTTCAAATTAAATAAAAATTTAGCAACATTTGAAAAAATAAACTTTGAAATCGCTTGAGAAATACGACCTCTGAAAATTTTTGGACCGAAAATTCCACTTTTCTCACTATACGCATGTCTGACTATGTGAGGTATTTTCTACTCTATACAATGTTTAGACATGAAAATTTTGAAAAAAATTTAAATGATTTTCTTTATTTTAAAATTATTTTTTGGTGATGAAAAAACAAGAAAATAATTATTAAAAATTATTATTAATAAATTATTATTTTACAAATTATTTCTCTGAGTGAAAACTAACATTCGAGATGTACAAAATTTATATTTTTTCAAAATAAAATAATAAAATTTTAAAACAAAAGATATCAATTCACCGCCAAAAATATAATAATAAACTCTCAATAAAAAATTATTATCATTCAATCAGAAATAGTTGAATTTTCTTTTTGAAGAATTGAGAATAGGGAAAAGAGAAAGAAAATTAATATTTTTTGGTTGAAAATTCGTTTATTTTGTAGAAAATTTATCTCTATTAGTTGAAATTAACTATTTTTGATTGGAAAATAAAAATACATTTTTGTTGAAATAGCAACTATTTCATTTGTTGTTGAGAATTATTTTCTTTTTTAATCAACTACTTGGTTTAAAGTTGCCTAAAAATTTAAAAATTTAGTAGAAATTAAACTATTTGGTTGAAAATTAACTTTTTAGTAAAAAATTCATATTTTCAGTTGAAAATTTAAATATTTTGGTACAAAAATAAACTATTAAGTTAAAAATTGAACCATCTATTTTAAAATTAAACTATTATGTTGAAAATTCGTTTTTTTATGTTGTTGCTGGAAATTAGTTTTTTAACCAAAAATTAAACTACTCCCGTTTTGGTTGTGAACTCATCTTTATAGTTGAAAATTCAACTATTTGGTTGAAAATTCAAATATTTTTGAACTATTCAGCTTTTTTCAGAAATTCTCATTTTTCCGTTTGGGAAGAAACTTCCCCGTTTTCCCGTTTTTTCTTTTTTCTTAAAGTTTAACTGAATTAATAGAACTCAATAAAAGAATCCAACTATTCTTGGTTACATTTTTGGTTTGGAATTAATCTCGATTGGTAAAAAATTTTAATATTTGGTTGAAAATTTAAATATTTTATCGAAAATTCGTTCCATTTTCAGTTGAAAATTAATTTCTCTAATGAAAATTTAACTATACGATCACTAGTTAAAAGTTTGTCATTTTCAGTTTGAATTTCATGTTGTTAGTAGAAAATTCAAGTATTTGGTAGAATGTTGAAATCAATTTTCTCCGCTGAACATCTCAATTTTCCGTTTTTGGTCAAAAATTGACATTTTGAATTGAAAGATGTTCTTTTCTGGCTGAGAATTCATGTATTTTGTCGAAAATATGTTTCATTTTTGCTTCAAAATCAATGTTTTTCAACTGAAAATTTCACTATTCGATTTTTGGTTGAAAATGGATTTTTTTTAGTTAAAAATTCAAGTACTTGTTTGAAAATGAATGTATTTTGTTAAAAATTTATCTTTTTTCGTAGAAAATTATTCTTGTTTGTCACAAAATCAACTATTTCGTGGATAATGTAACTATTTGGTTGAAAATTTAATTATTTAGTCGAAAATTGAACTATTTAGTAGAAAATTAATTTTTCTCGTAAAAATTTAGATTTTGGGGTTGAAAATTCATCTCTTTCGGTAGTTATTTCTTTCTCTTTAATTTAACTCTTTGGTTGAAGATTCATTATTTTAATTGAAAGTTCACGTCTCTAATGCACAATATAATTATTTTGTTGAAAATTCCCTTTTTTTGTTTGAGAATAATTTTTTTTAACTCAAAATTTGACTTTTATTTTTGGTTACATTTTTTTTTGCTAAAATATTCAACTATTTCGTTTAGAATTACAATATTTTATTAAAAATAATTTTACTCGAAATGTTAGGAAATTAGAGCGTTTCAAATAGAAATCAATATTGTGCCTTCATTAATTTTATTTTTATTTGAATGTTTTAAACAGATAAAAGTAAATCAAATCAGAAATTTCAAGCTCTTTCATAAGAACTTTATGTTATTTTTTTTAATTATTTAAAAACTTATTAATTAATAAATTACGCTAAGATTTTCTACCCATCCCTCCTATAAGGAACATACAAAAAAGAGTATATTAAACAATTATGTATACCATAGTTGACATAACTGTTAGTAAATCTTACTGTAAATTTTCTGTAATTCACAGAAATTTCTTTCGCTTCAAATAAACGTTTTTTTATTCTAATGAAAATTTATCTCTAATTTAAACTGATTTGCTTCATTTCAAATCATTTTTGGTTGAATGTAAAAAATTATTTAAAATAATTTCTTGAATTCAAGAAAAAAAATTTTTCGGGTTCTAGTTTGTAAACAATAAAGTACTAACCTGAATATTTGAGATTGCTATGCTCCCTGGTGAGGGCGTATGTGTTTTCGGAACCCATGAGTCTGGTTGGTGAATGTGTCCTGGCGAAATTCTGAAATTCCAAAAAAGACACCTTTGCTGTAAATTATTTTCAAAAAATAGTGCGATATTGATTAAATCTAAAAAACTGAGTGAAAAAGAGGCTTTTTGAAAGAAAGGAATAAATTTGAGAAGAAATGTGAGATGAGATGGATAATGGTCTTACATATAAGTATTCCTTGATCGCTGTGATTTTAGTGCCAATCATTTGCACATTGTCCATGTCTCTGCAGTGTTCCTCGCCTCAGTTCCTACAAATTTAATTTAATTTAATTTAATTTTAATTGAATTATAGGATTATTTAAACTTTTAAATTTATTATTTAAATTATTTTTAAGCAAGCGTATATTTTTTGCGAGGCAATTAAGGAACATTGACGAAGTACGGCAGACAGAGCGATCAAAGAAACATGGACATTATAATGCTTTAATGATGTCTGAATCAGGTGAAGATTTGAAAAAGAAGTGAAATTTTAAGGAAAACAAAAGTGTTTTTTTCTTTCATTAATTCTTTTTAAAGTGCATGACCTTTTTTAGGTTATAATTGGATACTTAAGACACTTTTGTTTTCCTTAATTTCCTTATTCTCAATTATCTTTATAGAATAATTATTTAAACAATATGGAACACGCACGGAAAAAGTTGACTGTCTTATGTGAGGCTCTCATAACACACAAACCTCAGCAAATTAGCCTCAAGGTAGAATGTACATCGCTTGCATAGAATGTGCGTCGCTTACATAAAATGTGCGTCGCTTGCATATAATGTGCATCGCTTGCATATAATGTGCATCGCTTGCATAGAATGTGCATCGCTTGCATAGAATGTGCATCGCTTGCATAAAATGTGCGTCGCTTGCATAGAATGTGCGTCGCTTGCATAAAATGTGCGTCGCTTGCATAGAATGTGCGTCGCTTGCATAGAATGTGCATCGCTTGCATAGAATGTGCATCGCTTGCATAGAATGTGCATCGCTTGCATAGAATGTGCATCGCTTGTATAGAATGTGCATCGCCTGCATCTCGATACCCCCGTCCAATAATTTATAACGGAATCGCATAATCGACGAAATAATAATTTTACAAAATAATAATATTTTCGACAACATAATTAAATTTTTAACCAGGCATATTTCAGTTTTAATATAAAAAAGGTTAATTTTCAAAGAAGGATTTTATATTTCATATTTCGAGTATGAATGTATGAATTTTCAATCCAAAAGAACGAGTTTAATAAAAAATGTTTAGACTAATGACGATGGCTCAACAAAAAAGTTCAATTTTAAGCCTAAAAGGATGAATTTTCACCAAGGATGTAATTTTTAAGCAAGAGAGATGAATTTTCAAACAAATAGTGGAATTTTCAACCGAAAAATTTAAGTTTTTAACAAAAAATTGAACAGTTACATTTTCAGTTCAAAAACTTAATTTTCAAGAACAAAAAAAAAACAATTTTCAACTGATTAAATTCAACTATAAAACACGAATTTTTAACAAAATAGTTGCATCTGCACCCAAAATTATGAGTTTTGAAAATAAAATATTAATTTTCTGCTAAAAAAGTCGAATTTTCAACAAAATATATGAATTTTCTACGAAACAGTTGAATTTTTCACTTGTCACTATGAATTTTCAACAAAAAAGGTTATTTAATTTTACCAAGAAGTTAATTTTCTAACTAAATAATTTTATTTTATTCAAATAGTTCTATTTAAATAAAAGGTTTTTGCCATGAATGGAATAGTTATTAGTTGCATTTTTAGTTTGAAAATTTAATTTAAAACAAAAAAAAAGAAATATTCTACCTGTTTAATTGTATATATATAACAAATTATTACCCAAAAAAGACGAATTTCTAAAAAATAGTTAAATCCACAGTAAAAAAGAGGAATTTTCAAAAAAGAAGATTAATTTTATACCAAAAAAGACGGATTTTGAACAAAAAACGTGAATTTTCCACGAAAGAATTGAATTTTTTACCCGACGCTGTGAATATTTACCAAAAAATTTAATTTGCTACCAAGTAGTTAATGGTTTGAATGAATAATTTAATTTTTAATCAATAAGTTGAATTTTCTTTTAAAATAGTTAAATTTCAAACCAAATAGTTGAAAAACAAAGTTTTTCGCCAAAAATGGAATAGCTATAATTTCAGTTTAAAAAATAAATTTTTAACAAAACAAAAGGTTTCTATTGTGTATAAATCAAATAAATAATAAACCGAAAATGACGAATTCGTGAAAAATAGTTAAATCCATAGCCAAACGGGTTAATTTTCAAAAAAAGAATAATAATTTTATACTCAAAAAGACGAATTTTCAACTAAATACATAAATCTTCCACAAAACCGTTGAATTTTCTACCCAAAACTAAACAGTTTAATTTTCTATGAAAACAGTTAAATTTTCAACCAAATAGTTGAATTTAAAAAAAAAAAGATTTTCAACTGGTTGAATTCAACTGGAAAACACGAATTTTAAAAAAATATGTGAGCCCTCACCAAAAATTATTATTTTTGAAGAAATTAGATTAATTTTTTCCTAAAAAAGGAAAATTCTCAACAAAATACTATAAACTAAACTAAACTTAAGTACGAAACTTTTAACGAAAAAGTTTGTTTTCTACTAAGTAGCTAATTTTTCAAATAAATAATTTAATTTTCAACCAAATAGTTGAATTTTCTTCCAAAAAAGTAACATTTTAAACTAAATAGTTTATTTTAACAAAAAAATGTTGTACCAAAAATAGAATAGTTAGATTTTGAGTTGAAAAAATTAATTTTCAGCAAAAAAAAACGAATTTTGTACCATTTTTATTGAACCAAAAAAAAACAAATTTATAACAGAATAGTAGAAGCCGCAGCCAAAAGGATGAATTCAAAAGATAATAATTATTGTATACCCAAAGAGACGAATTTTTAAAAAAAGACATGAATCTTACGCAAAAAAAGTTAAATTTTCCAGCGCACAATATGGATTTTCAACAAAACAGTTATTTTTCCATGACTCAGTTAATTTTTCAAATTAATAGTTCAGTTATTAAAAAAGTAGTTGAATGTTTAACTAAAAAAATAAGTTTTTAACCAGAAATGGAATAGTTACATTTTTGGTTTAGAAAATAAATTTTCTTTTACTTAAAATGAACCAAAAAAGAGAAGTTTTTAACAAAATAGTTGAATCCACAGCCAAGAGGATAAATTTTCAAAAAAGCAGAATAATTTTATACCCAAAAATTTGAATTTTCAACAACAAGAAAATTCAATTTTTCAAAAAGAAGTCAATTTTGTAAATGAATAGTTTAGTTTTTAACCAAATTGTTAATTTTTACCAAAAAGATGAATCTTCAACCAAATAATTGCATTTTTCACCCAAAAAAATGGTATATAGGAAGATATGAGTTTAAGAAAAAAAGATTTTCTACGAAACAATTGAATTTTTAACTCGAAAATTAGAATTTGCAACAAAATAATGAAATTTTCAATCAAATAGAAGAATTTTTAACGATAACAAAAATTTAAACGAAAAATCGAGAAAAAGGGAAAATTTCTTGAAAACAGGAGAAAAAACAGATATTCTTAAAACAGGGGTAAAAATGGAAATATGAAAATATTCGCAAAAGTCGCGAACTGCTGCATTTTTGTTTAAAAAATACCAATTTAACGTAACAAAAAATTGTTTAATTATTATATTAATTAAAAAAAAAGACTTTTCAAAATACTTGTTATGGATTAAAATGTTTATTTATCACATTCTAATGCAAAATCATAAAAAGTATATTTTTATCACTTTTTTTTTTTAATACAAAATTCACTTTTTCCTGGAATTTTTAGCAGTCCTAAATGGAATTTTCTATTTTCATCATTTTTCAACAGTTTCTTTTTCGCAGGTTGAATTTGAAACTAATGAAAATTTAAAAAAATTAGAAGTTGGATTAACGACTCTTAAAAATTAAATTTAAAATTGTTTTTCATTTTCAATTGTTGAAATTTCGATTCTTTGCTAAGAAAAGCACTAAAATAATCCAATAATTGTTCAAGGATTCTAAATCTTGTTCAAATTATAGTGATTTTTTATTGAAAATTTTCGATCACAAACGCCAAAGTAACTTAAAATTGCTACAAAATTATGAATCTTTTTTTAAATCTGATGATTTTTGAATAAAAATGTAAGTTTCTCGCGAAAAATACCAGCGTAATCCGAAATTGATCAAGGTTGTAAATTTTATTATTCCAAAGAAAAATCTGACTTTTCTCTAAAAAGATTAGAAAATTAAAAAAAAAATGAAAATTTCGAATAAATATTAATTTTTTAGGTTTATTTGTTCATTTGTTTTTAAAGTTATATAAATATAATTTTCCTAAGGATCTTAAGAAAATTAAAAAAGATTTTTGACAATTGCAGATATGTCAAATAAAATTTGATCAAAAAAGTTAACCTTTAACCAAATAATTAAATTTTGGAACAAAAATGTAATAACTAATACTTCAGTCAAAAAATATTTTTATTTCATATAAAAAAAATTGAATTCATTCGAAAATACGAATTTTCGATGAAATAGTTCAATCCTAAGTAAGAAAAGATTAAAATTTAAACCAAACATTTTCAATATTAAGAAAAAAAACATGAAATTTTTACTACAAGAAATCAATTTTCAAACCCAAATGACGACTTTTCAACAAAATTGTTGAACTTGCAGTAAGGAAAAATAATTTTTAATACAAAATAAAAATTTCAAAATACAATTTTTTCAAATTTTATTTGTTAATTTGCCTTACTGTTATGTAAATATAATTTTTCCAGATTTCTAAAGAAAATTCAAAAACATTTTTAAAGATTTTCGAAATGTCGAAAAAGTATCTAGACAATTTTTAAGAAATATTGTTCGAACCGTAATAATTTTTGTTTTAAAATACAACATTTTGGTGTAACATAACCTAAAATTGTTCAAAATTATGAACCTTCAAAGTATAATGATTTTTGTTTATACGTGAATTTTCGGTAAAAAGCACTAACAAATCTGAAAAACGTAAAATGTTAAACAAAAAGTAATCTTTGAAAGCTAATGATTTATGATTTAAATTACCCAATTCCGATGTGATAACATAACCTAAAATGGTTAAAAATTGAGAATCCTGATGATGATTTTTCTTTTAAAATACTAATTTCCGGTAAAAAAAAAATTATAAACTAAATTTTTCTTAAACTTTCAATTCTGCTTAAAAACTTTATGACTTTATGATAAAAAAAATAATTTGGATTTGAATTTTCAGCGAAGTGAACTATCATAAAACGTGCTTAATAATTTTAATAATCTTAAAAATCCGGCCAGCCTAAATTTTTTAATTTCTTTTTGTGTGCGAATAATATTTAAACGAATAATGTAACATCGAAATAGTAGCAATTTATTACTATACGTCGACAATATATATTTTTATAAACAATTTTATCAAAAATTATTCAATTTTGGTTTTCCTCTCTAGGCCACAATTCCCGTTTCCATTGAAAACAAATTTAATTAACGATTGTATAAACAAATTAGGAGACAAATGTGGAACTATAATACTTTTCTACATAAAAGGTGATAAATAAATAAACAATAAACAATTGTTATTTATGATAAAATATAGTATAAGCAAGTGCTTCAAATAAAGGAATTTTCAATCAGAAAAATTAATATTTTTCTTTATAGAATCTTGATTAGGCTAAAAATCAAATTTACGATTGTTATAAACAAATTGATAGCCGAATTTGCAACTATTACAGTTTTCCACATAGAAGGTGATTTTTTCTTTTAAATGTTAGAAATATTTTGATACTGATATTTCAACAAATACATTTTTAAACAATCGTTTAATTGGAGTATTTTTTATACTATTTGTTATAATAAATAACAATTACGGACTGTTTCGTGTTGTATTGTTTGAAACTTCAATATCTAAGTATTGTTAATTGCTAGACAGAAAAATGTAACTTTTATTAAAAAAGCTGTTATAGCTGCACTTTTGTCTAATAATTTGTTTATAACAATCGTCACTTTAATAAGCTTTTGATGGAATATCAATATTAGCTTACTTACAGGAAGATTTAATGTAAAAAAAAAAGTTTTCTGTGAAAACCCGTTAAATTATGAGATTTGTTAAATATATTTGCCGTAAACAAATTGATTTATTCACTTTCAACAATATTACGTAGTTGCTAATCTTTTCCGAAACAGTTTAAGTTTCGTTCAATGTTAAACACTATTTTCCAAAATTTCCGAATAATAATTGCTTATAATAATTGTTCTTGTTAAATCGGCTTATTTAGTTGTCCTGATGACAATTTGCTACAAATGAATACTACGCGTCCGGGAAATATTTTTAGAGCAAAATGACGAACGCAAATTGAACTGAAGAAAAATCTGATTAAAAATCTGAAAAATCTGAAATTAAAAAAAGAGGATCTTCTATCTTCAGCAGGTTCTGACTTGTGATTCTTCAAAGTAACTGTATTTTTCTTAAAGTGGCTAAAAAACGAAATTTTAAATTTTGCATTCGTACATTAGAACTCGTTAATTTAACAAAAAAAAGGTTCTATATATTAATTAAAGTAGACAACCGTTTCCAGTAACTTAAAAAAAATGATCTAGCCTCAATAGGTCATGAATTACCTTCCAAAGTTGATCACTTTTTACTAATTTTTCTGAACAAATTGTGTTCTGTTTTTTCAAAATAACTTATTTTTTAATAGAGCAACGGCAATGAAGCCAAAGAAAGTTGATATTTCGCTTTAAAATCTGACAAGAAGGGTCAATCTAATGAAAGTCCCAATATTTGGAACATTTTTTAAAAATATTTCCAAAACGCGTAGTAATCATTTCTAGAACAACCGGAATTTGCATTAGGACCACTAAATAATCCGTTTCAGCAAAAACCCCGCATCACATACTTAAAATGGAACACAACTATGGGTACAGATAAAATTATACTAACCAACAGTCTTTCTCAATTTAGTCGTTTAAATATTATAGCACACAAATAATTGACATATGCAAGCCAGGCAGATTTTTAAGAATCTAATAGTGAGCGTTTCTAAAGAAAAAAGATCCAAATCCGTCAAGAAGTAGAGCCTCTAGAGGATTTTGAATAGTAAAATTTGGGTTCGGACGACTCTGTTTGACTCACCTGTTTTCTGCCTTTTTGATAGGGCTTGTTGGGATTCAGCTGAGAATCTTAAGGGTGGCTCTTTCAATGCGTCGACGGCGACGGCGACGAGGGAGCGAATTTTCGACGTCGGGCTTTGGGGTGGTTTCCGCGGGACTGCGACTGACGACGCCTGGCACTGCCGTGTCTCGGCCTGGGGTTGGCCTGACCCAGTTTCCTCGAGCTTGCGGGGGATGATTGTGGGGAGGCGTGGTCGTCGAAACAAGGGTGGGAAAGCACGTGGGCGTCGAGCGGGCGGGCCTCCCACGAACCAATAGTTAGCCTCCGCGTGACGTCAGAGGGGTGTTTTTACCCCGCTGGACGACAGATCCGTTAGGGTTACCAGTATGTGTATGTCAGAGGATCCTGAATTCCATCACATGCTGGCATAGTATAGGTTATATATTTGTATCTGTCTACGCACGAGTTCGAACACCTACTACGGGATTTTCTTGAAATTCCGACTATCTATTCTACGTTATAGTGCATGTTGTCACATCGTTTGGTGCTTGCTGAAAGAATTATCGATGCTGTTTGTTCATCCACTATATGAAGGAGCGCTAGAGAGGATAGCAGCAACTACCTTATTGTCTGGAAATCAATCTCTCATCCTACGATATAGTAGGTTTTGTTTGTTCATTCACTGTTTAAAGATGCGCGAAGGAGGACATCACCTACTACCTGTTTTTCTTAAAACTCCGACCATCCCCTATCCTATGACACAGTACACTTTGTTCATCCAGTGTTCAAAAACTCGAGAGTGAGGACATCACCTACTACATGATTTTCTTAAAATTCCGACCATCCTCTATCTTACGATACAACACATTTTGTTTGCTCAATCACTGTTCAAAAACGCGTGAATGAGGACATCATCTACTACCTGATTTTCTTAAAGTTCCGACCATCCTCTATCTTACGATACAATAGATTTTGTTCGTTCATCCACTGTCTAAAGAAGCACCAGTGAGAAAGATTATCACCCACTACTACCTGATTTTCTTAACATTCCGATCATCCTCTATCTTAGGATACAATACATTTTGTTTCTTCATCCACTGTCTAAAGAAGCGCGAGTGAGACAAATTATCACCTACTACCTGATTTTCTTAACATTCCAATCATCCTCTATCTTAGTATGCAATACATTTTGTTTGTTCATCCACTGTCTAAAGAAGCGCGAGTGACAAGGAGTATCATCTACTACCTGATTTTCATAAAACTATGACCATCCCCTATCCTATGATACAGTACACTTTGTTTGCTCATCCACTTCTCATAGACGCGTGAAGAAGGACATCACCTACTACCTGATTTTCTCAAAATTCCGACCATCCTCTATCTTAGGATGCAATACATTTTGTTTGTACATTCATCGTTCAAAGACGCACAAAGGAGGACATCACCTACTACCTGATTTTCTCAAAACTGCGACTATCGCATCTCCTACCTTACAATCGATGTTCTCACTTCACCTGCTGTTGGCTAAAAGAACTATTGATGCTATTTGTTAAATTTTCATCAACGGGAAAGGCTGCGAGATCGCCTGTCTACAGAAGAGTCAGGAAGAAGGATTTCACTCGAGCAGGATCAGTATCCTCAGGAACAATAGACCATATATACCATATACTGCGGATATCGTGTCTCGACCAGGAAAACAAACAGGGAAATTTGAATGCGATTCATGAAAGCAATGAGGACTAGATATTACAAAAGCTTTCTTATTACCTTCCACGCCTTCCGTGCCTTCCTAATCTTTTGTCTTCACAATATAAATCTCTTCTGAATAGGACTTAAAAGATGTTCTGATCGGATCGATTAACTTTCATGGCCAATCCCTTATTACGAATAATGACTTGGATTGATTCTATTGGTTGAAGAGATATCTTGAAGAGTATCTTAGGATATTTGAGCAGTTTAAGGTATTTGGGTATCTTAGGGTATTAAAGTATTCAAATATTTTAGAGTACTCAAGTGTTTTAGGTATTCAAGTATTTTAGGTATTCAAGTATTGTAGGTATTCAAGTATTTTAGGGTATTAATGTATCTCCTGGTATTTTAGTATCATGTACTATTTAGGTATACTATTTTATAATGTTTAAATATCTTGGAGTATTCAAGTATTCTAGAGTATTCCAGTACTTTCGGATATCAAGTATTATATAGTCTACAAATATCTTAGATTATTTAGGTATCTTGTAATATATATATTTTTTAGAGTACTTACGTATTTTATGATACTCAAGTATTTTGGGGTATTCAACCATTTCCGGATATTCCAGTATTTTATGTGTAGGTATTTTAGGGCATTTAAGTATTCGGGGTAGACCTTGGAATTTAAGGTATATCGCATTGATAATTAGGGTAGTTGAGGTATTTATGAATTATTTTCACAATAATTTTAATAATTTAAAAAAATTTTCAAATGTTGTCTTAATAAATTTGTTTCCAAGGTGCACCTAATTTTTAAGATAGATTATTAGTATAACAAACTAACTTTTAACATTTATATTATAAGTATCCAGATATAGAATTTATTTTAATCTAATAAGTACATTCAGAAATAAAATTTATTTTAGTTTCATAAGTATTTTGGTTTATTCAAGTATTTTAGGGCATTCAAGTATTTTAGGATATTTAAGTCTTTTAGAATATGAAGCATTTCTGGGTATTTAAGTATTTAAGGGTAATCAAGTATTTTAAGATATTTAGGTATTTTAGAGAATTTAGGGATCCTATGGGATTCAAGTATTTTAGAATAATAAAGTGTTTTACGGTATTGGAATATTTTTCAGTATTCAATTAGTTTGGGGTATTCAAGTATTTTAGGATATAAAGTATTTTTGGGTATCCAGGTATTTGAGGATAATCAATTATTTTAATATATTCAAGTATCTCAGAGAATTTAGGGATCCTAGGGGATTCAGGTATTTCAGGATATTGAAGTATTTCAAGATATTCAAATGTTTTTCAGTATTCAAGAATTTTATTATATTTGAGTATATTAGTGTATTCGTGTATTTAAGGGTATTCTATTATTATAGGATATTCAGGTATTTTAGGAAGTATAGTACTTTTGAGTATCTAAGCATCTTAGAGTATTTAGATAGGTATCTTAGGGTATTTTAGGTATCTCTGGGTATTAAAATGACTTAAGGTATTCAGTATTTAAGGGATTCTATTATTTTGGGATATTCAACTATTTAAGGATATAAAGTGTCTTTGGGTATTCAAATGTCTTACAGTATTTAGGTATCTAAGGGTATTTTAGGTATCTCAGAGTATTATATCATCTTAGGGTATTTGCGTGTTCAAGGGTAATCAATTATTTCAAGATATTCAAGTATCTTTGAAAATTTAGGAATCTTAGGGGATTTGAGTATATAAGAGTATTGAAGTATTATAGGGTATTTAAGTATTTTAGAGTAGTCAAGTATTTTAGGATAAATATAGTATTTTTGGGTATTTGAGTATCTTAGAGTATTTAGGTATCTTAAAGTATTTAGTTATCTCAGAGTATTTCAGGTACTTTTGGATATTAAATTATCTTATGGTATTTAAGTATTCAAGTAATCAAGTATTCATGAGATTTAGGTATATTTTGAAGTATTCGAGTATTTTATCGTATTAAAGTATCTGAGAGTATTGACGAATTTTTAGGAAACTTAATTATGTCAGGGTATTTAAGTATTGTAAGGTATTTGGATATTTTTGACTATCTAAGTATTTTAGTGTATTTTATTTTAAGAGATTCAACTATTTTAGGGTATTTCAATATTTCAGGATCTTAGATTTTTGAAGGTATTTAAATATTTTGGGGCATTCAAGTATTTTATCGTATTAAAGTATCTCAAGGTATTCAAGAATATTAGGAAATTATATTATGTCAGTGTAATTAAGTATATCAAAGTATTTGATGGTATTCAAGTATTTTAGGGTATTAGGATATTTTAGGGTAATTATTTGGGATATAACTAGAATAGATAGTAAGGGTATTCAGGGTATTTAAATGTTATATTATATCTACTTGTGTTCATTTTCGCATAGATTTTTAACCAAATTTATTAAATTTATAAATCAGGATCATTATTTTTTTTTCATTTCCAAAGCAAAAAAATTTATTTAATACATTTTTTTACAAGTTGCACAAAATTTCTAGGATAGTTTATAGGTAAATAAACTGACCTTTGAAATTCGTATTATAGGTACTCAGAAATTAAATTTAATTGACTGGATTTTAAAAAAAAAGTACACCTGGAGTTTTTTTTTAAGGAAAACCTGGATTCATGAAATTTTGCAAAAATGATTGTAATTGATCGTCCTCTTTTGTAATTCATTGAATTTTTTCTTATATTACCAAATGGACAAAATGCAGTTTTTCTAAGAAATTCAAAGTCAATTTAGTATTTTGACATTTTTAGCCTGAACGTCACAAGATGAGAAGAAAGTGGAAAAAATAAAATTCTATAAAAAAGATCTAGAAAAATGTCCTTTGACACTTTCTTCTATCCCTCGTTATTTTCGAGATTTTTGAAAAAATATGTATAAAATATTAGAATTTTCTTTCAAACATGTTTATTTTTTTATTTTATAATAATATCAATGAGGATTGTTTACAATTGAATTATTTCGTCTACATTATATAAATTTCTTTTATTAATGAAAAGTCCTATATTTGCATTAATTATTAGTTATAGAAGAAATTGTCTGTGAATTAGTCTGCAGCCATTAGCATATGGTAAAATTTAATAGAATTAAACATATTTAAAAAAAAGTAGACCTGTCATCTGTAGCGATTCTGTGGACATGACTGTATCGGCACTTTGTCAGTGATAAGAAAAAGGCGACGTAAAAGTAACTTTGAGTGAAAATATAAGGATATCCCGTTCCTGTCTAGGAAGAAAAAAGGAGAAAATACTCGAAACACGGTTACCGTCGACGGGAATTCAATTGCCGGCGGCGGTGGAAAATGTGGTGACGCCTGCGCGAAGAGTTCTTCGACCCGCTTGAGGGATGAGGGTAGTTTGGCGGAAGTCGAGAAATGTGGAAGTAGGGGGCTTGGAGGACAAAATGGAGGTCGGCCAATGGGGTTGCGGAACAATATGGCCGCGGGAGGATTTAATCAATACCTCCTCCGTCCTTAAAATAAGGGGTGAGGGTAGCTGGGTAGGGTAGGTACCAAGAGGCCTTCATAGTTCAGCAAAGCAAATATACTCTCTATCTCTTTGCCCCTTCATATTATTACAATAGATGCTCGAGTACCATGCATGCTCTCTCATATACTTTCATACCAACAAAAACCAACCTTGGTGGACGAAACGATCATAACTCGTTTGGAACTCGTTAGAGTGATGAAATCTGAACTATTATTGATTACATTCTCCTGGACCACGATTCATCTCTATTGCAAATTGAGCAACACATTGTGTGGCATAAACTACTCATTTGCATGAAAGGACACATGGAAGACAAAGTTTTTCTTGGAAATAGATGAGAGTTTCGTTGATTCAACAATATATACTTTGGTACAAACCTATCATTTGGTTGAATCATTTAAACAAATGTTGTGGATTAATCAGCCACATGTTTCGTGAGACAACCTACAATTACAATAGATGCTCGAGTACCATGCATGCTCGGTTAAACACTTCCATACCAACTGAAACCAACCTAGGTGGACGAAACGATCATAACTCATTTGGAGATTGTTGGAGTGATGAAATGTAAACTATTATTAAATACATTCTCCTGTTCCACGATTCATCTCTATTGCAATGTGAGCAACCCATTGTACAACAAACTACTCATTTCTACGAAAGTACAAATTGAACATTTTTTTTGGATATACATGAGAATTTTGTTGATTAAATAAAACGTTCATTGATACAATTGTTTTAGTTGAATCAACCAAATCTCTCATGAACAAAACCAATTATTAAAATAGAGTAATAGGTGCTCGAGTACCATGCATGCTCTTTAATATGTTTTATATCAAACAATTTAGGTGGACGTAACAAACACAACTCATATGGAACTCGTTAGATTGTTAAAAGTGATAAAGTGCGTAATAAAATTAACTTCCTTCTCCTGGTCCATGATCCATCTTCATCACAACTCGAACAACCCACTTTGCACCCACAAACTATTTATTTGTACGAAACATCAAGTATACCCATAGAACAATCAAGTATCATGCAAAAAGCAAAATTTCAATTGACTCAATTTTTTTGGTTGAATCAACTAATTGCCAACTAAGTATTATTATAGAATAGTAGATGCTCGAGTACCAATCATTCTCGCTTATATAGTTTCATACCAACTAAAACCAACCTAGGTGTACGAAATTATGATAACTGAATTGGAACTCGTTACATTGATATATGTGATCTAATATTCCATTCTCCGGGATCACGGCTAATCTCTACCATCATTCAAACAACCCACTTTGCATTCGCAAACTATTTTTTTGTACGAAGGAACAAATACAAAGAAAAAAATTTCTTGGATATAGATGAGAATTTGGTACATTCTAGTAAAATGTTAGTTGATTCAAAAAAAATTTGTTGGGTCAATCAACGAAATACTGCAATAGAATAATAGATGCTCAAGTACACAGAAAAAAAATTAGCATTGAATTATAAAACTGTAGGTACGAATACAGTAGATACAATATTTTCATGATCCGCGAAAATTTGTCTTTTCTCAAGAAAATGTACCTAAACGAGGAAAAACCAGAAATATTTTTTTAGATCAAGACAATATTGTATCGACCATATTCGTAACAATATCAACAACCTACTACGCACCCACAGACTATTCTATTGTACAAAACATCAAATATACCCATGAAACAATCAAGTAACATGGAACAAAACAAAATTTTAATTGACTGAAACAAATTTTTTGGTTGAATCAACCAGATATCTAATGGCCAACTAAGTATTATTATAGAATAATAGATGCTCGAGTACCAACCATGCATGCTTATATATTTTTATACCAACTAAAAACAACCTCGGTGTACTGATCTCTATTGCAATTAAACCCACTTTGCATCTGCAAACTATTTCCTTTGCACAAACCAACAAACACAAAGAAAAAGATTTCTTGTATATACATGAGAATTTGGTTGATTTTAACAAAATGTTAGTTGATACTACCATACAATATAATATGCTAATGGACACAGAAAAAAATTAGCATTGAATTAAAAAACTATCTGTACGAATACAATCGATACAATATTTTCATGATCCGCGAAAATTTTGTCTTCTCTCAAGAAAAGGTACTCAAACGAGGAAAATCAATTTTCTTTGATCTGGTACATGTTACTAAAAAAATAAATATTTTCTTAGATCAAGAAAATATTGTATCAATTGTTATTCGAACAACCTATCATGCATCCACAAAATATTGTCTTGTGTGAATAAACAATTATACCCAGAAAAAAATGTATCTTTGACATAAACAACTTATTCCTTGGATGTACATGAGAATTTGATTCAAAGTAATGTTAGTTGATTCAAACAAGGTTTTTGGTTGAATCATGCAAATGTTACATAAATCAATCAATTATTACAAATTATTATTCTACTGGAATAATTATGAAATACCGTGCATGCTTGTTAATATGTTTTCATACTAACTGAAACCAACCTATCTAAATTTGAATCACCGGTATTTGACTCATATCAATAGAAACCTCTACGGATTATGCATCCACAAACTATTCTCTTCTACGAAACAAAACTTATTCACGAAAACATGAGAATCGGAAAAGTTTAGAATCTGCCAAAAGGGGTCAGCTTCTTCTCGATCTGGTGGCGTAATTTTAAAGTGAAATTTCAGTTGAAAAGTTTCTGAAAGTAAGAATCCTCCAGAGCATCTGGCGACTGGAAAAAGCTTCCTTTTCATTTAGACCAATATTCTATAGTTCGCAGAAAACAAGCCGGTTGATGAAAATGTCTTCAGGGTCTAGGTTATTTACCATAATGGAATAATTCTGAACTTTTTTGTTCTTATTTTATTTTATTTGGTAATGAATTTTTTTTTTTTGTTCACTCCCTCATTGTGGCTTGAAATCTTCAACAAAGAAATTAAGCTTTTAGCATAAAACTAAGAGGAACAAAAGCTTTTGCATTTTTATTGTAAGATCACACAATGATTAGCCATCAAATGGACTAAAGGTCTGCTTGTGAAAACATCTTTTCAAGAAAGCGGATACTCAGGTTAACCTTGGTACTCAGGAGTATTTAGGAATTGGGTGCACTTATCCTAATTTGAATAATGAAGCTCTGGATAGGCATTCAGAGCTTTTAAGTGGAGCTGAACTTAACGTCTTATTGCCAAACAAAGAAAGCTAAATTTTTTATGAATAATTACAGATATGTATACATTTTTTTATTTAAAACGGTACAATTTAAATTATAACAAATTTTTTTTTTGATAATATAAAATAAAATATTGGTTGAAGGTGTTGAATTGATGATCTAAAAATTGTCTGCATATTTTAAATAGAAAAACAGTTATCTAAACATCAACATGATGAAATAATTTTACTTACAACTGAAATATAAATTAATTACACAGAATTTTTTCTCTTGCAACAATTGCAGGTATGGAAAAAATATACTTTATATCAACAAATTTGAAGTTAAGGAGTTATAAATAAATGCGTATTATTGAATATCATGATTCGAAAAAAATGAAATAAGATAATATACTGTGATGAATAATGGAAATAATGTTAGAAATTAAACAATTGTAAATGGATATAACGATTCCCAATTTCCTGTCATTTGCTGAATGTGTAGTGTGAAGCAAAATTTATATCGTGCTTCTATTCAACAAGAGAATAATAGAAACTTTCTGCAATTCAGCAATAATAACACGTGTGTCACATATTAGAGGTACTGCATATGATTTTTAACTGATAATATATTAATATTATGTTAATTATTAATTTATCAATTATATAGATTAATATATTATTATAATAATTTTATTAATTATATTGATATATTAATTAATATTATGGTAATTTTCAACAACAAATGCAGAAGCTTCAACCCAATAAATCCAAAAAGACCAATTTTCAAGAAAACGGTTGAATGTTAAACCAAAAATTTGTAATAAAAAATAATGTATAGTGTAATTGAATTGTTAAAATCTACTATAATCACAATTTTTTAATTTCGAACATGAGTGAAGTCTTTAATCTTATTAATTTATCATATAAAAATGTCAGAATTATTATAAATATGTATTATAACATTTTTATGATTTTCCCCTTTTTCAAATCTTTCAAAACTTTAAATAAAAAAAATATATTTTGTTGATCAGTTTTTAGTTTCAAACTCACAACATTATGTAATTCAAAATAGGAATCGTTTAAAATTGAACAATCTTGAATCGAAAGCAAATATCGAACCCTTGATATTGGTTTGGTTTCATTTTTAAATCTTTCAAAATTGTATCGTTTGAAAATAATATTTTACAGTAGAAAAAGAAATAAAAACCAAAAATTAGTTAAATAATTGATTTTAACATTAAATGTTCTCAATTATTTGAATAAACGTTAAAAATGAAATAATTTTAAATTAAAAATTTCTTAGGCTTACAAATTTGAATAATTCCACTACTTAGCATCTAAAAGAAAAAATTAATCAATTTTAAATCTTGAAAATGGACATTTCCAAATTTAGAACGTTTTAAATTGAACATTTTTGAATTTAAATTACTAAAAAATGGTACAATATCGATTTACAAGCCTTTCAAACTAAAAATGTACAGCTTTGAAAACTTGAAATGAAAAATTTTCATTTATTTTTTTTATTTAGAATTTCATATTTACAGCAATGAAAATTTGGCAGATTCCCTGATTTTCTGAAAATCTCTGAATTCTTTTAATTCTCTAAAATCTATGATTTCTCTGAATTCCTTGAAATCTTTGAATATTCTAAATTCCTGAAGTTCCTTCAATTTATTACATGTTCTAAAATCCCTGAAATTCTCTAAATTCCATGAATTCTTTGAATTCCATAAATTTCTTGAATTCCATGTATCTCTTGCATTTGGTGAATTCCTTGAATTCCTTGAATTTCATGAATTCCATGAACTCCTTGAATTTCTTCAAATCCATAAATTCCTTGAATTCCATAATTTCCTTGAATTCCATAAATTTTTTAAATTCCATAAATTCCTTAAATTCTATACAATTCTTGAATTTCATAAATTTCTTCAGAAGATTTCAGAGAATTCAGAAAAATTCAGAGAATTCATAAGCAATCAGAGAATTGCACAGAATTCAAAGAATTTAGGAAAATTCAGAACATTCAGAAAAATTAATCAAATTCAGAATGATTCAGTAAATTGAAAAGCATCTAGGAAATACAGATAATTAGTTTAAAGAATTTAGGGAATTCTATAAATATTTTGAATTCAATAAATTCCTCGAATTTCATAAATTTTGAATTCAAGGAATCCATCAGAATTTAAAAGAATTCATGGGATTCAAAGTATTTATAGAATTCTATGAATTCTACTGAATTTACTGAATCATTATGAATTCCCTGGATTCGTAGGAATTCCTTGAAGTCCTATGAATTCTCTAAACTCTTATGAATTCCTATGAATTCCCTGCATTTTTATGATTTCCCTAAATTCTTATGAATTTTCTGAATTATCATCGATTCTCTGAATTCTTATGAATCCCTTGAATTCTTATGAATGCCTTGAATTCTAATGAATATCCCTGAATTCTTATGAATTCTTATGAATTCTTATGAATTCCTCGAATTCTTATGAATTCCTTGAATTTTTATGAATACCTCGAATTCTTATGAAGTCCTTGAATTCTTCTGAATAAATCAGAATTCTTTAAATTCATCTGAATTTTCTGAATTCATCTGAATATTCTGACTCATTATAAATTCCCCGAATACACATGGAATTCTCTGAAGTCCTATGAATTCCCTAAGCTTTTATGAATTCCTTTTAATTCCCTGAATTCCTATGAATTCCCTAAATTCTTATGAATTTTCTGAATTCTTATAAATTTTCTGAATTCTTATGAATTTTCTGAATTCTTATGAATTTCTTGAATCCTCATGAATTTCCTGAATTCATATGAATTCCTTGAGTTCTTATGAATTCTTATGAATTCTTATGAATTCTTATGAATTCTTTAAATTCTTATGAATTCTTATGAATTTCTTGAATTCTTATGAATTCTTATGAATTCTTATGAATTCTTATGAATTCTTAAGAATTCCTTGAATTCTTATGAATTCCGTGAATTTCTTGAATTCTTATGAATTCTTATGAATTCCTTGAATTCCTCGAATTCTTATGAATTCCTTGAATTCTTATGAATACCTCGAATTATTATGAAGTCCTTGAATTCTTCTGAATAAATCAAAATTCTTTAAATTCATCTGTATTTTCTGAATCATTATAAATTCCCTGAATACACATGGAATTCCCTGAAGTCCTATGAATTCCCTAAGCTCTTATGAATTCCCTCAATTCCTATGAATTCCCTGAATTCCTATGAATTTCCTGAATTCCTATGAATTCCCTAAATTCTTATGAATTTTCTGAATTGTTATGAATTTTCTAAATTCTTATGAATTTTCTGAATTCTTATGAATTTCTTGAATCCTCGTCAATTTCCTGAATTCATATGAATTCCTTGAGTTCTTATGAATTCTTATGAATTCATATGAATTCTTATGCATTCTTATGAATTCTTATGAATTCTTATGAATTTTTTGAATTCTTATGAATTCTTATGAATTCTTTGAATTCTTATGAATTCTTTGAATTCTTATGAATTCTTATAAATTCTTATGAATTCTTATGAATTCTCATGAATTCCTTGAATTCCTATGAATTCTTATGAATTCCTTGAATTCTTATGAATTCCTTGAATTCTTATGAATTCCTTGAATTCTTATGAATTCTCCTAAATTTTCTGAGTTCTCCGAAT
Organism: Andricus grossulariae; assembly: GCA_011634705.1. Lineage (NCBI taxonomy): Eukaryota > Metazoa > Arthropoda > Insecta > Hymenoptera > Cynipidae > Andricus > Andricus grossulariae. The sequence goes on from JAABKJ010000755.1 coordinate 3,107,159, forward strand.
TCTTCTAGAGTCATTTGAATTCTCTGAATTCTTCTAAAGTCATCTGAATTCTCTGAATTCTCTGAATTCTCTGAATTCTTGAAAATCTCTGAATTCCTTAGATTATGCGAGATCTTTGATTTCTCTAAATTTCCTAAAATCCTTGAATATTCCGAATTCCCTGAATTCTACGAATTCTTTAAAATCTTTGAATTCCTTGAATTCTCAGAATTCATGGAATTTCTTGAATTCCTTCAACTCTTCTGAATTCCTCTGAATTCTTTGGAATATTTTGAAGTCCTTAGAACTCAGGGAGTTTTAGGAATTTAGGAAATTCCACAAATTCAGGGAATTCAAATTAATGAGACCATTTATATGAATTCAGATATATCTGAGAATTCGAAGGAATTCAGATCATTTCAAGGAGGTTGAAAGGATTCAAAAGGATTTAAAAGAGTTTGAAAGCATTTCAAACAATTTAAAAGTATAAAAAATCATTAAAAAATTAGTATTTTTTGGGTATCTTTTTTAATTTTCCAATACCCTTTCCACATCGATCTGTGGAACAGTAAAAACATTTACTTGAAAAATAAAACCATGCCTCTCAAATCATTCTATCTATCAAACTGTTTATAACTGTTTATTCATGGAGTTCAACGTATTCATAGAATTCTTTTGCATATTCTGAATTTTTCTAAATTCTCTAAATACTTCTGAATTTACTGAATCATTTTAAATTCTCCGAATTCCTGCGAATTCCCTGGATTCTTATTAATTCCCTGGATCCTCATGAATTCCTTGACTTCTCATGAATTCTCTGAATTCTCACGAATTCCCTGAATTCTCACAAATTCCCTGAATTCTCGTGAATTCTCTGAATTCTTATTTCTCCCCTGAATTCTCCTGAATTCCTTGAATTCTTGTGAATTCCCTGAATCCTTATGGATCCCATGCATTCTTTGAATTCCATGAATCCCTTGAATTGAATGAAACCCTTATATTGTGAATTCATAGAACTCATCAGAATTTATAAGAATTCATGGAATTCAAAGTATTCATAGAATTATATGAATTCTTTTGAATTATTCTGAATTCTTCTGAATCTACTGAATCATTCTGAATTCATCTAAATTGTCATGAAATTCTTCAATCCTTACGAAATCCCTGAATTATTATGAATTCCCTAAACTCTTATAGATTCCTTGAATCCCTAGAATTCCATGAATTCCTTCAGTTTCTTGAATTTCATAAATTCCTTCAGAAGAATTCAGAGAATTCAAAAGCAATCAGAGAGTTTAGAAGGATTTAGAGAATTCTAAAAAATTCAGAAGGATTCAGAGAATTGAAAAAAGTTAAAGAAATACAGATAAATGATGTTAAGAATTTATGGAATCTATGAATATTTTGAATTCCATGAATTCCTTGAAATTCATGAATTCTGAATTAATAGAATTCATCATAATTCATGAAAGTTCATGGGATTCAAACTATAATTAGAATTCCTGGAATTCTTATGAATTCCTGGAATTCTTATGAATTCTCTGAATTCTCATGAATTCTCTGAATTCTCATAAATTTTCTGAATTCTTATAAATCTAAAATCTCTGAGTGCCTCTGATTTCTTTTGAATTCTCTGAATTCTTCTAAAGTCATCGGACTTCTCTGAATTCATCAGAATTATCTAAATTTTCGAAATTCATCTGAATTTTCTGATTTTTTTTCAAATTCTCTGACTTCTTCTGAAATAATCGGATGTCTTCTTAAATTCTCTGCATTCTTGTCAACATTTTTGAACACTTTTGAATTATCTGAATTCTACTGAATTCTTATGAATTTTCTGAATTCTTCTGAATTCTTCTAAATTCTCTGAATCCTTCTGGGTTCGGCTGAATTCTCTGAATTCTTCTCAGATACTCTGAATTCTTCTCAAATTCTCTGAATTCTTGTCAAATTTTTTAAAATACTTCTGAGTTATTTAGATTCTACTGAATTCTTCTGAATTCTCTGAACCCTTCAGAATTCTGTAAATTATTCTTAATTCCAATAATTCTTTAGAATTGTTTGAACTTTCTGAATTACGTCAATAATGTGAATTTTCCGAATTCTTCGGCATGAGATTTAAAGTATTTATAGAATTCCTTGAATTCTTATGAATTATCTGAGTTCTAATGAATTCTCTGAATTCTTATGAATTCTCTAAATTCTTATGAATTCTCTAAATTCTTATGAATTCTCTAAATTCTTATGAATTCTCTAAATTCTCTGATTTTTCCGGATTCTCATCTAGCCTAAAGTGCTTTTAAGAAAATTTGTAGATATAATTTAGGCGAAAAATGTTGTTAAATAAAATGTTTTTAGAGCTTTTATCGTTTTTCCATAAAGTTAATTTTTTTCAATGTATTTTTCTAACGAAAGTTTATAACAAATTTGTAGATCTTTTTTGGTTGAACAACTTTTGTCGTTCTATCAAACTGTTTACAACTTTTATTTTGTTTTGAGTAGAGTGATTAGAAAGAAAACTAAGTGGTTTTCCTAAACATATAGTTCTTTATGCCAATCTGTGATAACATATCTTGAATCAGTTGTAATGAAAGTCATTTCTAGAAAATGTAATCTTTAGTTACTATTTCGAAAGTAAATTTCAATCTTGGATGTATACCATTAAATGAATACAAAAGAGTATCAACATTATTTCTACCATCTAATCTAAATCCTCCATAACTATTTTAGTCAGAATAGGAGACGAAACTGATCCTATCAGATTTCCAATTCTAATGATCCTAAGAGGAGGTAGTTTTGGAAGTCTAATTTTGAACTCTAAATTTTGTTTAATGCTCTGATTCCCTTGCATGAAATGATTCATCAGAAAGTAGATTTCATTTCGATCTTAAATAAAAAAAGACTTCTCTTCTTTGCTAGACACGTGTTCGCCAAGAAAGCTAACTAAACATCAGATGGGATAAATTCCACCACACATTGCTTAAAGTCTTGATGATGGTTAGTGTCGTTGGTTTTTCCTGAACATATCGTTCTTCATGTCAATCTGTGATAACATCCTTCATCAGTTTTAATTAAAGTCATTACTAGAAAATTCAATCTTTAGTTACTATTTCCAAAGTGAATTTTAATCTTGGATGTATACTATGAAATGCATTTAAAAGAGTATCAACATTTTGACTACCATCTAATCTAAATCCTCCATAACCATTTCCGCCAGAATAGGAGACAGAACTGATCCTATAAGATTCCCAACTCTAATGAGCCGAAAAGTTTTGGAAGTCTAATTTTGAACTCTGAATTTTGTTTAATGCTCTGATTCCCTTGCACGAAATGATTCATCAGAAAGTAGCTTTCATTTCGATCTTAAATAAAAAAAAGGCTTCTCTTCTTGGCCAGACACGTGTTCGCCAAGAAAGCTAACTAAACGGCAGATGGGATAAATTCCACCACACATTGCCCAAAGTCCGGATGATGGTTGGTGTGGTTGGTATTGATTAACCATCACTTTCAGATGCCGCCAGAGAAGCGGTGGGTGTTGCTTCTGGGGCTGCTGGGCTGTGCAATCCTCCACAATCTCCAGAGTGAAAAACGGGGAACGAGGCATGCGTACTGCTCTCAAATCTGATGAGACACTCACTTGGCTTGTTCAACTCCGGAACCAGGATAAGTGCGCTTCCAGTCCGACGAGGGCCTCGTCGAGGCGAAGGGGCCTCCAATGGCTCCGACAGATCCTCTCCATTCTGCAAATGGATCAGTATTTTTTATCCAATTCACATCTTCTTCATTCTCGGCATTTATTTCATCAAATTTCTCTTCTTCCATAATCCACTGATTCTCATCAGTTCGCAAATGTAAATGTGAGGCAGGAGACTGAAATTCTACTTTCTGAGAAGATGCGTGAAAGTGATTATCAACAATGAAAGGTATGTGAAAGTGCTTCTGCAGGATTAAGATGTCATTAGTTGCTACTTACGTATTTCTATCCTTTTTTGGACGTTGGTATCAAAATTGGAATTTTGAGATTTCAAATCGATAGCTTTGTGTTAAATGAACCTTTTTTGGACTGCTTTAGTATCTAATTGTATGGAATTATTTTGAATTAACATTAAATTCCTTTGAATTCTTTGGAGTGCTTTGAATTCTTTTGTATTACCAAATCTTTTTTTAATTTTATAAAATGCTTTTAAAGTCTTTCAAAATATTTTGAATTCTTTTCACTTCCTTGAATTCCTTCAGTTTTCATAATTTCTCAACTTCTTTAAATGTTCTTAATTCTCTTGAATACTTGATTTCTCCGAATTCCTCAAATTCCCTGAATTCCTTATAAGCCCTGTATTTCTTGATTTTCATGACTGTTCTGAATTCCTTTATTATTTTTAATTAAATGATTTAATTTAATTCTCAGAATTCCGCGAATTCTAAAAATTCTTTTCTGTTGACCTAATTCGTTCGATTCTTCTGAATTGACTAAATTCTACGAATTCCATAGGTTCCCTAAATTCGATTAGTTCCTTGAATTCATTGAATTCCATAAATTAATTAATTCTTGAATTCTTCAAGTTCCAAGAATTCCACGAATACCTTAAATTCCTTGAATTCTATCAATTCCCTGAATCCCACGAATTCCATGAATTTCTTGAATTTCCTGAATTCCATGAATTCCGTAAGCCCTTTGCATTCCATAAATCCCTTGAATTCTATAAATCCCTTGAATTCTATAAATCCCTTAAATTCATTCAAATCCATAAATTCCTCAAATTTCTTGAATTCCATAATTTACTTGAATTCTATAAATTCTTCAAATTCCATAAATTCCTTGAATTCTATACATATCTTGAATTTTATAAATTTGTGCAGAAGATTTTAGAGAATTTAGAAGAATTCAGAAAAGTGAAAAAATTCAAAAAATACAGATAATAATTAGATTGCAGAATTTATGGAAATCTATGTTTGAATTCCATGAATTCTGAATTCATCAAAATTTATTAGAATTCTATCAATCATTTTGAATTTCCCGAATTTTTCTAAATTCTCTAAATAGTTCTGAATTTACTGAATCATTCTAAATTCTCAGAATTCCTATGAATTCCCTGAATTCTCATTAATTGCCTGAATTCTCACGAATTCCTGGAATTCTCACGAATTCCTTGAATTCTCATGAATTCCTTGAATTCTCATGAATTCCTTGAATTCTCACGAATTATTCGAATTCTCATGAATTTCTTGAATCCTCATGAATTCCCTGAATTCTTATGAATTCCCTGAATTCTCATGAATTCCCTGAATTCTCATGAATTCTCTGAATTCTCATGAATTCACTGAATTCTCATGAGTTCTCTGAATTCTTATGAATTCCCTGAATCCTTATAAATTCCATGAATCCGTTATATTATGAATTCATAGGATTCATCAGAATCTATAGGAATTCATGGGACCTAAAGTATTTATAGAATTATATGAATTCCTTGAATTTCCTGAATTCCATGAATCCCTTGAATTTCGTGAGCCCCTCGTATTCCATAAATCCCTTGAATTCCATGAATCCCTTGAATTCCGTAAGCCCCTCGTATTCCATAAATCCCTTGAATTCCATGAATCGCTTGAAATAATTAAAATCCATAAATTCCTTGACTTCCTTGAATTTCTTGAATTCCATAATTTCCTTGAATTCTATTTAAAAAAAGAAGAGATAATAATTAGATTGAATTATTTGTGGAATTCTATAAATATTTTGAATTTCATGAATTCTTTTAATTCCTTGAATTCCATGAATTCCTTGAATTCTCATGAATTCCCTCAAGTTTCATGAATTCCCTGAATTCTTATACATTTCCTGAATCCTTATCAATTCCATGAATCCGTTATATTATGAATTCATAGAATTCATCAGAATTTATAGGAATTCATGGGATCTAAATTATTCATAGAATTATATAAATTCTTTCAAATTTTCTGAATTTTCCTAAATTCTTTACATTTTTATGAATCTACTGAATAATTCTGAATTCCATAAATTCATCTAAATTCCCTGACTTATCTTTCTGACTTTCCTGACTTGAATCCCGTGAGTCCCTTGAATTCCATGAATTCCTTGTATCACTAGAATTCCATGAATTTCTTCAATTTCTTGAATTTCATAAATTCCTTCAGAAGAATTCAGAGAATTCAAAAGCAATCAGAGAATTTAGAAGGATTCAGAGAATTCTGAAAAATTCCGAAAATTGAAAAGAATTGGAGAAATACAGATAGAATTCATCAGAATTCGTAAATTTCATGGGATTCAAAGTATTTATAGAATTCCTGGCATTCTTATGAATTTCCTAAAATTTTTTGAATTCTCTAAATTCTTCTGAATTCTTTGAATTCATCTAAAATCTCTGAGGTCTTCTGAATTCTTTCGAATTATCTGAATTCCTCTGAATTCTTCTGAATTTTCCTAATTCTTCTAAATTCTCCGAATTCTTCTGAATTCATCTGAATTCTCTAAATTATTTGAATTCATCTGAATTTTCTAAATTCTTCTCCTATTCTCTGAATCGTTATCAAATAATCTAAATTCTTCTTGAATTCTCGGAATTCTTGTCAAATTTTGTTGTATGCTTTTAAATTATCCTAATTGTTCTGAAAACTCTAAATTCTTCTGAATTCTCTGATATCTGCATAATTCTATACATTTTTATGAATTCCAATAAATCTTTAGAATTGCTTGAACATTATGAATTACGTCAAATACCTGAATTTTCTGAAGTCATCTGAATTCTTCTAAAGTCGTCTGAATTCTCTGAGTTTATCTGAATTCTCTTATTTTTGCAAAATTCTCTGAATTCTTGTCAAATTTTTTTGAATACTACTGAATTATCTGGTTTCTACTGAATTCTTCTAAATTCATCTGAACTCTTCTAAAGTCATCGGAATATTCTGAATTCTCTGAATTCATCTGAATTCTCTGATTTTTGCCAAATTCTCTGAATGCTTTCGAATTTTTTGAATACTTTTTGAATTATCTGGATTCTACTAAATTCTTTTGAATTCTCTTCATTTTTCTAAATTCATCTGAACTCTTCAAAAGTCATCCGAATATTCTGAATTCATCTGAATCCTCTGAATGTATCCGAATCATCTGATTTTTGCCAAATTCTCTGAATTCTTGTCAAATTTTTTTAAATATTTCCGAATGATCTGGATTCTACTGAATTCTTCTAAATTCATCTGAACTCCTCTAATCTCATCTGAATATTCTGAATTCTCTAAATTCATCTGGGTTTTCTGAATTCATCTGAATTCTCTGATTTTTGACAAATTTTTTGAATAATTTTGAATTATCTGGATTCTACTGAATTCTTCTGAATTCTCTATACTCTTCTAAATTCATCTGAACTCTTCTAAGTCAACCGAATATTCTGAATTCTCTGAATTCATCTGAATTCTCTGATTTTTGCCAAATTCTCTGAATTCATGTCAAACTTTTTTTAATACTTCTGAATTATCTGGATTATCTGGATACTGGATAGTAGTAGATTATGGATATCTGAATTCTTTTTAATTCTCTTAATTCTTTCAAATTCATCTGAACTCTTCTAAAGTCATCTGAATATTCTGAATTCATCTGAATTTTCTGATTTTTGCCAAATTCTCTTAATTCTTTCGAATTTTGTTGAATACTTTTGAATTATCTGGATTATACTGAATTCTTTTGAATTCTCTCAACTTTTATACATTCATCTGAACTCTTCTAAAGTCATCCGAATATTCTGAATTCATCTAAATTCTCTGAATTCATCTAAATTCTCTGAATTCATCTAAATTCTCTGAATTCATCTGAATTCTCTGATTTTTGCCAAATTCTCTGAATTCTTTTCAAATTTTTTCAATACTTCTGAATGATCTGGATTCTACTGAATTCTTCTAAATTCATCTGAACTCTTCTTAATTCATCTGAACTCTTCTAAAGTCATCTGAATATTCTGAATATTCTGAACTCTCTGAATTCTTTCAAATTTTTTGATTACTTTTAAATTATCTGAATTCTACTGAATTCTTCTAAATTCTCTATACTCTTCTAAATTTATCCAAATCTTCTGAATTATCTGAATTCATCTGAATTCTTTTATTTTGCCCAATTCTCTGAATTCTTGTCAAAATTTTTTTAATACTTCTGAATTATCTGAATTCTACTGAATTCTTTTGAATTCTCTTAATTCTTCTAAATTCATCTGAAGTCTTCTAAAGTCATCTGGAGATTCTGCATTCATCTTAATTCTCTGATTTCTTTGCAAATACTCTGAATTCTTCTCAAATACTTCGAATTCTTCTCAAATTCTTTGAATTCTTGTAAAAAAAATTTTAATACTTCTGAATTATCTGAATTCTACTGAATTCTTCTTAAATTTGTTAAATTTCTTTGAATTCTTCTGAATTTCTCTGAATTCTTCCTAATTCTTCTGAATTCTTCTGAATTCTTCTGAATTCTTCTGAATTCTTCTGAATTCTTCTGAATTCTTCTGAATTCTTTGAATTCTTCTGGATTTTTAGAATTCTTCTGAATTCTTTGAATTCTTCTGAATTTTTAGAATTCTTCTGAATTTTTAGAATTATTCTGAATTCTTTGAATTCTTATGAATTATTTTGAATTAACCAACTTACACAATTATGGGCACCTACACGATTATTGGGACCTTCACGATTACTGGAACACTTACCTTACTTAAAATAAACTAATAACAATAAGAATTCTTCAGAATTCTTTGAATTTCTTTTTATATCCTAGAATTCTTTTAAATTGCTTAAATTATTTTAAATTTCTAGAATTCTTTTAAATTCCTGGAATTCTTTCGAATTCCTTGAATTCTTTTGAATTTTTCGTACTCTTTTGAATCATTTTAATTTTTTTGCTACTTTTGGATTCCTAGAATTCTTTTTAATTCCTATCATTCTCTTGAGTTCCTTGAATTCTTTTGAATTCCGTGAATTCTGTTGAATCCTAGGAATTCTTTTGCATTCCTTGAATTCTTTTAAATTATTTTGAATTCTCTTCATTCTTCGAATTCCTAAAATTCTTTTGAATTCTTTTTAATATTGACACCGGTTTTCTTTTTTTCTGTCTACTTTGAATTAATTTAAATTCCATTTCATACTACACGATTATTGGGACCTTCGCGATTACTGGGACACTTACCTCACTTACGATTACAATAAACGACCCAAAATTAAACATTCATTTCTTTGAATTCTTTGAATATTTCAAGTTCCTAGAATTCTTCTGAATTCTTTGAATCCTTTCAATTCCTTTGAATTTCTAGAATTCCTTTGAATTCCTAGAATTCCTTTGAATTCCTAGAATTCCTTTGAATTCCTAGAATTCTTTTGAATTCCTATAATTCTTTTATATTCCTATAATTCTTTTGAATTCCTTAAATTCTTTTGAATGCCTTGAATACTTTGCATTAAAAAATTAAGTAAGGGGTCATGCACATGGTACGTCACACGTTTTTCCTTTGTTTAAATAAAGACGAGTATAAAATTGCCTCTAATTCAAGACGATACGACATAAGCAAAAGAAAAACGTCTGTCGTATTATGTGCACGACACCTAATTTGGTAAACATCCCAGTAATCGCGATCTTAGTACCAGTAATGGTGACACCAATTTTCTTTTTTTCTGTCTACATTGAATTATTTGAAATTCCATTTCATGCTATAAAATGCTGAAGATAAATGTTATTTTTACATTCTCATCTAGAGAAGGTATTAGCTTTGTGTCAAATTTACCCCCCCCCCCGTTTTTGGTCAAATCTCCACGTTTTGAGACCTCCTGAACCCAAAAAACAGGTTTTTCCGAATGTGGCTGTTTGTCTGCCTGTATGTATGCATGCATGTATGTATGTATGTATGCATGTATGTCTATCTGTGAGCGCGATGACTTTCGAAAGAATTGACCGAGAGGATTGGCCTTTGGTACACTCTTTTAGTCTCGTAAGTGAAAGGTCAAGCTCGTTAGCCCGCCATTTCGGATAAAAATTCAAAAAGTGAGCGCATTTTGAAAATTTTTGAGGCCATGTTTTTTCACAATTTAAAAATTATATGTGCAGCTGTTCATAGCACTTGAAAATTCAAGCAATTTATTCTCATGACATTTTTCGACCAAATGAAAATTTTCAGACTTCCAGCATTTTCAAAATCCAAAAGAGGAAATGAAAATGAACATTTTCAGCCAAACAACGCGCGACACGCAAAATAGTCAAGGCAAAAAAGCCTTTCCTTTTGCACGCCCTACAGGATGATCATAACGAATTTTTGAATTTTCTTGAAAAATGGCGATTTATTTCTCAACACAGTCTCTTTTTAGCTCGATACACTTGACCCAGCGATGCTCCAACTTCTTTAACCCGTTTCAAAAATACGGAGGATGGGGCAGGAGTTCGTAGCCTAATTGGGCCAATTTGGCCGGGGCGACGGCGGAGGTGTGAGTCGGTGCCTTGTCATGGTGGAAGAGCACTTTTTTCTTCGCCAAATGGGGCCGTTTTTTCTGCAATTCGGCGTCGAATCGGCCAAATAATTTGGCATAGTAGAGCCCTGTGATCGTTTTTCCGTTCTCCAGGTAGTCGATGTAGATCACACCATGTGAATCCCAGAAAACGGTGGCCATCACCTTTCCATCCGATGGGGCCGTCTTTGCCTTCTTCGGAGCAGATTCCCCTGGATAAACCCACTGTTTCGATTGCTGCTTGGTCTCTGGTGTGTACCGGTATAGCCGTGTTTCGTCGACAGTCACGAAATGACGCAGAAACTCCTTCGGATTACGCTTAAAAAGCGTCAAACATTGCTCTGAAATGGTCTCACGGTAGTAGTAAGGTACAACTATGGAGCGACCGCCGCCGTCTACCTCCACTCCTCGGCCGTCTGTCTAGACTGGCGCCTACCCCCACTACTGCGTCGCGAGGTCACTGACCCCTGTCTAGCTTTTGTTTGCACCCATGCCTGGAGATAAAAATTCTTTGGAAAAGGGAGATCTCTGACGTCATTTCTAGTAATTCAAATCTAGGATTATACTTTCAATGATTTTAACTAAGAATTACATATCAATGAATTTCTTTTAATGTTCAAATATGAATAATAAAACTTATTTTCTAAAGGAATGGCATGATAAATAAAAAGAGATTAGAGTTACATTTGAGGGTTCGGATTAAAGATTGGGTCGCATGCTCGAAAACGCGGAAAATTATTGTCCACGTGTCACATTTTAAGAAATTTAATTTTGTGAACTTCAAAATTTGGATATCGCGAGACACGTGGACAATACTTTTCCGCGTTTTCGAGCGTGCGACCCATTCTTTGATCCGAACCCTCATATGGTCTCAAATTAATTTTCAAAGCCAAATTTATGAAATCTCAGTGACATGTCAATGAAAACTGACGGAAATTTCAGGAAATTTCTAACAGTGTAGCCACTGGTTGTAGTATAGTACATTGTTCTGAATTTCGAAACCCATCAATCAATAGCACTTTATAATCTTAGAAACACTTAAAAAGTGTCCACAAAGATATAAAAAATGCACAAAACACCGCGAGGATGCGAAGAAAAATTTGTCCTATTTTAGGTTATTTTTCGTCAGAGAAAACCAACGCCGGTCGCCGCCGAAATTACCGCCCCTATTAAAAAGAATTAGGAACATGAGAACGGAACATAACCTTCATACACAATAGAGAATAATGGCAAAAATATTATTCTATGTAATACGTTATAGAACATTCATTTCTGCGTAAAATAAGGTGTAACAAAAGCTACCTCGATAAGAATGACAGCTTGAGCATGCCTTACTTAAAATAATCCAGCCATTTTGAAAACTAGTAAAATTAGCACACACGAGCATTGGGGCAAAGTAAAAATGCTCCAGTTAGCCGAATCATTCGAGTTGAGGGAAAAAACTTCTTGCTTAGCATACAAGCTACACGGTTTTTGGATTTGAACTTTCAAATTTTACAACATTCAGAAAGAAGGTCCTACTGGTTATAAAACTATGCCGAATTTCTATTTGTTTAGTTTTAACTAATGAAGAATAGTACAAAATTAGGAATGAAAAAAACCTTTTAGTTCAATTAAGTTCAAATGTTCAAAACATTTCAAAATCGCGATAAAAATTCCGAACAGAATTTCATATTTAACATGTTCACTTTTGACATATTTCAGTCATTTAACTCAATCGAAGAAAACAACATTTTTTTCACTTTTCAAACAAATTCTGAAGTAAGAAACATTTTTTTTCGTTTCTAATTTTTCATGATTGCGCAATAGCAGAAACTGAACATATGAAAAATTCGCCACAATTTTGTAACCAAGACGACATTCTTTTAATTGTTCACAATTTTAATCTTTATTTTCTTCAACACTGGAGACTGGAGCCATAGAAATTATTGAGAAATTGTGTTTTTTTTCGAAATATGAAAAAACGAGCTTCTAAAGTTATTTGATAGAGTTAGAATTTTTTATATTTTTAAGATTTTTTTAACAGTGTGTACTGTATAGGTGGGTAGTATATAGTTGAGAAGGAAGCAAACAAAACATGATAAATCCATTAAAAATGATTCCACAATAATTAAACAAATGATGTATCTGGAAAATACCAGTAAAATGCAAATAATGCAAAAAATGCAAATTCGAGTCAGGTGACTTTGAAGCTTAACAACTCAGGAAAAAAAGAATGAATACCATCGAATTACTGAATCTATTAGCTTGGACTTGTGCAGTTTTTTTAAACATATTGAGTACCTTAGTGCAAAATGTACGAATTTCAATTTATATATTTTTAAGGTTACAATATTTTTACTCCGCAATTTCAATGCAATAGAAATTTTTGTGAACCAAGGGTCAATAATCATATTCATGGAGTCCTGAAATAACTAATAACATTCGTAATTCATTCCTTTTCAAAAACATAAGTTTACTATATTCTGTTCGTTTACTCATCAGTTAAAGTAGGAGGAGCATCCATCTTATATATGTGGGTACAGGAGGAAAGAGGTCAAACTTGACTCACTTCGGGCGAAAAATAAAAGGTACTCTCCAATGGTAAGGGCAAACACAGACCGCTGGGCTGGGGCGCTGGCTCAATTCGGCTAAACCTGATTTAACACCTCCTATCTGAGGGTTTTAACACCTATTTAGCTTATTATAATTTATTTTCATTTGAGCAGCCTTTGTCAACTTCGTTGACTGGCCTAGGTCCCTATAGATTTATAGAAGCCCCATTGCTTTAAGAGTTTAAGGAAGTGTTAATGCAAGTGCGAGCGCTAAGTGGTCAACCTATTCAGAAGCTTTAGAAGGATTTACTACACTTTTCTAGGTAGAGGCAGAGGCAGAAACTTCTGCATGATCTCCCGTTGTGACTTCGCGGCTCGCGCTAGACTTACAATCTTATATCAATGGAGATCCTAGATTCCTAGCAATATTAGTTACAAACTAATAAATGTTAAGTCCGGCATATTTTATTATTACTCTATTATATTTCTTGACATTTTCCAAGCAATCAATTAAGTAAGCTCTATCATTATGTAAGCTGTATTTGTTTACGATGTTTTAGTAACTAGTAATTTTCCAAAATGCCACCAAACAGAAATATGCAAATGTTTAAAACCATTTTCAATAATGAAATGAAATTGAAGTTTTATCGTTTCGGAATAAAAAAGTTTAATATTGAATAATTTTAAATTTGAAAATTTTAAATCAGAAGCACAAAAAATAGCCTCGAAAATAATTTAAATTGCAAAATCTTAGACAAAAAGTTTGAAAATTTAAAAATGTTATTTGAAAGTATTTGAAATTGTATAATTTCTAGTTTAAAACTTTCAAAATTGAATCATTTTTATTTTGAATTAAATATTTTCAGATTACAGTTTTTAAAATTGTATCAATTAAATTAAAAGTATTTTAAACAGTATAATGTCTAATCAAAATAATTCAAAACGGAATAATTTCGAATTAAAAACTTTTTAATTTGAATCATTTGCAATTCAAAGAGATTAAAATCGGATGAAATTTTAAAACTTTAAATTTTTCTCTCATACAAAAATTGTAATTTAAGATTAAAATTGATTAGATGAATTTGTGTTGAGAAACTAATTAATTTCGCGTCATTTTCACTGTTTAAAACGAAACAATGATCAATTATAAACATTCTAACAAAAATTAATATAAAGAAGCGTTAAACGTACAAAGTAATTTCAAATGGACGAAATTTAAAAAATTTATACTATGGACTAACGAAGACTATTTTGTGACTAAGCATTTTATTATTACAACTTTTTAAAATAAAAACCCATGAGGATTCAAATTAATTTAAGTAAACCAAAATTGTTCAAAAAATAAAAATTTTTACATTGTTAATTATACTTTTCACCATTCAAATATTTAAATTTTTATTGCAAAATTAAAACTTATGAAATGACAAAATTGAAAATGTAACATGTAACGTTCAAAAACTAAATGTAGAACTCTACGATTAAAAAATTGTGAACATTAAAAACTAAAGGAATTATTCAATTACTGAAGTATAAATTTCATGTACTTCTATTTATTTTGATTTCAAAGGACACAATTTCTAACTTTTTTATTTCAACGATAGTTATATGCGTTGTAACATCTATTATACATCTCTCACAATCTCTAACAAATACAAAATGGCGAACTAAATAGTGTCGAATGTACGCGTGTAAAGAAAAAAACTTTTGTTTTAAGGTCTTACAAAGTTGAACTATTTTAGAATCGTGCAATGTAAAGTATAATTTTCAATTTAACATACAAAAATTTCAAAGATGATAAATATTATTAAGTATCATATGTGACGTTTCGCAAGGAAAGGGTCCAATTTATTTCAGTCTACATTTATTTAAACGCATTTTGAGTTCATCGAGAGAGGTTTTGAATTCAGTTATGAATAGATAATTAATCTGTTTTAGTCGAGGATTCAGCTATTTTCTTCAAAATTTCTTTTTTTGTTGTTGTTGAATTCAACTGTGATTCATTTCCAATAAAAATTTGTTTGGTTGAAATAATTTTAATTGTTATATTTTATGTTAAGCATGCATCTGTTTTGTTTAAAAATTTAGCTACTTGTTTGAAAATAAATATATTCCGTTAAAAATTCAACTATTTCGGTAGAAAGTTCAACTATTTGGTTGAAAAGTAACTTTTTTGTTGGAAATTCAGTAGAAATTTTTTTCTTTCTTGGTTAAAAAATCAGTGTTTTCGTTTCTGAATAGATATATTTTGTTAAAAAGGTATTATTTTTTTTTTTTAATTCAACTATTTCGGTAGAAAGCCAATGTGATCAGGTCGAGAATTCGGCTATTTTCTTGAAAATTCGTCTTTTTTGGTTGAATTCAAGTGTGTTTGATTTCAAGTGTGTTTGATTTCAAATAAAAATTTGAGAAGTTAATCTGAGAATATGGGAAGAGTGTTTAAAAATTCAGCTTTTTTTTATTGAAAATTGGTCTTTTCTGGTTGAAAATTTAACTACTTGGTTGAAAGTTGAACTACTTTCTTAAAAATTCAGTTTTTTGAAGATTCATAATTTTAGTTGCAAATTTAACTATTTTGTTCCAAATTCCTTTTTTTTTTTATAGCAAGACTTGAAAAGTCAACTATTCTATCCAAAAATGTTCTTTTTGGTTTGAAAATTAATTTCTTGAGGTGAGAAAATGTCATAATTTTTGTCTTAAAACGTACAACTGTTTGGTTGGAAAATGTTACTAAAAACTCTTTCTTGGTCAATTTTCGGTCAAATCGTTCTCAAAACGCTTATTAGCAATTCATTATAAGCTTCCAAACGATAAAAAAAATTCTGATCTATTAATTAACTATCATAGTTTCTACTTGATAAAGTTTAAATTCCCGGGAGAAGCGCGCGCGCGTGAAAGAAATTCTGAAACTAGGCAACTCTGTCAAGAGTCAATTCGTCGCAGCGTGGCTACGTTTAGGCGTAACGAAACCCGCTGCAGACTCCGCATGTTTTCAACTACGCTTGCTGCTTGTGTAAGTAAATGTTTGTATCTATGGACGACTATATTGTTAGTTAACAATATAAAAATAGTTTCAAGGCACATTTCAAGCTTTTTGTTGTAGAAAATGAGTGACCGCTGATTGGTTACAGTTTCTATATGAGTGTACAATTTTCGGTCAGTATAAAATATTCTTTCAGACTACTATTATTGATGGTAGCTTCAAAATTTTTTGTTAGTCTTAGCATATCACACACTATATTTGGAAATGGGGAAGCTGAGATAAGCTTTAGTCAGTGATGACACAAGACATTACCTAGTAACACGGTTTATTCACTAACTTACTGTGTTGGGGCACCGGCCCATGATTGGCAACTAGCTTTAGATAGGACAGCGAAGGCGTCTTGGATATTAGCGTCGGCGTTCTTGAACGTCAGGATGGCACCTTCACTTCTGGGACACACACTTGGTTATCGAGCGGTTTGAGGATGGGGTACCTCGCGTTACGCGATTAGATAGCAAACTGGCAATTGGTGTTCGACGTCCTGCTTATCAAGTTTTCGGGGCTCGTCGGCCACGATCGACATTTCTCGGGTCTCAACCCTTTGGGTCTAGCTTAGGGATGAGATAATTTAGGGTCCTAATCTAACATCACGTTACCAGTGTCACGGTATGGCAGGGAAGTAGTGATCATTTTTGTTAACCGGGTTCCCAAGCTGTATCATCCCCTGGTCAGTCGATATTTAAATAAATTTTGGGAAAGCCCCCTCACAAGCGGTACAACAAAATTGAATTTGAATTATAAAAATTAATTGATTACACTTTGAATTCATATTTAAAAAAGTTAAATTAATTACAAGAGATGATCAGGTATTTTCACTTTAACCACCAGCTGACTTCACTTCGTTGAGTGCTGAGGGATAAACAGTGGACCAAATGCATGGGCCAAGTTTTTATTTTTGTAATATCATCGTTATGAATTATAATTGTTATCATTTTATTATTTCAGTGAATAGTTCTTAAAAAATAAAAACTATTTATCAAATAAAGTTGTACAGAAAGAATTTTTTTTCACGAACATATTGTTCGTTCCAATACAAATACCATTTTGACTGCTTCTTCCTCATCTTCTGAGACCTCTTCAGTACTGTCTCCAGGCTCATAATCACTATCATTATCTTCTTCCAGCATCGGCAAGAGCTGTTTATTTTCTCGGCACAGAGCCGATTATAGCAGATGAATCACTTTTAACATTTCCAGGGCCGGGCCCATGTGATTAGCCAAGTGCTGGAGTTCTGCATTCGAAGTTTTCATACAAGAAGTGGCTATAGGTTTCCTTAGCTGTTTAGCACGTAAAAGGCGTGGGTTTTCTGCTCCAAATAGTACGCTGATGTATCGTATGGATTTTTTGCGCGATGCCTGTATCATCTTTCGATTTGACGATTAATTTGGTGCTTTCAACAAGTTCGTTTGTGAAAATGACAGAGACAATACGTGCAAGCTTCCCTATTATTACGAATCTGACGTATTTGTAGAAGACTTCTTGCTTCTCCGGAGTTGCTGCATTGTACAGATCCTTGTCGTTGACTCTGTCAATTGTCGAATATTGCAGAAAATCGTCGATGCAAAGTCGTTCCATCTCACCTGGCCGTCGAAGATTAAATAGAAGAATGCAGATGAGCGTCGTTATAGCTTACTTTAACTAGTTTTTCTTGCTGAAGCCACATTCTTCTAAATCATTGCATGCTTCCTCTCTATTTTGGTTTAAATACTCGTAGATTTTTCTAATATCCTTCTGGAGGGGAAGTTCATTTTTTTCTGGCAAGCTAGAACAACCTTTGCTTCCGCAGATGTTCTGCATACCCTGGATGAGAAACTTTCGCAAAGCACGAACAGAAAATCCTCAGTCAGCTTATTCTTCTCATCGTTGTTAGTCATAATGCAGTAAGCCTTGTAATGTTCTGCAGCTTCTTTCGTATATGTTTCCATCTTTTCTGTTGAGGCCGGACCTTTATAGGTATCGCGTTCCTCATCCAATCGAGCGACAATATTTATTGCCGAAATAAACACATCGAAATACTTCGCTTGGATCAGAGTTTCTGAATCAAAAATTTATTTTTCGAGCCTATTTGCCGCAAGAGAAACTTGCGCCAACAACCTTAGCTGACTTCTAATCATGTTTTCGTTAAAGTCCTTACGGTATCTATGGCATAGTTCGTTGCCATAGAGGACGAGCACTTTATCGCATTTAGCGATTTCAGCGACTTCATCCTCCGGCTATCCTGGTAATATGAGCTGTCGAATCTTCTCATTAGCCAGCTCGTGATATGAATTGAAGGCCATTCGACCTAAAAATGCCAAATATCTTTCGCCAGTTGGAGTAGTAGACCTCAAGAGGAAAATGTTGAATTTGGTTAGCGTTTAGTACTCTCCTGACAAACAGATAAGAAAATATCAAAATAATAAGTAGAAACAAAAGATCAATTCCCGACATAAGATATCTATTTTAATAGATTTATTTCAAAACCCACTCTTTTTATTATAAAGATGTTATATTTTTCTGTATAAAGACCCTACATTAAAAAAACATTTGATCAAAATTGATATTCGAGCAATAACAGAACAGTTCTGTAAATTTCAATGCGGTTACCAAATTGAAAATTTGGATAAATTGGAATATGATAAACTGCAATTTATTCGGATTGCCGTGTACAGTTTGAATGTAAAAACTTAAAAATTAACTATCGATTTTTTATTCTATCAACAAATTGTGCCGATTAATATAACTTTATAGTGTGGAAATATTTACACCAATGAAATTCAAAATAGATTTTTAAATTTTGAAAGCTGTTAATTTTCAAATTTATGAAGCTTCTATCTTGCAATATTCAATTTTTGTTTAAAATTACAATTGCCAATTTTCTAACCTACAAGTCGTGGTTGATTCTTAGAGTTCAACCACTATTTTCTATTCTTCTCAGAATGTTGTTATAAGTTTAGTTATTTCCAACAATTTCCAAATTCATCAACATTAGTCGATGGCTAAACTACTACTGGATTAGGATGCACACGTTTTCTTAATTCTGAAGAATTCCATACAAGTAGAATTATTTGAAATTTTTTCAATTCTTTTGAATTGTGCACAGTTCTCTCGATTTCTTAGAATTTTTAATTCTTTTGAAGATTTTAAAGTTCTCTTGAAGTATGCAGGATATACCTTCATTTATGTCAAACTAGAACCTCATACGTGCGCTACGCGCGCATCTAATTAAATTACACATAATTATTTTATTTGGAAATGAAGTTCAATAAAATACCTTGACATTCATTTTTACTTTAATCACTTTTATTTATACACGGCTTCGCATGGGTACCCTCTTACGCTGCAGAATAAATAATTGTCCAACTCTAAACATTTTTATGCAACTTTACAAAAAAAACCTCTAAAATGTCGGCACGTACAAATTTTCATAAAAAATACGTAGTGAATGATCTCGACTCGATAATTTAATTGAAAGTAGTCTAAGTCAATGGTTCACTTAAGATTCTCCATACTGTTTCAACTGGTCCAACATATCTAGATTCCTCGTAGCGACGAATTTCATTGTGATGTACGATAGTTTCACCATTACTGTTTGTTATAATAATACAAGCTGCGTCATGCCCTTTTTAGATGCATTTATATAAGTATTTAACCGACCTAATACTTGAAACAACTTCCAGATTTGAATGACAGTTGAATAAATTCAATGATTATGACGAGTATGGTACAACGTGACGACTATCTACAATACATCTATTTGGTATTTCATATGTTTTCCCTGTATTTGATCTACGATAATTAACGTAACAATTATCCTCCATTGTTGTTTCTTCAATCAATTCTGTTGGATAATGTTTTGA
Organism: Andricus grossulariae; assembly: GCA_011634705.1. Lineage (NCBI taxonomy): Eukaryota > Metazoa > Arthropoda > Insecta > Hymenoptera > Cynipidae > Andricus > Andricus grossulariae. Next base: position 3,127,033 of record JAABKJ010000755.1, read on the forward strand.
ACATTTTCCATTTACCAAACACCACATGGACCATGAATGTTATTTTGCACCACAATTCTGTGAAGATTAGGATTCAGATCTGGATCAGGAATTTCAGCTGAAATATATCGATTGATTATTTCTGGACTTGAAAGTTTTGAATTATCTTTCAATATAACCAACATATGAATATGTGATAGTCCTGTTTTTTGAAATTCTATAACTTGAACATATATGATTTCACACCACCGAATAATTTTCTAGTTACAATTGTTTCCATTAAACGAATTACTTTTAAAGCGAATACCCGTATAAAAATATCAGGCCTATCTGCTGCAGTTTGATCCAATAAATGTTGATGTCATTACAATCATTTTTCCTACGTGTGCTTCATTTTTCTCAGCTCTATTCTACATGTGATCTACCAACCCTTTGTATGATTCTGCTACCCACTGCTGAAGTACTCTTTCACAGTGTAAAAATGGATTAAACTCATCATCTCTAATTGCAAAGTTGTCCAAAACATGGCTCATCTCCCTTCTTCGGGTATAAAGAATTATAAATTTGATAATGAATTTGTCTGTGAATTCTATAACGGAACGGTCCTCGCCTTCAACCATTGAAATTGACAATATTTGCAACCAATTAAGCAAAAGAAAAAGAATTATTATAAAATCTTATATTTTCTTCAAAATGACGTGATTTTCTACAGGTCAATCAAACAATGATTGCAATTCAAAAGAAGATGGTTTACATGAATTCAATTGCAAACCGCCATGGCTACAACAATCGCTGAAAGAATTTTTTAAACTAAGAACCTTTTTATTATACAAATGCTTCGCCTCGAGTGTGCAACGGAGACTACTGTCCGAAAATCGTAGTTCCGGAAAATTTGGCACTTCTCGTTCTGGACAATTGACTCTATCTTCCTTGGAGCGTTCGGCAGGGCAGAATCGTGGACAACACCATACGAGCGGCAAAGATTTTAATAAAGCACTCTTAGGGCCGCATTGTGTTTGTATATATACGTCGTTCCTGCGTGGGTGGGACACCCCGCTAGTATGTGTTCCAGGTACTCAATGTATGCATGACACGCTCTGCACCTATCGCTTGGAACTTCTTGACCTAAAATGTGGTCACGGTATGCTAAGTTGGAAATGACACTGTCCTGGCATGCAAAAATAAAACCCTCTGTAACTAAATTAAGCCCTGATGATCTGAGAAAAGCAAAAGATTGCTCCTTCGACAAGGACTGTTTTTCTACATTCCTATGCAAATTTCCGGGCATTTTCTTATCGAATGGCTCTTGATGGAATTTTTCAAATTCTGCTTTCTTCATCTCGGCTTTCAGAAGTGAAGCATCTAGGTGGAGTAATGCACTTTCCTCACTTCTGACGTTAAAATTTAGGCCGAGGGTCTCAGCTGCCTGCTCCGCGGCTTTGTAAAGGAACGCTCCTTTGCCAACCATCTCGTGATTCCTGATCATTTTATCACTACTTTACCACCGAGCAATTCACGCCTACCCCGAAAGGGAAACGGCTTAATGATATAATAATAATAATTATAATATTCGTGAATGTCCAAATTCTTCAAATAACGAATTTTTCAAAAAGGATCCAAAATGAAGCTTCACAACACCTAGGCGTTTTTGATTGTTAAAATTCATTTTTTTAAACCCATCGTAATAGAAAGATTTACTGCCACAAATATTTCAGAAATAAATAATACATGGTCCCGATTTTCTCTGACTTGAACGATTTATCGGTTTTAAGCAACTTGAAAACGAGATTACGAGGCATTGACAGATCAAAGTGGATGATTCTTAATGGGTGCGTTTTTGAGATTGTATTTGGATCAAGCACGCGCCGGTGGTGTGTGTCTCCCTAAAATTAGCCACAGTGACATATTGAATGAGCGCTACATCGATGGCCTGGAACCCCCCAACCCACCCTTTGATACAAAGCAGCCACCCTGGGAAAATCAACTGACGTGTAACTAACTAGTGTATCATTATTTCTAACACGTATGTTTATGTCGTCCCGGTCACGCGGGAGTGTAACACTGTAAAGCCAATTTTGTAATCGCTATCATCATGGAACCACGTTTTTTTATCCACCCTCAACAATCGTAAAAGAGCTCACCAATCAAGTCAGACTTTTTTTTCTATAAAAATCGGCAATGTTGTCCGCATTTTTCGCTAAAACCTGCCGGTTTCATGATGCTTTATTGGCATGTGAAAGTAAAAAAGATTTCATTCATCTGTTGACAACATATGACACTCGTGTAAAAGGGTATAATTGGATGAGTCTGAAAACATTCTGATTTTATTTTTGAAACTAAACTACAAATTAAAGCGGTTACGTGGAATTTTGTTTAAACTTGAAGCATTTAACGAGGGTCGGGCGTGGCATCTTTATAGACAAGAGTGCGTCTAAACTTTTGTTTTGCAGGAGAGTAATATATTTGTTTGAGCAGAATTTTTGTGCAAAAATTCATGAAGCGGAGCTTTTTATCATTTTTTAGGTGATATTATCATTCAAACATGCAAAAACTTTCATATTTGACTTATTCTTGTCGGACACAGTCTTTCTTCTAGGGTTATTTTCAGCGCATGAATAGTTTAATTTTAAATAGTTTAATTTTATATTCCTTCATCATTTATTTTAAATTCAGTTTCTATAGTACGACTATAATCTATCTCCGTGTTGCGTGCGAGAGCTTAATATTTAAAATAAATACTTTCCTTTCGCAAACAGTACCAAATTATTATATTCATGGGAGTGTTGCTCGGGAGTTTTTTGTAATTGTTGAACTGTTCTTATATATTTGATTAATACACTACAGCATATAACTGCTAAAAATTATGTTTATTCAGATTATCAAATAGGCGATTATGAGCAAGTAGTCCTGGGCGTAGGTACACAAAACAATATAGAATGCATTTTGCTGTATATACAGACAGTTTAACTGTTGGATATGTGAGTTAGTATATACTCTCAAATATCGTATAGCAAGTGTTGGCTTTAGGAGTTGTAGATGTGAGTCTTGAGTTTATGACTAAGGTTTACGACGGGTTTTGAAGACAAGTCGAGGTGTACTTGTCTTAAGACGAGAAGTTTAAGTCTGGAGAAATAAACGGAATTTTTTCTAAAAAACATTATATTACGAATTCATGGCTTTCATATTTGTCAGGGTAAAATTTACAAAAGTTTTCGTTTGTGAATTGTATACGCCTGATGGGCAGCTACGACAGCGCCATCAATTTTGAACTATTGGGAAGAAATTTGAATTTGAATTCAATATTAACAAGAAATATTATAGTAAATAATTAATTGTAGACCTTGGTATAATATTTTTTAATTTATTAAATTAAAATTCATTGCTCTTTTTCATTAACTTTGCTCTAATAACTTTGAGATACCCAATAGTTCTCGCGTCAAGTGGCGCTGTTGTCAAGGTCTGGCAGGTGCCTTACATGCGTATTGTCTCAAGAACTACAGTCTCAAGGACTACAGGCATATCAAATTTTACGTGAAAAGATTAAAACTCTGATTTTCTACAAGTATCTAGTGAACTGTTGGCGATAGGAAAAAATGGATAACATTTTTAGATTTGCTATCCAAACCACATACTTATTGCAGTTAAACAAAATTATTGATAAATAAAAAAAATACCATGAAGATAAATAATATAAACATTTTGTAAAATTTATAGTGGATTAGTGATGACCCTCGGAGGTCTTGGGAGCCGTTTGTTGTCGGTGTCCTTGAGTTCGGCTTGAAGACAAAAAATTTCTACTTGAAGACGAAAAATGAAGTTTCGCTCGCGGCCACGGGCGAGACTTACAAAAATGTCTTGGCTATATCTTGGCTAGGTCTTGGATGAAGATGGAGCCAAGACGAATTATTTTTACTCGGGACAGCAGCAGCCTGGGATCAAAAAGATCGGAAAGCGAAAGTGGACATAAGTCTCGCTATGAATCCTTCTAAGTTGTGTCATTGCGGTACATCTAATCAGGTACAGAAAAAATTATAATTAGTGTGCCAATTAAAGGGACCAACTAAGAATGCAACATAGTTGAAAATGTTATTCACAAGAATGGTAGAAAATTCCAGTATGTCGGAGCACCAAAACATGTTCCTTAATACATCTGATAAGCTCGACAAAATTTATATCCAAATCTCATAAGATCTTTTAACGATTTTACTATAATACAGTGGTCCGAATGGCTATGTTAATTTTCGTTTTGCAATGGAAGCTCGAGAGAAGCTGACAGAACGTAAAGCTTTAAAAATTAAATTACTCGCAGAGCAAAGTTCTTGAAAGAGAAAAGAATTCAAAATCAAAGACGAAAGGTTTCAAGTGCAATTTTTATAAGAAGCCTGGACACAAGGCTTCGTAGTGCAGGAAGAAAGCAGCAGAAAACAAAAAGAGAGCAGAAAGCAGCAAGCAATGTACTTTAAAAGTCGAGGAAGTTATCATGACTGTCATCGAAGAAACTAAAATAGAAGAAAAAGCTTCGTAGGTAAGTGCACTCACTGCTGAATTATCACAAAGTGAGCTAATAGCAGCGAAAATTCGCATATATTTGGCGACGACTCTTTATCATCATTACTATTATTCGGGAGGGTATAGCATCAACTGCCTGTAGCATTGCGGTAAAACCTATTGTACTATACACCAAAATTGAACTATCTCCCATAAGGTTAGACTTTACCATGAAGGCATACACTAAGCTACAGGAGAAGTCATGAAAATCTTCTGGTTCGAGAAAATAATTTCCCAGGTATGAGAAATGCCAGTGCATCACATTCACAAAGTATGTGATGAGGTGTCCCTTCACGAAAATCAAACTTTTGACAACAAGGGATGTCTCCAATCCTCATGTTGGTCAAGTGTTTTCTCAGTAGGCAGTGTCCAGTAAGCATCCCTACTACGATATCAAGCTGCTTTCTTTCCATGTTCAATAGTTCATTATTCCTTTTAATACATGTACCAGATACGAGTTTCTCAGAATGCACCATTTTTTTAGTTTCCCTCCAATATCTCGCATGCTCCTTCGAGAGCCATTTAACAATCGCACCTTTCGCCTATGCATACGCTTTCTCATCGCTTTCAATATCTTCATGACCGGGAACTCAAATCTGACTGATCCAGTTTTTACCGGTAACCTTAAAAAGATCTTGAAGGCAACTCCAGACTAGGTTGGACGTAAACTCTTCATATATGTAAGATCCTTAAGTGCTGCTTGACTGCCTGAACAAATGTAAATGTGCTGGCCATCATATGTATGCCCGCTTACAAATTTCCTTCAGACAAGCTTTAATAGCTGTTATTTGGACCTGGAAAACTGTAGAGAATGTGCCTAGTGCTGTTGTTATCTCAGACCTTGGCTTCTTCCCATAGATTTCAGTCCCTGTTCCCAAGTTGTCTTTAGGGCCGTCTGTGTACCAAACGAGAACGCCTGGTGTAAATAATTCTTCCCTTCTCCCTTATTCATGCCATTCTTCCCTTTAAAGTAAGATGACCTTGAAGGATTTCATGAAGGATAATTTACTCACTATAACGTAACTTTTGCATAGCGAGAATAGTACCCTCGCATATCATGCGCACACTAATATGGTGCAACGGTGGGATCATCAAGGAGAAAACCCTGTGGAGGATTTCCAGTTGTTTTATAGTACTGATGGCCCAAAAGGTCATCTTAACTTTCTTTACCATAGCGTCAACATGAAGTTTCCAACTTAGTTTACGGTCAAATATTACTCCCAAATAGTTTGCTGATTTTGAAAATTCGACTTCCCTACTGTAGAATGCATGACTTTAAGGTCAGAAAGCTTTCTTTTTTCTGGTGAAATTTCGTTTCGTCTTATGCTAACGGACAAACAACGGTCCCTGAACTATTTCTGTACAATGTTCATCGCAAACTGCTTGAGTTCTACTAAGGTACCCTCATGTTGCCCTGTTGCTAGGATCTCCAGGGCATCTATATAGCCCTGAGTGTAAAAAATAGACTCGCTCAAAAAACGAATCAGCTCATCAATGACAAGCGCCCAGTAGATGGATGAAAGAACTCTTCCCTGTGGGCATTCCCTTGAAACGTTGGCTTGCACTTCATTACCATGTAGTAAAGTATGTATCGTTCTGCTTTTCAACATGGGGTGCATTCACCTGTTTACGGTGTTAGTAACTCCGTGTAATTGAGCAGAAACGTGTATGAATTCATTTGGGGTGTTACTAAAGCCCCCTCTATATCTGACAACGCTGCAATTTCTACTTCACCTTTCCGCATTGTAATAATAATGCGCGAGGTAAACGCATAGAAAGCGTCTACGGTAGATCTGCTTTTTTTGACAGGCAAATTGATTCCTATGGAGAACTTTTTACGTTAGGATTTCCTCTTTCATGTAAAGGTCGTAGTAGGTATTCTTACCCGGATTGGAGTAAAGATAACATTAATCTTCCTCCATGCCACCGGGGTGTATCCCATTTCTAAGCTTGCCCGAAAGATGTCACACAATGGACCCGCCAAGGACTGCAATCCTTCTTGGATTAATGCAGGGAATATTTTATTACCTCCTGCAGCTTTAAATAGTTTGAATTATTTAACTACCCATCTAATTTTTGAATGAGTGACAATGCGACTGGCTACTTTCCAATCTTCCATTCCGGCACTAAAAGTTGGTCCTCCTGAGGGGTGTGACTCATGGGCCGCCCACTTATTCGTGTATTCCAACTGCTAGCTCAACAAGTGTACCCTCATTATGTGCTCTAGAACTTCATCAGTCGTATCAGCTATGTCGCCTGAAGGCAATATTAATGCCCACAGTTGACATTGTAAGTTACCCTTTAAGGTTTTCTGCAGTCTAGCAGTGTTAGGTATATTCTCGATTCCCTGACAATACCTTCTTCATAAGTCCTTTACAGTATTTTGTATCTCATTTATCTCATCATTGTATATTGTTAAGGTTTTATTTTTTAGACTTGACCGCAGACAAAAATCAAAAAGGCAGACTAGCCGTTGATAAAGCTATTAATATTTCAGGAAAAGATACTGTTCATCTTAGCTTATCTGATGGATGTCAAAGCCATAAAATAAGGTCAGAAAACATACTTCTTGAGCCAAAACTTGAGGCGAATTTATTTTCAGTTGCGAAAGCTGCTACACGTGGGCACAGTGTTCTATTTACAGAAACCTGCGCTGAAATTACGTACAAAACCAAAGACGTTGTTTTTACAGCTGAGGAGAATGGTAATTTATAATTCTTTGAAATAACCAAGACACGTCAATGGGTTGAAAATTGGAACAGATCATAAGTTTCCAATATTATTGAGTTTTCAATTTCAAAGAATCGAATTAGTTCATTCCGACGTCTGTGGTCCAATAAGAGACAAGTCTTTCTGCAACATTCATTGACGACAAGTCAATCTGGGTCAAGGTTGATTTTACAGCTAGACTAGAACGAAATGGCATCAGAGGAGAGTGAATAGCCTATACGAAACAGCAAAATTCAAGGCTAAGTGAATGAATCGCACGCTTGTTCAAAAGGCTAAGCAGTAGCCACTGCAGCCTATCCTCGAAACAGATGTCTAACCATGGCCTTCATTAATCAAACACCTTTCGAAATCTGGTGTGGCTGAAAAAAGGTGATTTTTATTTGAAGAATTTCTGCTGCAAAGCTTTTCCACTCAACGAAGATCCTGGAAAAGGCAAATTCGAACAAGTATCAACACCTTGCATCTTCATTGGATACTCGACCGATGAGGACAAAAAAATTCCAGGTAACACACTAATCATCATTAATTTCTAGAACAACGTTGAGGACAATCACGAAAATTGGCACAAAGAAAATTATGAAGGTGAGTTCCCAAATGACAACGATCTTCTTAATGTCCTTTCAAATGATTTTCCCAGTGATCAATGACAGAAACACCTTCAGGAACTTAGAGGGGGCGAGGACGTCTTAAAATTGTAAAACCAGGTCAAAAGGGAAGGCCAGAAAAAAAACAACTTGACATGGCTGAGGCAGAAGATCCTAGATCTTAACTGATCGACCTAAGAAAAAGAAGTTCATTGGTTGCAGATGGGTTCTGCGAACAAAATAGGACGCAGAAGGAAACGTTTAACGTCACAAGGCTCACTTATAGCGAATTCGGTTATCCTGCACCGGTGCACGCCAGAGCACTCTGACCTGCTTCTTCTTACTTCTTCTCACGTTCTTCCTTCTCCCTTCAACCCGCTTCGGAGCAGGTCGGAGTGCTCTGGAGTTAGCCAGTGCAGGATAACCGAATTCGCTATTAGTGGCTAAGGATTTTAGTCAACAGCTTGGAATCGATTTTGAAGAAACCTTTCCTCCTGTTACAAGACAGAACTCAATTCGTATGGTCATGGCCCTTTCAGCTGAACTGAGACTGGTCTTGTACCAATTCGATGTAGTCACGGCGTACATAAACGGTGACTTAGAAGAAGAAATCTTCATGAAGCAAGCCGATAGTTTTATAAAAGAAGGAAATGAACACCTCGTTCATTCTCTGAAGAAATCAATCTAAAGCAGTCAGGTAGGTAGTGGTTCAAAAAGCTCGATCAGCGACTGAAAAGTTTTGGCACAAAATAGCAGAACAGCGGTAATTTCGTTTACATGCAAAAGACAGAAGAAACATTTCTGATTGTAATCATCTATGTCGATAATTTAATATTCGCAGCTGATTCCGTTGGAACATTTATAAAGCTGAAAGAAGCTCTAGCTGAAAAGTGTGAGATGCAGAATTTGGGAAAATTACATTACTGCCTCGGAATGGAATTCCAACAAGAACCAATCTCGAAATCAGTCTTCATGTGCTAGAATTTTTAATCGGATCCTTCATGTACGCAGCAGTGTCTGGCATTGCATATGCAGTAAGTGCAATGAGTTAGTATAACCGTAATTCTGAAAAAGCTCATTGATCTGCTGCTAAGCGTGTTCTCAGGTATTTAAGGGGAACACACAACCATCGATTAATGTACCGCAAAACTGAAAAAGATTGAGTTGGCAACATTGAAGCTAATTGAGGTTTCAACGCTGATGATCGAAATCGTACATCTGATCAATTTTCCAGGCCGCTGGTACTGCTGTCACTTGGGAATCCAGCAAAAAATGAACTGTCGCTTCATCTAGCACAGAAGTAAAACAAGATCTTTAACAAAAAGGAATTCACAATTACCAAATGACAGTTGTCAATAATTCACAACAAAAAAACGCCGTTCCTTAAAAGTACGCCAAAATTGGTGTAGTTTTGAGTTGCAACAAAAATGAGCTTCGCAGGCTCATTTTGAGACCCTAGGGAAAATTTATCATCTTTATACTGTTTTTTTTCTCATTTCGAATATCTTCGAGTTTTGTACTGAATTTGCATCCAGCTGTCAGGACTATTTTGTTCTTCGTTATTTGAACGAAATAAATAGTGAAATAAAATTTGTGCTTAGTTGTGCAAGTCTTAGGTTAGTCATGACCGACTCCATATCTACACATTGAAGCCTAAGCTTTAAAAAAAATTCAGATTATGGAATTGTATTATATTATTTATGTACTCATAAGGTGCCTAATTAAAGCGTCAGTCCATTTGAAAAAATAATCAAGTAAATTGAAGAAATCTTACAAGTTTTAAGAATTTACAGTTATGCTTGGGTTTTTTCAACAGAAATGGTTCATACTTCAAAAGAAATTGCCAGTCACTCGTAGCTTATGCAAATTTTACATTGACCTTAATTGAATCTAATTTTTTTAATTATCGTAGTGATCTAACGCATTTTACATTTCAAAATGTTTGCTTAAAATCAGTTGTTTTCCATTGCCAACATTTTCAACATATGAAACGAAATCTAACAAGTTTTAAGAATTTAAAGTTATGTTTGAGTTTTTCCACGAAATCATTTATTGTGAATTATAATTCTAGGAAATTGTACCCATTCCCGCCTAAATCGCGGTAACGTTTCAGCTGTAACCACGTTTCACGATCGTAAGATAGGTGGCTACAGTCTGCAATAGACTCAATAAGGCAATCCAGCAGAAGTGTCGTGCACCCTGCAGACACGGACCGACCCAAGGATGACCGCATTCTTCATTTTCGCCGTCAGTGTCTTAGTATTTCGTTGACACGCAAGGATGCTTTTCCGGCTATTAACCAGTGAAAACATGGCACCTCCAACAACACCGGTAATTAGGACCACTAGCTTAACAGAATATTCTGGTTATAATCGTCGCAACTCCATTATAAAGTTTATATCTCTCTTTCTCTTCATTCTCCTCTATTTTCCTCAAAGCGTTTGAGAGAGCGGTATCAGGGCTAATTCCGTAAGAGTGACATAGATGGCAACAAATCACTCTTAGTACCGCATTGTGGCTTTGGATGTACGTCATTCCTGCATGAGTTGGACAACTAGATGGAATGTGTCCTGTGTTTTCATGGTGTGCATAAAACGCTCTGCAGCTATCATCGGGAATGTTTTAGATTTGTGTCCGACCTCAATCTGGGTGATTCGAGTAAAGCAAACGTTAACTCATACGTCAACGACTGATCATTCACATTTCTCTGGAAGATCCCGTGCATCCTCTTGTCGAGGATCTGTTCGCGGACGTTTATTTCATATGCTTTCTGGTACAGAAACTCTCCTTTTCCCACTTTCTCGCGTTTCCTGACCATTTTAAGAAGAGGGTCTCGTCCATTTGCGACTATATGTACTGTACCCAGAATGCTCCTACTGTGAAGACATTCGAGATTCATCATTCCTCGAACACCTTGACGGCGTGAGATGTAAAGTTCGCGGTACAGACAACTTGAGGTGCATGCTTTTGTACATATGCATAACCTTCCGTGACACGATGCCATGGGATCTGAGCTCGTCCTTCGTCCATGGAAACGATTCAAAGGAATGGAGTACTACCGGGACGGTAAGCACGTTCGCTGTAAATACTGTCTTCCTTGCCGACAGTTCTGAGAACCAAATCTGTCAGATAAACCGTCTTTATCTGCATCTGAGAGCATTTTTTATAGATATTACACCCTGAATGCGGCTCTGTGGCGTGTCCAGATATGTATATATCTCTTCAGTACGCATTTGTCTGACCCAAACTTTATTCTAATCTCCCAAGTGTAGTCCTCTCAATCCCTAGAGCTAGATCTGGTTGCTCTTTATTTCTAACATAGATCTTGCGATCATCCAAGTAAAATACATGAGTGACCTTATGCCTTTTGGTGTCGCCCTGAAAGGCGCCTCTCTGAAAGGTAACGTTGTTAGTTGTCACACGATGTTTTCCAGATGAGATATTAAATCTTATTTCCCAAAGCGGCATCAATCTTTCTATGCACCTCACTATGTGCGGATGAACCTTTAAGCTTTCCAACAGACAGATGATAAGTATATGGGAGGTTGAATCAAAAGACTTCCGGTAGTAAAACCAGGCCATCTATAGACAGCACCTCTGAGAGCACCGAACACAAGGATAATTGGTTTGACCGAATATTATTGGTACAGTCGCCGCAGCTCCCTTAAAACTCCTCGATACCGAGCATGCTTTACTTTTCTGTTGCCACTACAGGGCTCGCAAATTCAGAAGAATATGGCTCAACTATTCCATTCTTTACACATTCATCTACCAGTCTTTCTACGATTGCACGCTCACAAACTGGAGAACGTCGCGGTCTGCTAAAAATAGGTTTGTTTTCTTTCAAATTTATGCTTAAAGTAATATTAGTGCTCTTTGTTTTCATCGGTTTGTAATTTAACAAAAGGTCTTCAGCTTGATAACATGCCAAAACGTCATCGTTTAAACTAACATCACATTCGTTTTTTTCGGACAATGTAATATTTCCTAGGAAAGAGGTAGGTGGGTACTTAATAATCTTAGTACCGTTTCGATTAGCTAGGACTTCCGCCAATGGAATCATAGTGCGACCAATTTGACATTGGATTTGCATCGAGTTTATAGGTGATCAATGCAGATCTAAGTTGTACGGTTCATTGTCGATTATAACCTCAGCTTGAAAAGACCTACTAGCCTCTACTTTTCTAACTCCAAATCTGGCAGTTTTATTCATTACCTTTTTTGGATCCGACCAAATTCACGCGTGCTTCTGAGCTCGACTTACTAGATACATTCTCCGCTTTACATTTCGTAGCAATGTGCCCAAATTCATTACATCGGAAACATTTCATACCCCGATCTTTATTTGTTTAATCTTTAGATGAGTACCCCGCTCCTCCACAATTGAAACAACGCAAAGCTTTATTTGTAGGCGACCCTGACTTTCTCTCTTTTACGGAATTTTTTACATTATCTAATTTTCTAATCGGCTGAGAATTGAACCCTGGTTTTGACTTTCGAATTTTTTCATACGTCTTTAGTCGTTCATTAAATTCACTCATAGTCTTAGCGCCGTATATAATTGCTTTATTACTAGAGCAGTCACCTAAACCATCAATTCCATAATCAAATAAAGCATCAGGTTAAAATGCTACCCTGAGATTCTATCTCTGGCATAATCAAAAAATATACTTGAATAGATTCCGATTCCTTAATTCCTCTTTTTAACAGCATTGAATGTAATTTAGCGCTCGATATTTTTGTTGAAAATTCTTTAATTTAGGCCGTCCTTAGTTTTGCCCACATTATGAGTCCCGACTCATTTTTAATGAAAACCTGTGTTAACCTCTTCAATGATCTTTTCGGGAAAAATAACTTTCCTAAATCTATCCAATAAACAACAAGGCAACATCTTAAAAATCGGCTAACCAGCGTTCTACAGGAAAATTATCATTACGATTAAATTCCCTATTCGTTACTTCAATATCTCTGAATCCCATAGAAAATTTAACAGTTTGTGATCCTCAAGAACTACGCGGTGTACTTGCCTGAGCAAATTCTTCGTCTTTTCTGTTTAACTGTGACCCGACGACACAACCGCCTTCATCTTCACTGTGCTCATGGTCATTAACGTCATCGTCTTTTAGTGACTCGTCATCCATATCGTCTTGTTCATCCTCTGTGTCACTATCGTTATTTACATTAGCTAACGAATTTACGATTGTTAAAGACCAAATAATATTCTGCCTGAACTGTTCCTTATTGCCACTACAGCTCAATCCTAAAACATTACATATTGAGGTTAGGTCACCAACCGGAAGAAAACCCGAATACTCTAGCTTCGCGCGAAATTCCGCCGAATCATCGCTGAACGTAACTCCTGAAAATGCATGCACCTTGCCACGGTTTTTACGGTCTCCATATTCCCTGAATATTAAATTATACAAAGCGTATGTGGAACGTCGGGGGGCAGTTTTTAACTGATTTTTAATTCTTCCAATATCAACTAACTTCTCCATATTTTCTTTTTATTTTAAACAAAATTCAAAATCAGGCGATTAAAATAAAAAATTCAAATTAGCATTACAATCAAGATCGAAAAGTAAATGAAATTTGCATTTAAATATACTTATTATCTCCTCATTTCAAAATAGCCGTAATAAAATCTCGTGTTCGTCCTTTGCTGTCTTCGCCTGGATAAAAAATTGGCCGTCTACCATTCACGTCTTTGGTGCTTCAAAAATGATCGTCTATCATTTACGTCTTAGCAAATTCGTCTTTCCTTTTAAACATAGACCCAAAATTTATAGGATTACTGATGGACAGAGGTGACAAAATTGGTCTTTTTAACTCATTCGTTAATCAATTAAATTAAAGTGGTATACAAAAACGATGTAATGCCCATGGAAAGAAGTGTGTAACGATGGTAAAAAACTTTGATAACACGCTAACGCTCATTTCTTTTGGCATATAACTGAACGGTGTCGCTACCAGCTTCTTACGATATTTGAATTTTAACAATCTTATATTTAATAAAAAATTATCCTACACCACAAACCACGAAAAAGTCATAGATGCGGTTCAAAACGATCGAACGCGCAGAACAGCCGACAATGGGTGGACGAATCAACTCAACTATGACTGACTGGACTGCTACGATGCCAGCATTATCCCTGTTCACGAAGTCTTTATGGCGCGTATGCACACTCTGTGGTATCAGAAACACCCAGAGCTTTGGCACGTTTCGCATCAGTCTTTGCGAAATCAAGCTGTCTACCTCTTGAAAAAGGGATATGTATGCCGAGTGCTTCCTCAACCGCAGTATGAACAAGCCGCAGACTAGGAGGAGGAAGCGACATTAAGACCAACCGCAGAAAGCAGGCACCTCATGAGAGATGATCGCAATTTCAGAACAAGAAGGAATATTAACATCCAGGTTTCTCCTAAGCCCCAATATCTAGCTGAAATTAAATAAAAAGATTGGATGGGTAAGACAGAATGCATCGCGTGTTCAGTGTGTGATTATCTACGGAACATCTGGTAGGCCGTTCACGTAAGAAGCTGCTGATAATCAAGCAGCACTTTTTTTTACTGAATACAGGTATTATCTGACGCAAGGAGGAGAATACAGAAGAGAATGGGGTGGGTCAGAGAAAATCAACAGTTTCTCGCTGACCTATCGCTCCTATTCAGCGATCTCCTTATTTCTGTCCAAAATCCACTCATGCCCGACGAGTTAGAGACTTTTTGGAGAGAGGTTTACAAGATTCCAACAGTGAGATTAAAAGAAAACTTTGCAAATATTATCCGCTTCCCGGAGCATTGCGAGAACCTCATAAAATCTGAGAAGGAATGTCCATCAACCACTGCCGAAGAGGTGGAAAAAGCACTGAGGAAGTTTACTTCTACGCACCAACATCTGGCCCACATTTTTCACTTCATATCTGAAGTCGTAGACGCCCATTCCGCAGTGGCTAATGTTAAGACGCAATGTGCTCCTACCAATGAAAGGCGACTTGTCCAAAACAGGGAACTACAGGTTAATAACTTTTTCTGAACACACTGTATAATATCTTTACAGTTATCCTAAATGACATGATTGTTCGAAGAATTGGGCCTGTGTGGAGACAGATGTACGAATAGCATGGCTCGAAAAAAGGTGTAGCAGGCTACCGCTAGAACCTGATAATTGATAGGTGCGTCTGCAAAGTCTCAGCAGTCCACCAGCGTTGAATGCCGAAGGCCTGAATTTACTAGGGAAAAGTTTTCGATTCAACCTTTCATAGACTTAACATCTGTCTGACGGAAAGCTTGAAGGTACACATAGTGAGATGCATAAAGAGATTAATGCTTCTTTGAAAAACCAGATTCACTATCTTTTTTGTAAATCATCGTATGACAACGAACATCGCCACCTTCCAGAAAGGTGTCTTTCAGGGCGACACCATATGCCCTCTACTCTTTTGCAACACACTTATGCCACTATCTCTCGCACTACGCAATTCATCATGTATTTTATATGGATAACCTGATGATCTATGCTTCTAGTTCAAGCCAACTTCAGAGTGCTTCAAATATCGTCGAGGGGCACATAAGAGAGATTGGTATGGACTTTGGATTGGACAAGTGTGCCAAAATTCATGTGAAGCGAGGACGACTTACTAACGTTCCCGAGGACCATAAGCTATTGTGGACACAGCTCCTTTGACATCTTGACACTGGAGAGACCTATAAATACCTAGGCATGCCTCAGAGCTGCATTTAGGGCATAAAATTAGTCAAGGAGTCTCACCGAAGCAGATATAAGCATCTTCTTCGACAACTTTGGTCTTCCAATCTGTCAGTGTTGAACAAGGTATCTGCGACTAACGTGCTTGACATCCCGGTTTTACTCTACTCGTTCGGCTTAGTCCCATAAGCGAAACACGAGCTTACGGACCTCGATAACGCCACGCGTAAGATAATGCATACGCAAAAGAGCTTGCATGTCAATTCGTCTATTCCGCGATTATTCATCCCAGGCTGTCAAGGTGGGCGCGGACTGCTCAATCTCCAATATATTCATAATCGAATTACTCCTTGTACAGCTTCATCGTTGCAAATGGAAGAAATCATCTTCGAAAAATAGTCAGGAAACACGGATGATTGGCAAAGGAGCGTTTTTTTACAAACCAGCGAAGCAAGTGGCCGAGACCTTAGGCCCGAATTTTAACATCAGAAGTAAGGAAAATGCATTGCTCCATCTAGATGCTTCACTTCTAAAACCCAAGTGAAGAAAGCAGACGTGACAAAATTCCGCCAACAGCTCTTCGACAAGAATTTAAGTTGTGGCAACCCTTAACTTGTCGTTCTTAGTATTTGATTCTAGACCTCTCGGTGAAGCCCATCATGTCCGCGTATTAATTTCCTGAGCTTTCATAAAGCAGACCCCAGGAGTTTGTTATCTGACCCTAACTAATGCTGGGCACTAGCATAAGACATGCAGGGACGTCTCATAATCTCAGCCGAATTTCCTGCATCTGAACCGCTATCCTTAGTTCTTTTTTTAATAATCTCAGGATTTCCCTGGCTCGGCAACCCTGGGTTTTTTCCCAGTATTCCCGGTGCTTCGTCCGGATCGAGCTTTTTACGGCCTTGGTCCCTTTGTGCCCAGAAATCCATATAAGAGTCACGTTTTTTTTCCTGCAAGTTAGTTTAATGCATTTTTGCATCCCCAAATTAGCTCTGATGTTACGTCTGGTTTTCCAATTATAGTCAATGTCGCTTAGCTTTCCGAGGAGATTGTAATCTGCCTACCAGTAGCGTTTGCTCCTATCAATGTCTCAACACAGCGAAGGATCCCTATCCGCCTTCTTCCCGTGTTGCTATAGATTCCTGCTTCTTACCCTCCTCCTTTGGATCCATCTGTATACCAGAGGTCTCCTTGGAGAAGCAGGTTACCATTTTTTGTTCACTTATTCTACTTGGGATGCAGACGCGGAAAGCCTTGGTAAAGTTGAAGTGTTTTGTTGTTTTGTCCTGCCTCATTTCTAGAATTGGCAGTGTGCTGAGGTCACTGCGAAACTTAATGTGTCTTGTCCTTCAAGTCCATATCTTTTCTCTTGCCAGGGGCCCATCTGTTGAGCCGCCCAGCGGACATCGCAACGTGTTGGGGCTCTTCACAGAGCATGTAAACTATCACCGCTGTTTTCGTAGTTATCATTGCCCCCGTGACTCCCCTAAATTCTAGCGTTTGTAACCATCGTAGCTTGTCCTGCATCGTTTTAAATTTCACTCATGGCCCCAGACCTAGACCCCACGTCAACTCGAAGGCTCTTCTGCACATGCAAAATGCCATGACAAGCTTCCTGCATTGGGTCTCAAAATGCTTCGCTCAGTTTAATTTGCTATCTAGGATTTATGACACTAGCTTTTTGAAACTTTGAACTTTCTAGTGAAAATGACAGGTTGGTCTTTTCGGGGCTTAGAGAGAGTCCTGAGCTGCCGCAAAAGAGCTCTACGACGCGCAGCGACAATCTTGTAAGATCTATCAACGTTTCCAGATGAGGCCCCCTGACTAGGAACGAAGGCAATTTTGACATCCTTTCATGCCGATGGCCCATTTCATCTTCTTGATATCAACGACCTTGGTGGCGAAATTACAGTCGGCCTTTTCCCTCTCTTGGCTCCAACTTTCCTCCTCTTGGTCAGTTTAAGTTCGCTGCAGACGTGGGAAGTGAACTTCCAGCAGGTGACTCAGCGTTGCTTCTTCGTCTTCGACAAACTCACCATCATCGAGCCTTATAAGCCCCAGGTGAGCTTCCGGATTTTTTGTCAGGATCTTGTGGACCCTTGCTGTATCCTGAATGTTCTTTGATTCCTCGCAGAAGGCCCTCTACTTTTTCTGTTTGTAAATTCTTATGTTTTTATTGTATTTATACTGAAAAGTCTCATAGATGACCCAGTCTGAAGGCAATTTAGTTATATTTGCCCTGTTGTACAAAGCTCTAGCCTTTTTACTGAGTTTCTTCAGGTGGAAGTTCCACCTTTCTGCTCCTTTCATATACATAATTGTACTTGTAGGACAATTGTTCATATGTAGAAAATCAGCCCTTGCCGAAGGAGCTAAGTTTTCCTTTCCTCAGATTATTAGGAATTAATTCAGGTACAGAGGGTTTCATTTGTACCAGGAGGGTGTTATTTGAACCTTAGTATACCGTAACCGCATTCCACGTCAGAAAGTTCCCAGCGATTGGTGCCGAGCGTGCCATGTACATGCTGAGTACCTAGGACACATACTATCAAGTTGTGTCACTCACGTTAGAACGACGTATCTCCATAGACACAATGCGATCCTAAGAGTGCCTTATTATCGTCTTTGTCGCTCAAACGGTGATGGCCGCAACCCTGCCCTGCGGAACGCGCCGAGGGAAATAGTCATTTGCCTGAAACAAAAAGTGCTAAATTTCCTGTAACTACGATTTTTCGTATAGCAGTCTCCGCTGCACATTCGAGACCAGACATCGTTCTCCAGGATTTCATGAAACGAACTATATTCGTGATCGAATTCTCGGCTGCGGCCAACTACAATATCACTGCCAAGGAGAAGCAAACGGAGGAGAGGTATCAAGACCTTAAAAGGAAGCTTCAGCGACTTTATATAAAATATTTGGTTAAAATAATTGTCCTTGTGATCAGTGCTCACGGAGGTGCGAAACTATTACTGGTTCGTTACATCAATGCCATACCCGCTTGCCAAACACATGCTGAGGCACTTGTGAGATAGATGCAGATGGCTTTCATTGTTGGGTTGCTTCGTGTTCTCAAGACACACGAGGGTTCCGCGGGCCTGTCGTTAGGATTTCGTCGTGCCTTGTGAGCACCCATCTCACGGTCGTGAGACGTAGACATAGGTGTGATTTACCGTGCTGCCGTGATTTTTAAGAACACCGTTGACTACAATTCGGACACGTCACCTGAACGGCTCAAGGCTAAAAGCGGCTCAAGGGACTTATCCGAAATGCAGTTAACGGTGTTCATCCAAATTACAGCAGCGGGGTTCCACTGGGGACCAGTGTCATTGTCATAGATGGGAGTTGCTCCGAATGGGATCCTGCGGTGTTTGTTTAACCAGTTTTTTCATTACATAGAATTTCCAAATGCTTGAGTTTATAAAGTACGATAATTTATTGGTTGGTATAACCATTTTTTTGTGTTTTACTACCCGCTTGTTACTGCAAAAAATTTAATAGCATTACGCACAAGAGAAATGGTTGTATCAGCCAATAAAGTAGCAGTGGTATAGTTAGTTTGAATATGCAGTTGGAAAACTCAAACCTAACCTTAAATTGTTAAAAATTTTAGATTTTTTGAATCCTTGATGCCTTTTATTTTGAAGTAAGCCTGTCAGTGAAAGGATCCAAGCATTATTACCTTACATTTTTCTAAAACAATACCAATTTTCGTTGAAAAAACGTTAACTTACCCTCAAATTGGTAAAACTTGTTATCTTTTCTTAATAATATGGTAGCGTCTATACGTCTGCACACAGGCCACGGCCCTTCCCTTTTCCAGCTCTACCTTTCCCTGGCCAGGCACGTACGTTTAGACTCGACAGTGTTATAAACGTACATATACGTACGGACTGTCTGCACGTTTGGACTCGGCCTAATAATATAGATGACTTTTGCTTAAAAATAGCAATTTTTCTTCGAACCGTGAACATGATCGGAAGGTGGTAAAGCTTGTTGTAGCTGCTTTCAATACTTGATCATTTTTCTTTTGAAATATCCTATCCCATTTTAAAAAAGGTAAACATAAACCAAAATTCTTAAGCTTGTTAGCTTTCTACAATAATTGATGATGTTTCTTTTAAAACATCAATTTCCATTTAGAAAATCCACAGATGACCTTAAATTTTCCTAAAGCTTGTTAGCTTCACAAAATAATTGATGATTTCATTTTAAATATCCATTTCTGTTTATAAAACCCAAAGATAAGCCTAAATTATCACAACTTGTTAGCTTTCCGCAAGAATCGATAACTAAAACGTTAAAAAACGTCATTATAGAACGTCTCCAAAACGTCCTAAGTCAGTCCAAACAATAACCTTCCTTAAACATCCAATATACAAAAACATTAGACGTTTCCAGAAAATTATTTGGCCTGACTTGGGTCGGTTTTTGAAACGTTTTAATAACGTCTTTTTACTTTTACGTCTAAGGAAATATCCATTTAAGGCTATTGGACGCAAGCTCTAAACCCGAAATTCAGTAGGCTCATTGTACTCAATAAATATTAGCATTAAATATGTTTTAAATGCTAAGCGGTGATTCATTTTTTTAACAGAAAGTGTCCAGTTTTTCTATCAGGATAGGAAAAATCTCATTCTATACATAAAAATAGATTTCTGTGATCTTGTACAGATTTTTAAAGCCATATCTTCCGTTAGCAGAAACGATTTGAAATTTGAAATTCGAAAGAAGTGATTTTTTCGATATCTTTCAATGCTGTTTCCATAGTTACCTTCAAAATCATTTCCACATGTACAAATTCGTTCATTGCAATATGCCACAGGATTTCAAAAAACTTTGTTAAAGAAAAAAAATTCTGGTGGCAAATAAAGTTACGTTAAGTCACAATTTTACTCAAAAACGAAAAAATTGCATTGTAAACTGAAGTACTTAAAAGACGTAATTTTTGTTTTAATTATCATTTTTGCACGTCTTTTGTAACATAAAGGCGCATAAGAATCAAAGAGGGCACATCAAAATATTTAAAAATGTGACTTTGGTGTGTCAAAGGGTAAACAAATATTTTGCATGATTATCGAATTATTGTGTTCTGAGTGATTTCTCAATAATTTTTTAATAAATCATATGTTACGAGCGATGCTGAGTAAATTTAATTTTAAGTCTGATTTTGGTTCAGTGTAAAATATTATTTCACACTGTATTAAAATTATGACTACAAAGCAGATACAAAGTCGCACCTCGCAACGCTTGTAACCCTAGAGCTTGCGATAGGACCGATTATGTTGCATTCCTGAGCTCTTGACTGATTAGTCAGCAAACTGGCTTCGAGACAAAAAAATGTTCTGCATTAAGAATTTAAAATTAGACCACATGCGCATGATAGTAGGTTTCAGGAATAAACAGAATTCTCTTCAATCCTAAATAAAAACTTGGATAGAATTGTGCGTGTATAAAAGACGGTTCATACAAAAGTTGACCAGGACATAGGGGATATTTAACTGTACCATTTATTTTGGCCTTGAGGTCAATTTTCAAGGTCAAGGCGATTTTCTAAAATGGAAACCACTATTTTTGACTGCAGATTTGAATAGGGCGGCAAATTTTACGTCAAAAATGTACTATGGAAATATTGTTTTTGTGACCTTGGAGAGGTAAAAAATCAAGGTCAAATGTCCAAAAAACGATCAGATGCCCTTTTTCTAAATTTACGTGGTTTTCTGGGTAAAGCAAACGTTGAAGATGCTTTAATAAAATCGATAAAGTGTAAAAGTGTGAACCACCTTGACCACCTTGTCAGCCTCGAACTTATGAGCTTTTTTTAATTTACTGGTTTTCCGAGCAATCTCAATGTTGAAATTGCCTTTAGCAAGTACAAGATAAGTTGGACAACTTCCGACGACCCTGACTAAATTGAGCTCCAAGTGTATTTCCAAGGTTAATGAAGGTCTAAGTAATTTTTTGAAATAAGAAAGTTGCAAGGAATGGAAGCACCTTGACTTTACTTTTAGGGGTACCCGGAAACAACGACGTGTATGTAGTAAGTTCTGTTTCCTTTTGGGGTGCTTGAATATCGTGAGTCCCCTTACCTCTTACTTTTGGGGTGTTTGATTATCGTGAGTCCTCTTGCCTCTTACGTTTGGAGTTCTTGATTATCGTGTGTCACCTTGCCTCTCACTATCATTATTGCTGTTGCAATTACCCACGGAGTAACTGTTCGAAGTTGCCTCCGTTGTCTTAAAGACATAAATGCAAACGTCTTTCAAAGTTGTCTACAGTTCAAAGAAAAGTTTGTCTAGGGATGGCCGCGCAAGCTCTTCGACTTCGATCCATCAGATCTTCTCCGTTTGTGGACCCTTGAGCAAAAACAACACTTTTTACGTACCCCCGCAAATAAAAATCCAGTGATGTATGATCTGGTGAGCAAGGAGCCATTCAACTAGACCTCTTCGTTCGACACATATGCCGTTATAGTGCTAATTCAAAAAGTCACGCGCAATAATTGCAAAATGTGGCGCTGCGCCGTCTTGTTGAAGCCAGATTCTTAGTCTTGTTGCTAAGTCAACATTTTCTAACAGCCCTTGTAAGAGGTTCTCAGCAATTATAAATACGTGCGACGATTAACGTTTTCTTTAAAAAAGTAGGGTCCAATTAAATAACCGTTTACAATTCCACACCATACCATAAGGCTCCATCGATTTTGATGATCGACTGGTCTGTACCAGTGGGGATTTACATCCGACCAATAATGACAGTTGTGTCTATCGAGCTCTCCATCGCTGTAAAATTTTGCCTCATCAGAGAGAAGCACATACTTAAAAGAATGAGGAACATCCTGTATCATTTTAGAGCCCACTGACAAAAATTGGTACGCTGTAACATGTAATGTTCTCTTAAAGCTTGTGTTAGAACGATGTGATGAGCATTATAATTTAGAGCTCTTAAAATTCTCTAAAGCGTACTTCGTGGTATATTATGTTCCCTTTTAATTTGGCGAGTACTCGCTTGTGGATCCAGATAAACAATTGCTAGAATAGTTACAGCACGCGCATCATTTTCGTTATACTTGTGATGTTGGCGCTGATGAACAAGATGCCCATTGCATGCTCTTTCAGCTAAACTTCGTATCGTCACATTTGTAGGATGTCTTCCGTCTGGAAACCATTCAGCATAAAGTCTTGATGCAGTGGTTTAATTCTTATGACATTCCCCTAAAACTAATATCATATCAACAATTTCATTAGGAGGATAATCAGCCATAATACAAGATTTGTTTATAATATCTGCTTTCTATCTTATCCCGAATGTTTTTCTGTGAGTCCCCTTGCCTCTGACGATTTTGAAATCAATGCCTAAAATCAAACACCAAAACGGAAAACGATCGCAGTAATCTTCATTTGTTTGTCGCGTGTGCACCAAAACAGAAAACGATCGTAGCAATCATCATTTGTTTGTCTCGTATGCACCAAAACAGAAAACGATCGCAGCAATCGTCATTTGTTTGTCGCGTATGCACCAAAACAGAAAACGATAGCAGCAATCTTCATTTATTTAGAAATCTGTATTTTCGAGTTCTCAAGTCAGTAGAACAAAGAATTTTACATTTACATTACAGGATTAGTTAGCATTACCCAGGAACAATAGCGTGGACGTAGTAAATTCTGTTCCCTTTGGGGTGCTTGACTTCGTTGTTCCTGGGTAATGCTAAAAGTAAATCAAACTTAAAAAAAATAACGGCAGGTGGATTGAACGAAGAGGTCCAGTTGAATGGCCCCCTTACTCACCAGATTTTACATCACCGGATTTTTATTTGTGGGGGTTCGTAAAACATGTTGTTTTTGCTCAACGGCCCACGACCAGAGAAGATCTGATGGATCGAATTCGAAGAGCTTGCGCGGCCATCCCTGCACAAAGTTTGTTTCGAACTGTAGAGAACTTTAAAAGACGATTGCATTTGTGACTTCTAGCCAACAGAGGCAACTTCGAACAGTTAGTTCGTAAGTAATTGAAACAACAACAATAATAGTAAGAGGCAAGGAGACTCCCGATAAAAAAGCACATCAACACGTGAGAGCTGAGGGGACTCACGATAAACAAGCAACCCAAAACGTGAGAGGCAAGATGACTCCCGATAATCAAGCACCCCGAAACTTGAAAATACGCTAGAAGGTGAATTTTGTCAAGGTCGTCGAAATTTGTGCAACTGATCTTGCACTTTTTAAAGGCACCTTCAACGTTGAGATTGCTCAGAAAACCAGTGAATTAAAAAACAGATTCTAAGCGCTTCTTAAATAATTGACCTTGATATGACCTTTTACAGCTCAAAATGAAAGATTTTAAAATACCAATTTTCACGTACAATTTCCCGTTCTTTACGAGTCCGCAGTCTTAAATAGGGCTTTCCATTTTAAAAAATCGTCCTGACCTTCAAATGACCTAGAACAATGACCTGAAGGTCGAGGCTGACAAGGCGGTCAAGGCGGTTCACACTTTTACATTTTATTGACTTTTTAAAGCATCTCAAACGATTGTTTTACCCAGAAAACCACGTACATACAGAAAAAGGGCATCTGATCTTTTTTTGCACATTTGAACTAGATTTTCCACCTCTACATGGTCAAAAATAGGGGTTTCTAATTTTAAAAATTATTTTGACCTTGAAATGACCTTGAAAATTGACCTCAGGGTCAAAATCAATAGTATAGTTAAATAGCCCCCTATGTCCTGGTCAAATTTTGTATGAACCGTTTTTTTATGTAGATGGGATAGTTCAGACGATATTTGGAGTTATATATTAAAATGGGTCACACTATACGCCACACACGCGATCATCTTACTCGCTCCTCCCCACGCCAAGGTAGAGGCATGAGGTGTTCTCTGTCTCTTTTTTACTCAATACTGCACGCGCGGCTGCGACGCGAGGTGTCCCGGCCGAGCACAAGCTACCTTCCACTCCCATATCTCTCTCTCTCTCTCTCTTTCCATTGCATCCATCTCACTCCCCGCCTCACGATTCTACTCTCTTGCATTTTGACAGATGAACGCATGGGTCGAAACGTCAAAATAAAGCCACGTGCTTTGTTCAGCCTACCTACTGACCTACTGACAATTAATCAATAATCAATTATATTAATGATTGATTGACTATGTCAATTGCATCATAGTAATTACTGGAAAAAGATTTAAATCATGGTCGAGTATGATAAATACTAAAATCATATTCTGGTTGAAAACCTCGAACCTGTAATCATATCCCTCTTGATTACAAATTGATTGAGTCACCATGAAAGACTCGAGGCGTCAGAGTCTGAATTCTGACGAAGTTCCTATCTCATATGCACTAAGATGAGAAGACAAGGCACATGGCTTCTGCAAGTTATCAGAACCCAACTATGAGTCCCAAGACACCCCTTTCACTCCTACCCAAGATCCTCTTTACCTTGCAAAGATCCCTACCATAATTACCCCTCTTGTGAACGGAC
This sequence comes from Andricus grossulariae, assembly GCA_011634705.1. Classification (NCBI taxonomy): domain Eukaryota; kingdom Metazoa; phylum Arthropoda; class Insecta; order Hymenoptera; family Cynipidae; genus Andricus; species Andricus grossulariae. The sequence continues at coordinate 3,152,065 of JAABKJ010000755.1, forward strand.
GAGCTACATCTCATCAAAATCATCATCGCAGTCACTCGAGCAACCTGGTACCAACCAGAACTACTATAGTTAGAGGGAACACCCCTGTCTCGCCCGTCCACGTTCGGAACATTTAGTTTGCCGTATTTCAAGCTAGTCAAAATTTCGTAAGTCCACTAAACCTCCTATCCTCGCGAAGAAGATTTAGTCTAACCAGTAACGGGAGTGAACGGCCTTAATAGGCGTAAAGGGATCTAGTGCAGGAAAGGCATAATTTCAATCGTTCGTACATAAAACAAAAATAATCTTCCTCAAATTTCAAAAATTGTTCTAGAGCGAACTGCACCTTTTCAAATCTCAAAACGAAAAGGAGAAATTTTCTCGGAACGGCTATAGTTCCCTTTCATGGGGAACTAGAGCTTATTATCTGTACATAATAAGCGCACAAAATTTCAAATCTCGCCCGCTCGATTCGGCTGAAAACTTGAAAACAAAAGGGAAGGCAATGGTTCCTTCTTGTTCAAGATTTCAGTTCGAACACCAGCGGTAGTATAAGGAAATATCATTTGGTAGCTGTATCGTTTTAATTACTTATTTGTACTGATTCCTTTTATGACCCCGAAATGTTTTGTTTGACGTTACGCCAAATATATTTTATCTTCTTTGGGAATTTTAGACTTAAACAAATCTTTTATTTTGGCTTTACCAAATCTCTTGTCTTACGTAATTGAGATTTCCAAGACAAAAAATTTCGGACCGAAAATAGGGAAAACGATCCACATAAAAAAAGAAGACTCTCGTCTCTCCAGTTTCGGGGAGCCTCCCCCCGTATCAGTCATTATAAAGTAATTTCGTACTAGTAACTTTTGTTACTAGGCAGCAAGATCTTTTTTTTATTATTATTATTCGTGCGTGACACATGTTACTATTTTATCTCAATTTACAATGATACGAGATAACTAACCCCTTTGCAGAAGTTCACGCTCTTTTTCGTGAGGCGTGTTATTTGGTTTAACCTTTCTACTAATACTTATTTAATAATAATAATTTTGATCAGTAATTATAAATTACTTTTATTAATTGTTTTCTCATAACAAAGTATAATCAAGTAGAGGATACTATCCTAGAGTAATTGTATAATATACACTTACACTGGGAATCCCATTTAAGTATCTCCAATTTAAATTGTTTCGAAAATTGATGCCTCAGCGGTTTCGTGATGAGAGGAACCGCGGAGCGAAAAGGAAGAACGCTGCTCAGTCAAGCGTGACGAACAGCAGGAGGGTCGCACTCTCAGCTCGTTAGTTGCATCAGGTTGCGTCATGCCTCCAAATTCTACAGAAATCGTTCACGCGGCCCTGACTGTTAACGTTCGGAGTGAGCGAATGCTGTGTTCGATTTAAGTTAAGGCCATTTAGAACCATACCTGAAAAAGTACTTAAATGGGATTTCCAGTGTGAGTAAGAGTTGTACGAGTATTTGTCTCGATATAATTATCCTACGTTTCTCACTATTTATGAAATACTTTCATATACAAATAGTTAAATGAAAAGTTGACGTTTTCTATACTATAAATTATTTTTCTCAATTTTCTAAAAAGTACAGATCATAGTGATCTACTCTATGATAGTATCCCCTAATTGGTTCTATTTTGTTATGGAAAAATAATTGTTACTAACAATTTACAATTACTAATAAAAGTATTATGAATAAACAAGTAGCGTTGTATTGAAGCAAATTACTGTAGAAACATCAGGTTAGAATAAAATGCATTAACTGAAAGGAAATTAATTCAGGTATGTGTTCTGCGGACATATCTAAATATTGTCGAGTACACATAACTGTAACCATAAAAGTAAAAGGGTTAAACCTAATGAAACACCCGACGAAAAAGAGCGTGAATTTCTGCAAAGGGGTTAGTAATATCGTATTATTGTAAAGTGAGAGAAAATACTTATTTGATTTAAAAAAAAACTATGGAGAAATCACTCACAACACAATAATTCAAGTATCATGAAAAATATTTTGATACTCTTTGACGCACCAAAGTCACATTTCTGAGTATTTCGATGTGCTCTTACAGATTCTAATGCGTCTTTGTCTTATAAAAGAAATGTCAAAAGGATGAAATAAATAAATGAAGGTCTTTCAAGTACTTTATTTTACAAACAAAAATTAGTTTTCAAGTAAAATTATGATCTTACCTAAGTTTATTCACCACCGGTATTTTTTTCATCAACAAGCGTTTTTTGGAATCATATGGCATGTTGCGGTGAACGAAGATATTTCGAGTTTAACCTTTTGACCTTGAGAAAGGAGTGCAAGATTTCATCCGTTTGGATTCGATTTTCTTAGGGATGCGAAATTGGAATGCATTCGGCTATATGTTCAGTGTTTAATCATTTCGTTACTATAAATGATTGTAGGTTTCATTCAGGTTGGCCTAATTTTCTCCAACAATAGGGCGAAAAACAAACGGTTTTGAGTCTCATAATTGGAAACTGAACGCTTCGTTTAGAAATGCAGAACCAAACGTTTATAATTTGGTTCAAGCTTTGTTATACGTCTAAATAGGTGCCTACACAAGAATAGAAAGCATTGGAAAAATGAGTAGAGAAATTGTAGAAAAATAACACTATAGATTAGAGTTATTCCACACAGCTAACGCCAGACAATACAACACTACAAAAAAGTAAAGTTATATATAAAATATTTTTGATTAGACGACTATTTGTAGCATTTATTAGGATTATAGTTACATAATATAAAGTGAGATAAATATTATAGAAGTGGAAGAGAAATATGTTGCTTATCTTAGTATTGATTTTACTTGACTTGACATAATATTGATATTATAATAATGTTACAAAACAAAGAATTATTAACAATAGATATTTCCCAAGACATTTTAAACAGGCCAGCATCAGAAAATAAAGTTGTATAGTAGAAGTGTGAAGGAAACATTTTGGGAAAAGAAGGTGACCAAGAGAATAAGAGAAGCGATAAGTGGAAAGGGAAAGAACGCTCGAAGGGGTATAAGTACCTGGCACTGATCATAATCCGCAACTCGAGAATTTCCCCAAGTCGATTTTTACCGTAGAGCGCAACACGAGTGCATCGAGGGATTTTCATTTCCATCCACTTTGTCCCCACTCTCTGAGAACACCTCGCAAGTAAGATGTACCTGCGGATGTCAGTGGTGGAAGGTAGCAGAGGGATGGGAAACGGTTGAATCGAGCTCCCCCACCCTGATTAACGTGCTAGGCTCGCAGTGGACGGTGACATATTATTCATTATGCATCTAATTGTAACAGTTGTTGGAGTTGTGCATCGGTTCTGCAGTCTCTTTCGTATTCTCGTCTGTCCCGGACCAAGTCAACGTAAGCCTAAAAACCACGAACATAAGAAAGACACCAAATTGAAAGGTAGAATCCATTTTCAAGATCTGAATCTCGACTTTTATTTTTACTTTTTGTTATTAAAATGATTTAGTTAATTTTTTTTACTATTTCCATAACTTTTTCTACAATATCTTTCCATAACGAATCATCTTGCGTACGTTACGCCTAAACCTAAGCTCAAGTGCCGCGTGAGTAGAAAGGTTAGGGAAACAAACGAACGCTTTGACAAACTTTAACGGTCGGTAGAGACATTGTCGGACTAGTTTCTTCATATTCATATATTGAGCTCGATATATGCTTTTCTCAAATGTTCAATTCTTGTTAATCCGACGTCCCAAAATACAGAAGTTATTTAAATTGAAATAAAGTGACACCAATAGATTTGGACCTGACCAAGTTATCACCCGTATTCAGAAAACAACGTGAGTATCTCGTTGCTCCATCAAGTAATATGCCGTATATAAGGTAAAATATGTTAAGATAGTGTGCTGATGCAACTCTCACAGAACTAGAAGACACCGATTGAACGCAGGTCAGTTGCACCAGCTCCCCAAGCCACTCATAATTTTAGAGGTTTTGCAATCCACTGAATTACGCTGAGAATACGCTTATATGCGCCATTAATAAGAAATTTAGCGTCGAAAGTCCCTAAGAGTGATAGTAGGTGTTACGTGTGGAGGGGGACTGAAGACCCGCCTCACATGATTAAAAAAATAAGATTCCCTACTACATGACCCTGAAGAACTCCAAATGCGCAAATATGCGACATCAAGTAAATATTTTGCGCTACATTGATAACCGAGTTGTCAGTGCTACAAAAAGGAAGGGGGGGCTGGCAAGATTTTTCTAAAATATTAATATTGCTTTAAATTTATCATAGCTATATGTCATAACTTTAAATCCATTTAAACGTATCAATAAAAAAATTGCGCTAACTATTTAACAAAGATATCATTGCGGGGGGCAGTGTAAAGTAGGTCTTAAATCCTCTACAGTGATATTACATAAAAAATCACGGACATGGAGGCATTTATCTTCAAATGCGCTTATATGCGCTATAACATTTTTAAGGGTCGTAGCCAAAAACCTATGAAATTTGGGGTAAGACTTTTTTTCAAATGGAACAGTAAAAACAAACTGAAGTAGTTTTTATCTTAATATTTCTCAACCAAAATAGAACGAAAATACCAATTTTAAAGTTTAAAAATCACATTTGTGGTGTATATAAATTTAAAACAAAAATTATGTTGACTGCGTTTTCGGTTAGTACCTGAACATTTTCGGGTTTTCGAAGGTTTCGAGTACTGAAATTACTTCAGTTTCTCGAAAGCTTCGAAGACTCAAATTATTTCGGGTCCTCGAAATTTAGGAGAACTCAATAATGCATTTAGATTCCCTGTATTCCTGGTACTTTTTTGAAGTCATTGGAATTCCCTGAATTGTCTGGATTCAGGAAATTCTAGCAGTTCAAGGAATTCATGGAATTCAAGGAACTCAAGGAATTTCAGGAATTCTCTGACCTTGACGTTAAATCCAGAGACTCGGAACTATATTGTCTCTCTCCTGTTTCATCTCTCTCCTGTTCCTCTCTCTGTTTTGTCACGCCTGAGTGTACACCGCAAATCCCCCGCAAACGCCTCTCACGTATCCCCACCGCGCGGCGTCAATTCTCGGAACGGCACAATCCAGGGGAACTAAATCCGGGTTCCACTGTACAAGAATGTTATATGTTCGTAAGTTTATGAAAATTTTGCAAAATGTGTGTCGTATGATTTTCGTGTTACCGAATTTGGTAACACTTTTTCAATGACTCCTAATAAAATAAGAGTGAAATTAAAAATGTGTATGTCGTAGCCCAGTAGCCGAGTCCGCCATTTAACCAAGTTCCTAGAAACTTGGCTAAACGGCACCGAATAGACGAATTTACCTGCGGAACCTTTTGTTAGTCTATCGGGCATATTAGGTCAGGAAGTTAGCCTAACAATCGGCCGACTCGGCTAATAGCCAAGAGCGTTTCAGGACGTTAGAATAACTTTATTTAAATCAAAAGAAGTTTAAAGGAAAGGTACATTTGTATTCCAAATTGCGTGAATTATTGTTAATGATATTATTTCATTTCACCATTATGTATGACATATGTACAACTTTTAATACTATACGGAAAAAATAAGTTTTATAAAGTTCATGGAACTAATTCAAGAGTAGCGGATATAAGCGATAACTGAACAGAGTTTTATATAATTTCCCAAACATGTTATAAACAAACTATTGGACTAAATTCATTTTTTTGATTCGCAATGATTAGCTATTTAAAATCCATAGATTTTATATCAAATATGACAGATAATAATACGCACTTAAAACTTAAAAAAAACTGCCATTTACTGATTATTTAAATAATTTTTAAAAACAAATCCACACCTCAACCATTCTCTCCAGTCTTTCCGGGGACTCCATGCTGTCATATGTATTTTAGATTGATAGAAGCTATTAATTCTTTAAACGAATATTAAGCCTATTCATGAAAAAATCGTGAAAATGTGCGCTTCTTTATAAATATTGTTGATGTAATAACAGTTTTTATCACTATGAAAAATATGACAGAAAGGAGTCATTAACAATATATTTCGAGTTGATTCCGCAAAAAATGAAGCCTAGTCATGAAACGTTTGTGGCCATGTGCATTTATTTATAAAAATGGTTTATATGATCAACAATAATTGTAATTATGAAAAACGTGGCAGCAAGGAGTATTTGGCAAAACATTTCAAGTTTATTACGCAAAGTAATGAAGCCTATTCATGAAAAAATGGTTAGATTGTTGGTTCGTTTATAAAAATTGTTCAAATAATTGGTAAACAGTAGCTTTTCTGAACTGAATATAAGCGCACATTATTACTCGTCACATTTTTTCATAAACTATGGACTTGAAGTAGCCAATCATTGCGAATTACGAAAAAATAACTGTCGTTCAATAGTTTGTGTATAACTTTGAAAAAAATTTCTTACTCTAACCTACTGAACATCATTTTTAGTTAGTCATTACATGAATTTATGACGTGTTTTAATAAGTTTTAAAATCTTTAATGAAATTGTATCACTGCTTATGCAAACAAACTATGTGCACAAATGCACATTTGAGTCATTTTCAGACAAGAAGAAATCGCTTTTTCTTCTAGTGTTGTTGAATCATACACGAATTATATGAGCGAATCTAAATTTTAGGCATTGATGGACAAAAAGAAAGCGCCCTTCATCGTATTTATGTTGAGATAATAGAGCAATAGCGGTATTCTTGCGTTTTTATATGTAAGTCCCTTGTTTTTTATTAATTCTTTATGAGGTAATTAGAAACCAGCGTAAAATAAGTGATTCTTAAAAATGCAAGTTGAGTGAAAAGTGGAAATATACTGACAGTGAGAATTTTTTATACATTTTATAAGTTCTGTTGTTCGACAGGAGTTCATGTAAAAACATTTCCAACATAAGTTTAAGTGATGAATAACAAAATGTCGTCTAAACATATCATGGCCAATATAATTTAAAAACTAATAAAAGAGAAAACGATTTCTTCCTGCCGTCTGCAATATACATTTGTATGTATAATTTGTTTATAAAATAAACGATTAGTGATGCATCGCAAATTCTTTCTATAAAAAATCATTGGTACTATAATTTCAACAAGATCAGCACAAAAAACTATTTTTTTTTCGCTAAGAAACGCCTATAATGTGCATTTGTTTACATTATTTGTCTATAAAATAAACAAATGTTGATGAATGCCAACATTTTTTCAGAAAACGTCGTTAGTAATACGCTCAACTCCCGAGATAAGCACGGTATCATGCATTGTTTGCCTTGGCCTTGAACTTATCTCGGAGGCATCCAGACATAAATAGTCAGTGGCGGTGTGAACCATTGCCTATTAATGTTTGTATGAGCACTGCCTTCCTTGCTCCGCACATCACCACATTCCGAGGCCACACGAGGCCAGTACTTCTAGGAATAGCATATAGTGAGGGTCCTTAACTCGGGAGTTTAGTGCTTAATTACAATAAGGAAAGAAGATAAAACAATTTCTTTCTGCCTATAAATTTCTGTACTCTATATTTGTTGGTATAATTTGTTAAGATAGTTAATTAATAACATATAATCTCAAATTTTAATGGCCACGTATTATCCCAACGATGAAAGCAAGCAATTTCAGAGCAGAAATATACTTTGAAGACGAATAACCCCTAATGCCGACTCTTTGTTAATACAATGTGTTTATAAAAATTCACGGAATTTGAAAAACAAGTATGCCTTTCCTTTAAACTCCTTTTTATTGAAATAAAGCTATTCTAGCGTCCTCAAACGCCTTTGGCCATTAGACGAGTCGGCCAATCGTTAGGCTAACTTCCTGACCTAATCCGCCCGATAGACTAACAAAAGGCTCCGCAGGTAAATTCGTCTATTCGGCGCAATTTAGCCAAGTCCTAGGAACTTGGCAACAAGGGTACAAATGTGCACGTTGTTGGCCACAGGAACAATTGTGCACCAGGCCATCTGTGCACATCTTTGAATTGATGAATGAACGTCCTTGAATTCATGAATTCCTTGAATTTCGTGAAGTCCTTGAATTTCGTGAATTCCTTGTATTACTTGAATTCAATGATTTCTGTGAATTCCTTGAATTCGGTGAATAATTTGAATCCCGTGAATTCCTTTTATTCCGTAACTTCCATAAATTTGTTTCAATTCCGTGAATTCCTTGAATTTCGTGAATTACGGGAATTTCGTGTATTTCATGAACTCCTTGTATTACTTGAATTCCATGAATTCGTTGATTGCCGTGTATTCCTTGAATTCGGTGAATTCCTTAAATTTGGTGAGTTCCTTGAATTCTGTGAATTCCTTGAATTCCTTGAATTCCTTGAAGTCCTTGAATTCCGTGAATTCCTTGAATTCCGTGAATTCCTTGAATTCCGTCAATCCCTTGAACTTCGTAAATTTCTTGAATTCCTTGATTTCCTTGAATCCCATGAACTCCTTATATCCCGTGATATCCGCGAATTTCTTTAATTGTGTGAGTTCTCTGAATTCCTTATATTCCGCGAGTTCTCTGAATTCCGTGTGATTCCTTGAACTGAGTTAATGGAATTTAAGGAACTCAAGGAATTCCAGGAATTCACGACATTCAAGAAATTTACGGAATTCAAGGGATTTACGGAATTCAAGGGATTAACGGAATTCAATTAATTCACGGAATTTAAGGAATTCACGGAATTTAAGAAATGCACGGAATTCAAGTAATGCAAGGAGTTCATGAAATACACGAAATTCACATAATTCACGAAATTCAAGGAATTCTCAGAATTTAAGGTTGTATGCGAGTTCCATCCCCGTACCCAAAATTTTTTCAATTTCTCTACCAGAGCGTTTAATTACTACAAATTAAAATGGGAAGAGTGCCTATGTATTGCCCATGAATTAGGTGTTAAAGTAGTCAACTTTGACATTGATTATCTCCGCAGCGGTACGGTTGAAAAATTTGAAAATAACTTAAATTATAAATAATCATTCTATTTAACTCAAGCTCCTTCTGTAAAAAATTCTACCAGAGATCGATTTTTTCACATACAACCTTAATTGAATTCATTGAAGTCACATAATTAAAGGAATGCATGAAATTCAAATCGTTCACCGAATTCAAGGAATTCACAGAAATCAACGAATTCAAGTAACACGAAGAATTCTCAGAATGCAAAGAATTCACGTAATTCATGATATTCAAGGAATTCACGAAGTTCAAGGAATTCATGTAGACGTACGCAGATGGCCTGGTGCACAGTTGTGCCTGTGGCCAACAACGTGCACAGTTGTCCCCTTGCCGCCAAGTTCCTAGGAACTTGGCTAAACGGCGCCGAATAGAGGAATTTGCCCGCGGAACCTTTTGTTAGTCTATCGGACGGATTAGGTCAGGAAGTTAGCCTAACGATCGGCCAACTCGTCTAATGGTCAAAGGCGTTTCAGGACGTTAGAATAGCTTCATTCCAATGAAAACGAATTTCAAGAAAAGGTATACTTGTGTTTCAAATTGCGTGAATTGTTATAAACACATTGTATTAACAAAAAGTCGACATTAGGGGTTACTCGTCTTCAAAGTATATTTCTGCTCTGAAATTGCTTGCTTTCATCGTTAGGATGATACGTGACCATTAAATTTTGAGATCAGATGTTATTGATTAATTATCTTAACACATTATACAAACAAATATACAGCACAGAAAATTATAGGCAGAAAGAAATCGCTTTATCTTCTTGCCTTATTGTAATTATACACTCAACTCCCGAGTTAAGGACCCTCACTATATGCTATTCCTAGAAGTGCTGACCTCGTGTGGCCTGGGAATGTGGTGATGTGCGGTGCAAAGAAGGCGGTGCTCATACGAACACTAATAGGAAATGGCTACCACCACCAGTGACCGTTTACGTATGGATGCCTCCGAGATACGGTGAAGGCCAAGGCAAGCAATGCCCGAAGCCGTGCTTAACTCGGGAGTTGCGTGTATTACCAATGATGTTTTCTGAAAAAATGTTGTCATTCATCATCATTTGTTTATTTCATAGACAAATAATGTAAAAAAATGCACATTATAGGCGTTTCTCAGAGAAAAAAACAATTGTTACTGTCAGTATATTTCCACTTTTCACTCAGCTTGCATTTTTAGGAATCACTTATTTTACGCTTATTTCAAATTACCTCATAAAGAATGAATGAAAAATGAGAAAATTACATATAAAAATGCAAGAGTACCACTATTTCTCTGTTGTCTCAACATAAATACGATGAAGGACGCTTTCTTTTTGTCCATCAATGCCTAAAATTTACATTTGCTTCAAAGTTGCATTTATGCACATAATTTGTGTACAAAATCAGTAACACAATTTTTTTAAAGATTTTAATATTTATTAAAACAGGTCATAAATTCATGTAATGAGAAACAAAAAATAATGTTCGGTAGGTTAGAGTAAGAAATTTTTTTCAAAGCTATAAAAAAAACTATTGAACAAAAGTTATTTTTTCGTGAATCGGAATGATTAGCTACTTCAAGTCCATAGTTTATGTCCGAAATGTGACAGGTAATAATGTGCGCTTACAATTAGTTGAGAAAACCTACGGTTTACCAATTATTTGAACAATTTTTATAAACGAACCCAAACTTTACCCATTTTTTTTTGAATAGGCTTCATTACTTTGCGGAGTCAACTTGAAATGTTTTACCAAATACTCCTTGCTGCCATGTTTTTCATAATGACAATAATTGTTAATCATATAAACAATTTTTATGAACAAATGTACATATTCGCAAATGTTTCATGACTAGGCTTCATTTTTTGCGGAATCAACTCGACGTGTATTGTTAATGACTACTTGCTGTCATATTTTTCAAAGTGATAAATTAGGCGTATTCATGAAAAAATGGTCGAAATATGCATTTGTTCATGTGAATTGTTTATATAATAAAAAGTTTTTGCAATTATAAAAAATATGAAAGCTATGAGTCTTTGGCGAAACATTTCAAGTTGATTCCACAATAACAAATAAAGCCTATTAATGAAAGAATGGTTAAAGTGTGGATTTGTTTATAAAAATTATTTAAATAATTAGTGAATGGCAGTTTTTTCAAGAAGTTTTAAGTGCGTATTATTATCTGTCATGTTTGATATAAAATCTACGGATTTAAACTAGCTAATCATTGCGAATAAAAAAAATGAATTCAGTCCAATAGTTTGTTTATAACATGTTTTGGAAATTATATAAAACTCTGTTCAGTTATCGCTTATATCTGCTACTCTTAAATTAGTTCCATGAACTTTATAAAACTTATTTTTTCCGTATAGTAATAAAAGTTGTACATATATGTCATAGATAATGGTGAAATAAAATAATGTAATTAACAATAATTTACGCGATTTCGAATACAAATGTACCTTCCCTTTAAACTTCTTTTGATTGAAATGAAGTTATTCAAACCTCCTGAAATGCCTTTGGCTATTAGACAAGAGGGCCGACCGGTAGGCTAACGTCCTGACCTAATGCGCCCAGTAGTCTAACAAAAGGTTCCGCAGGTAAATTCGTCTATTCAGCGCCGTTTAGACAAGTTCCTAGGAACTTGGTTAAATGGCGGACTCGGCTACTGGGCTACGACGTACACATTTTTAATTTTATTCTTATTTTTGTAGGAGTCATTCAAAAAGTGTTACCGAATTCGGTAACACGAAAATCATACGATACACATTTCGAGAAATTTTCATAATCTTTCGAACAAATAACATTCTTGTCCTTATGTGGACACTTACACAAGAATAAAATTATTATTATTATTATTATTTCAGATTTTCCCAAGTCTTTTTTTAGAGTTCTATACTAAAATATGAGTGTCACCAAGTAGAAACAAATCTTCAGGGACATACTTTTAAGTATAATTAAGCACCTTAAGAATTTAAATATTTATCTCTATGCATAACTTTTAGATTCCTTAACTTCAATACATCAATAGAAGTATTTTATCCTAGTATTATTTGAAAAAATCTATTGAATCATGGAAATGGGTAAAACGGCTTGGACCTATATTTCACAACTTTTTGAGAACGACCCTCAACACTTTGCAAAGTGATTATTAAAAACCCAAAAAATCGATTAATCTTAAAACTTTCTCGAGGCCTATCTGAACAACATCAAATGCGCTCACATGCCTTACAAAATTTTTTTGTATATCTAAAGAATTGTGCCAGATATATGGTGGTCATAACATGCTGGAAAGTAAGAACAATTTAAATATTTATTTTTTAATGATCTCCATTGGTTCACATACAACTTCATATGCGCTCATACGCATCAGAAAAATTGTCTGCACCACAAAAATTGCCCAAGATATGAAGGTCATAACACTTTGCAAAGGGATGGCCAGAAGAAAAATAATTTTTCATCTAAGGGACAATGTTAACCATAAGGGCAGGTTAAATGGAAAACGCGCAGTGTTAAATCTCGCCTTCTTCCAATGTTAATATTTTTTATTAAAATAGTAATCGGATGACTTTTCGTGTCTAAGCATTCCTTCCCAGTCTGCCAAATGTCAAAATTTGGACTTTGATGACCATTTTTTTAGCTCGCGTGGCAAGTTATGCACCAAACGGGCAGTAGTGAAGTGCCCTTAGAGTTGGCCCTGGTGATGCTCACTGAAAAAATCATTTTTTGTAACATCCACCTCTAAATTTGCACTCTTTATGCTTATAAATTGTTTCTAAGGGACCTTACTTCAGCAAAAAGTGTGTATAAAATTTATGCGTATGCGCAGTTTAAAAATTACTGACTTTAGACACGAATGAAAAAGTACCAGTTTCGAGAGACTTTAGACACGGTTCGCTCGGTGCAGTCTTTGGCGTGCAGCTTTCGAAGTGGACGTTGCAAAAAAATAGTTTGCGATACACGTGTGGGCACGTAGGGAAGTGTAGGGCCGTGATTCATATTGATTTTCATATTACTTTTTAACATGAAATAGCTTTTTTTGTTTGGAAAAACAATGATGTGATGCAATTTCTGTTTTAAAATACATGTCAAAAGAGTAATTATGAAAAAACAGTTTTGGCGGGAACAGATGAAAAAGTCTTTGGCAGAAATAAAGTACTGACAGTACATTTTGAAATACTTGAAGCATGAAAAATTTAGGTTTTGATAGGCGAAGTCTTTGCTCAAACTTCTGGGATCATGATTTGTTTCAATAAACGTTCTAAATATATTAAAATTAATTAAATCTTCCACCGTCATATATGCGCCGTAAGATGCTTTTGCCACCTACTTTACTTTGATTTATAAGAAAACATTTAAATAGTGTTGAAAATGTCTGAAGTTATTTTTCTTCGTTGCATTACACCCACCAGAATTATTATATTGTATAATTTTTATTCTACAGTGTTCATATTGTTTAAATAAACGGAAGTGCAATGACGACCACCGTACCCTAGTGTATAGGGCACGATGGCCGGAAAAAACAACCATTAATTAATGAAATGTCAAACAATGACGTATTTTAAAAGTGGTTTGGAGTGATAGCTTAAGCTCGCTGATTGCTTCTCGAGTAATTGCAGCATTCGCCTTCAGATCTTCACACTTATCTTCGTTATCGCACTCATCTTTCTAGCCTCCGGCTCGTTCTGCGAACTTCAGACTCGATGCAATCTCCTGTTTTACACACTTGGATCATAAATAACGATCTTAATCTTTAGCCATGAACGTCGGTCCCATGCTCGGCAGTCCTTTTTAATCGAGGTCCACACGAATCGCTGTGTGACGAACTTGATGGCTGCTCGAATTCCAGAGTTCGCGCGATTGGGCACATAGTTAGAAGCTGTTTTCTGGGAAGGTTAGGTTGTGAGAGGTCGAGCTGACTGTGTGGCGACGTCGCAGTACATGGTAACGATGGTTCCTGGAAATTGGATTTTCTTTAATTTGCGAGAGCTTCAAATCGATTCTTGCCGATAGTTCGTCGATTCTAGAAAACGCATATCAACCATGTTTCCTTCTCCTCTGATGTACTCGATATACGTCGTATATTGATCGATAAAGTCCAGATAACTAAATGGTCGGGGGGGGGGGGGTCGGGTTTTTATTTACGTTCAAACTTTAGAAGCCTGTGGTCTATGTAGATGGTAAATTCACGACCCTTGGCCATGTGCTTAAAATTCTTGACCGACAGATAGGCTGCCAAAAGGTGTCCATCGTACGCTCTGTACTTTTGCTATGCGGCATCCAGCTTTTTCGAGGAAATTCTAAAGGTTATCTGCGTTATCCTACTCGCTGTTGAATAACTGCACCCACGGCAAAGTCCGAAGCATAACTTGCTATTGCAAGTGTTGCATTTGGGACTGGAACTGTTAGCAAAGCTACTCGTTCCAGTGCTTCTCTGAAAGCTTCAAAAGCTTGCACTGCTTCTTCGCTCTAGCTTAAGGGAGTTGAGCCTTCGAATTGACCTTCCAGTAAGTCGTTGAGAGCTGCTTGAATTCTGGCTGCATTGGAGATGAACCTTCTATAAAAATCTATAGGTAACGGTTAGATCCCGCAGCTGAATATTTTGTGGCACAGGAGGTGTTCCTCTTCCATGTCTGACGCGACAAGAAAGCCGTCGATATATACGAAACATTACTCAAATCTGCGTACGATTTCACCGATAAAGCGCAGAAATGTTTGGCCCACGTTTCGCCATGCATATGGCATAAATAAGCATTCGAATAGGCCAAATGGTGTAATCACAGCCGTTTTCGCGATGTCTTTGGATGCGACTGGAATCTGGTTGTAAGCATTCACGAGATCGATTTTTGAAAACATTTTGATATTGTGTAGATTATGGGCGAAATCTTCAACATGAGAAACCGGATATCGGTCCAGTAGTGCTTGTCCGTTTGATAATCGTTAATCGCCCTAAGGTCGACACTGGCTTGATGACTTTGGAGCCATGTACAGAGGTAAGGTCCAACTTTTCTCAGATGATCGAGCTGATCCAATGCGCGGCATCCCGTCAAACGCTTTTTTGGCTGCTTTGTATTTATGCCCATCCAGTCTCCGAGTTCTGTTCGCAAGTGATCGCCCGGGTGTAGTTCGAATGTTGTAAAAACTTTATGTTTTGGAACGACTGTTGATCCTTCCGCTTGCGTTATTTCCGAAAAACGAGATAAGAGGTCATGAAATGGTGATGTTCCTGTCGGGATTTCTTTTATGCATTTAATGATAGCCTGAGGACCCCTAGAAATTAACCCTCGGATGTTATTAACGTTTCGCTGTTGATGAATCGAGCATTACTTACGTCCACCCAGAGTCCGAAGTGTGATAGGAAATCGGCACCGATTATGGGTTTCTTAACGTTCGCTATCACGGAACTCTAAGTAAAATCACAACTTAGTTTAAAGTCAGGGGTTAGCGTGACGAAACCATACGTTTGGACGATAGATTTGTTCGCGGCATGTAGTTCATATAAGGTTTTACGAAATGATCCGTGCACTCGCGATAGCGGGTACAAGCACAAGTCTGCACCGGTGTAGATAAGAAATTGTTCTCGTGTTTCGCGATCTGTCGTGAAAAGGCGGCGCGAAAATAAGCAAGGGTCGCCAACCGCCTCTAACGAATGCCCTTGTTGTTCCCCTGCTTGAAAGTACACAGTTTATTGCAATTTCGTGCCTTGTTACCGAAATGCGCGTAATACCAATACATCCCGAATTACCGTTTCGAGGTAATCCTTCTAAAAAATCGCGACGCAGAGCCATTATTTCTTGACGGACGCTTTCGATAACGTTATCGTATCTTTTCACGGATGTTACGGAGATTTTTTTCATGTGATCGGTATTGTATATCGAATCTGCAAGTTCGCCGACGGTTGCAAGTTCGTAGACTGTTGTGAGATCGGCATTTGCTTGCGTAATTAGGATCGCTTGCATGGAGCTAGGGAGGCAGCCGATCCATAGTGAGTGCACTAGGTTTTCCGGTTCTGTCGTGCCCGCGAGACTTTAAAGATGACGTAGAAATGTAGAAGGCTTATGATCTCTAAGTTCTTCATATTACAGGAGACGTATCCGTTTCCGGCGGGTGGACTACAGATGATGTCGGGCACTTCTTTCAGGTATCGCGGATCCAGATTGGAAATAACATAAATGTACTTTACCTTGTCAGATAAAACTTTATTCACGTCGAAAGAAGCCACAAACATAGAGAACCATAACTCGGGTTCTTCCGGGTAGAAAGGCGGTACTTTCATAAAAACGGCCTCAATCTTTGCGCCAACTTGCGTCTTATTGTCAGGCATTTTCACTAACATAATATAAAACACGTCGGGGTCAAAAGTCATGTAGGGAAGGTAACATTAGGAATTACGTCAATTACTGCAGTTTTGAATGCGCAATCTCGGCGATCATGAAAAATGGCTCAAAATCGTCGCGAAAACCCTATACCTGAGTAGCGAGTACTGCACTCGAAAGCAAGTAAATTGTAAGGGAAACTTTGGAAGCGAAATCAATTTTGAGAATATAATTTGCGAATAACTTAATGTGCTCAAACCATAAACCCTAGGTTTATACACATCGCATACTATATATCCAAAAAACATAGAGACCTCAAATTTTCGTTTAGATTATAGTAAAAATCTCAGCCGGAAAAATTTGTAAAAATATGGGACGAAGTACATTTTGCAGATGAAGGTTTTTCCTATACTGATGCAGAGTTTCGAGATTTTCAGTCGATTAGCAATTTTCTCCTGACGAGTGAAATGTACAAAAGTACCATTATGTTACGATCATTTCAGAATATTCAATTTTGAATGGCTGTTAGTCTCTGAAAATAAATTACAAAAAATCTGCGAAAAATTTTTGAATTTTTTTTTCTCCTCCCCGTGCACAACTGTAAAGTTTAGAGTCAGAAATAGTCATTTTTAATTAGAATAATAATAAAAGAGTAGTGAGGTATCCACGCTTAAATTAAAGAACGTAAAGAGATAATTCTTGAAGGAAATTGAACATTTTATTGTCTTATGAAAATGGTGTATGTAGTGTCAATGAGCAAACAGTTGCGCCTAAATGTTTAAAAATTGATCTTCATCGAAAAATACAAAGACCTTTCCGATAATCGGAGCCAGAGCCGGATTATGGCAAATCGGGACCCAAAGCTGTACATTATTTTTGGGGCTCCATGAGAAAAATCTATGGTAAAAGACATACAATAAAATAAATTATAAACAAATGATGTTCATGAAAACAATTAAATAAGCTTTCGTTTTCTTCCTCGATTTGAGAAAATTATCTTTATTATTGCATTTACAACTAATAATATGTGTATTATACATTCATACATCTAAGAAACACATTTTTTCATGCTTTTGCGAATTCTTTGATCAGATGTTCAATAGATAATGACTTTAGAAGATCTTTCTCGATTGCCAATAAACTGAGACCAATTAATTTTTTATCACCCATAGTTGAACAAAGTTCCGATTTCACCCTAGCTAGAGTTATGTCTGAATCTGGTATCCATTTCAAAATAGTTACAGCTGACAATTTTTTGTCTTTGTGAGCAGAATTGAATGAAGGAACAAATTGTTCCAGTTCAGTCGCTAAGGTAACTTCCAACTGTTCAGAGTAAAAATTTTCAAGTTTAGGGGCACTTTCTTTATATCTTTCAAATTAATTTCACGTAACTTTGTTGAAAATTCACATATTTTTGTAATTTTGCCGTAAGCCGAACTTCGTTTATATGTTTTTATTTTTAGTTTGTCTACTATAATAAGAAAACTTTCAATTTTGAATTTCGTTTTACCACTCAAACTTGGAGAAGTTTCAACACTGCCATATGGAAATTTCCTTCTTTCAATACGCTTATCCTCGTAATTGTCATGCTGAATAAAGAAAAACATCCCAACTTCTAGGCATTTTCTCCAATTTCATCCAACTTACTTTACATTTCATTAACAAATTCGATTAAAGATTGCAACATTTTATCGACAGTAATCAAATCTAGCTCTACTGTCTGCAAAACCTTGCTGTTTTCATTGAAACGGTCAAGAGCTTCGTGCCAACATTGAATCATGAAAACAATTTCTATTCTTTTCATTTGATTTTAGAGATTGTGTGCCTGAAATCTAGTATCGGCATTTGCATAGTCACTTTCAACAAAGACAGACAGACCATCGTATATCCCTGAATAATTAGAAAATAAGCCGAAGTTGCATAATCGTGGCAAGACCACCTAGTTTTGGACAAACTTTTCAAAGTCTAATCAGAATGGTTCAACAAAATCTCCTATCGGTGCAGAGATACCACAAAGGAAGCGTAGAGACTAGCTACAAATCCAAAAAAACTTATAGCTTCAGTGCACACATCAACGCAATTCTTTCCAACCAAATTTAGTGAATGACCAACACATGGAACATACAAGGCTTTTACTCCAGCATACTTTCCAGATATTCTACTAGCATTATCGTAAGATTGACTTCTACAGTTACTAATAGCAATATCATTAGCTTCTAGCACTCCCAATGTCACTTTAGAAAGTGATTCTCTTGTGTGACTTGATATTGGCAGAAATGGTGAAAGATATGATGGTAGAAAGATAATTGATCTTCGTGAGATATATCTGGTGTTGAGTCCATAATAAGTCGAAAATATATTTCTTCTTTAATTTCTACAACTATATGATCAAATACTTTTTTTGACATCAATGAAATACATTTTTCGGCGATAGTTTTTGGCAAAAATAACGTGTTGCTTTGGCCTTCGTTACCATATAAATCTATGCGTTTCTGGAGAAACGGATCAAACTTAGCAATAAGTTCTGAATCCCTAAATAATTGCCATTATCACAGAATCCGAATTGTTAATTTGTGCCCTGAAATGTAAGTCTGCGTTCACATAGAAACCGTACGAACTCCACCACACGTTTCTCTGCTTCTGTTACAATTTCTTATATTAGCTCTTTATCGTTACCAGGTGTTTTTTTACTCGCGTATGCCAAACAACAGTACAGTTCTTATGTTAAATACTATTTTTATGACTATTAAGTTTCTCATGCACATATTTTCAATCTAAAAAACCATCCTTCACCAAAGTATTTGACAAATTATTTGAAAATAATTTGCAAGTATAACTGAACATGCTTCCTGTAGATTCTCAGTACATCAACCATTTACGTGCATGCGTTTCTTTATTCGCCAAAGTTCTTTCAAAAAGCCGAATATTCAAAGCTCTAATGAAATTCTCAGATTCACACCACCGAGAAGAAGAAGAAGAAGAAGAGAAATCACTATCTTTGTTTTGCAAATATTCAGAACCTTTTACTTGAATTATTTGTTTAATGGGAGCATCAAGTCTTGGACATAAAGCTGGATATTTATTTATTTCATCTATGAATTTAAATACACATATGTATGAATAAAATTTTCTATCACTCAATTCCTTTAAGAGTTATTATTAAATTGGTTATTGACAAAATTCATAGTTAACAGAAATGATTAACAACTTATATATTAGAGGTACGCAGTTTGTCAGTTGAAATTTTCAATACAAATTGGCACCTTTTCGGTCACGTTTGTAACATTAAAGTTGTCGAAATTTAGTTTAGTTTTATAAGAAATTTAAGTTTCTAAGTTCTTGTTGAATGCAAGTTTTCGCAAAATCAAAATTTGCTATTCGAATTTTTAATATTCAATTCGTCGATCCGAATATTGGAGTCGAAATTTTCAAATTCGAATTACAATTCAGGTGGATTTAATTTCAAAACCAACTGAATAATTACGATGTCTAGAAATCTTGTATTCGAAGAGAGCTTAGAAGCTTCAATTTCTTTTTGAGTTACTTTTTAAATAACTCTTAGATTCGAAAAAGGTAATGTTCTGAACGTGACCGAAAAGGTACCAATTTGCATTGAAAATTCGAACTGACGAACTGCACATCTCTATTATATATGTTAAAAAAAATAAAATTGAATGCATGAAGGCAATTTTATTTTAATATTGATTAGAAAATATGTGCTCACATGCTGAAACAGAGAAAAAGTTTTAAATTACATACCGAATTATATAAATACCTGGAAGTGTCTTTGAAAATTTTGAGTTTACAATTCAAGATCTACTTTTACAGTCTCATCACAGATTTGTGCATTGTTATTATCCCTGATTCGTCATTGTCTGAACTTTCAAATCCTGTTACGCATTTTTATCGCATTTTATTATTTGATGCTCATTACATTATTTAAAATAAATATAATTAACAATTTCACATATAATTCAAGCAGTTCATTCAACAGCCGTTTTATTTAGATGATAAACTCACAAACCTAGTGATCTCCGCTGTGTATCCTCGATAACTTCTGTTATTAAATTTGTATTTTCTACTTCTCCAGAATTTTCATTTCCTTCAGAAGAATGAGAAGAAGACAAAAAATCTTGATTGTTAACAGTTATAACTGATTAATATTGATTATTGAGAAATTTGTGAGTTTTGGAAGTTTCTTTTCGAATCCTGCCATGTTTTTCTTTTGTTTTCTTTTCGATACACCACTTTCACACTTTCTCGACATATTTTAAGTTGAAAAGCATTTAAAAATCACACTCGCAGACTTTGATTCGTCAAACGCTCTACGAAAACTTGTTTAAATTTAAATCTTAAATTTTTGGCGAAAATTAAAGTTTAAAACGTGATAAAATTCTCCTCTGATGCGTGTATTTCAAGTGTCGGAATCGTACTCAGGTTTGTGCGTTTGATACGCTGATGACGAATATATCGAAACACTGACGACAGGGCAAGCTCTCGACCTGGCACTCGCAAAAACATGATCTCAATATTTAGACTAAATTGTTGATTTAAACTGTGATATATCAGTATCGGGCTACATCCCTTACACTCTTACAGCCACCCTCTTAATTCGACCATCGAGCAACCGCACTCAAAGCAGGAGTCCTTACCTGCGCTACTGCTACTCCTACAACTACTACTTTCTCTGATACTCACACATTTACGCAGTCTACCCAAGGGCGTAAGCCGTGAAGTACAATAAAAAAGGATAGAATTCTGTTCAGAAAAAAGTGACGATATCACTGAATGCAATAATTTCAATACGTATATTTGAACGCATCGACTTATTTTTTCTTTTACATGCAATTTCTTCTCATCAAAGTATCAAACATGTTATTTAAAAGTACTAAATATTTAAAGAAAATTGCAATATAGAATATTCAAATTATTCAACTGTTCACATTTTCATGACTAAGGGAGAATATATGTATTAAAATTATGAAAGGTTGTAGGGTAAGGTAGGGCAGCGCCGACCAGTTAACAGTCCATTATTATTATTATATCATTGAGCCGTTTCCCTTTCGGGGTAGGCGTGAATTGCTCGGTTGTAAAGTAGTGATGTGTGGATGGGTATATAGGTGAAGGCGTTTAAGTATAAATAGTGTTTTTCGATGAAAAATAAAGTTTCGGTGTTCGTATTAGTTTCGGTGAATAGTAATTTTCAATACGAATCAATTTAGAATATAGTAAATTTGAATAAAAACAACAATACAAGTATAAAAAGTACTTGCAGATAAAAACTGTAGTTTCAGGTTGAAAGAAGAATATTCAGCTAATTACGTTCAACTCGTTTCGATACATCAATGTTGAAAAAATCTCTTTTTGAATTTACGTCTGAAAATACCACTCTATGAATTCCCTAAATTCCTTCAATTTTATAAATTTCCTGAAATCCCTAAATTCCTTAAATTCTGTGAAATCATTGATATCTCAATTTTTTGAATTTGTTAAATTCCTGAAATCAATCTAATTTACTGAATTCCTTAAATCCACGAAATTCTATAAAATCCTAGTCTCATCTGAAATCCTTCAATTCTTTGTATTCATTGATTTTCTTGAATTATTTAAATTCTTCGAATTACTAGATTTCAGGGAATTACTTTAATTTCTCGAATTTCTCGAATTACTTGAAATATTTAATTTACTCGAATACTTGAATTGTTTAATTTACTCGTATTTTTTGAATCCCATGATTTACTCGAATTACTTGAGTTCTTTAAATAACTTAAATTTAGAGAATTCCTTGAATTTAGAGAATTCCTTGAATTCAGAGAATTCCACCAATTCAGAGAATTCAAAGAAATCCTTGAAATAAGAGATTTTGTTGAATTCAGAGAATTCCTCGAATTCAGAGAATTCCTTGAATTCAAAGAAATCCTTGAATTCGAAGAATTCCTTGAATTCAAAGAATCCCTTGAAT
The DNA here is from genome assembly GCA_011634705.1 of Andricus grossulariae. Classification (NCBI taxonomy): domain Eukaryota; kingdom Metazoa; phylum Arthropoda; class Insecta; order Hymenoptera; family Cynipidae; genus Andricus; species Andricus grossulariae. Next base: position 3,174,238 of record JAABKJ010000755.1, read on the forward strand.
TTAGAGAATTTCTTCATTTCAGAGAATTCTTTGAATTCAGAGAATTCCTTGAATGGAAATAAATCCTTGAATGAAGAGATTTCGTTGAATTGAGAGAATTTCTTGAATTCAGAGAATTCCTTGAATTCAAAGAAATTCTTGAATTCAAAGAATTCCTTGAATTCAATGAATCCCTTGAATTCAGAGAATTTCTTCATTCCAGAGAATTTCTTGAATTCAAAGAATTCTTTGAATTCCTTGAATTCAGAGAATTTCTCAAATTAATCGAATTACTATAATTTCTCGAATTAATTGAATTCATGGAATTCCTTGAATTCTCCGGTTTAATCCAACTACTTGAATCCCACGATTTACTTGAACATTTTAAATTCCTGGACTTCTTTTAATTCTTCGAATTGCTCGAATTTAGAGAATTCCTTGTGTTCAGAGAATTACTCTAATTATTGAAATTACTTGAATTCTTGGAATTATTCGAATTATTAGAATCTTGTGACCCACTCAATTTCCACGATTTACTTGAATTATTTTAATTATTTGAATTCTTCGAATTACTTAAATCCTTCGGTTTAATGGAATTACTTCAATTCCTCCATTGTTTCAAATTCGTCAAATTACTTGAATTCTTCGATTTATTCGAATTACCTTCAATTATTCGATTTAGTCGAATTCTACGAATTACTCTAATTCTTTGATTTACTCAAATTATTTTAATTCTTCGATTTAATCGAATAACTTGAATTCTTCGATTTACTCAAATTACTTCAATTCTTCGATTTAGTCGAATTCTGCGAATTACTCTAATTCTTTTATTTACTCAAAAACAAGACAGAAACTGGTACTAAAATAGACTATTGGTGAGATCATATTAGAACGCCCAAAAAGGATACCAGATAACAATGAATGCCTAGTTTTTACTGTGTGGCATTATTTCCACATGGGTACATTTGTTATTATTCCAAAACTATTTTTTTTCGATAACTTGAATCCTTAAAAAAAATTAATCTGGAAATAATAAAAAATGTGTATTTTTTTGTCATATTGCTCAATGCTCACAATAGGCCCAAATAAAATATTGTTTTTGTTGAGAAGTCAACACCTTTGTAGAAAAGGTTCTTATTTTCCGTGTACAAATGATTCACAAATATTATAAATAATCTTAAATACATGCAAAGGAAAATACAGAATTTAAATAACTAGAATATTGTGCGCGCTACGCGCTGACTTATTACCCTTTCATTGAAAACAACTCGTTATATTTTCCAACATTTTGTTATGGATTTTACAACAAATCTTATATAATTTGAGAACGTTGTGTATGATTTGAAGATGTTTTCTTAATATAGCGAGAAAATTCCAGTAAATTCAATATGAATGACACCATTTTTTCCACCTACTAATTACAATTATTTAAAAGTAGCAAATAACTTTTTACATTGACAAAATAATACTCTGGGTGTGTGTAATAATCTGACACCGTAGCTTTAATATTTTTTTAACATTCAAAAAACATAACAAAATACATTTTCAAGGTATTTCCGGATAAACTATGATCGAAGTAGAATGGAATTCGACTATTTGAATTTGATTCGAATTTTCTATAAGGCTCTATTTACCTCGTTTTCTGGACATATTTGTCACATAAATGTTTGAAATGATTTTTATTTTTCATATCAAAATTTTATTTTTAAAGTTCAATAGTAAGAAAATGTGACATTTATGTTCCCGATGCAACTGAGAATAATTTAAGATCTATGATGTAACATTTTATTTAATCAAGACAGACGCATACAACAGTATTTATATTTATATTTGACATGAGTACAAGTAACTTTATTGCTAAATAATAGTCAAAATGGTATTTTTAGAATAAATAAAAAATAACCATTTTTCTATAGTTTCATTGCATTATTTACATTTAAATAATAATTTTGAAAACAAAAACTTAGCACAAACGGTTAATTTTTGCTAGTTCTATTCAAAAGTTGAGCTTCTCTTTACATATTGATCCTGTAATATGACAAATTTCACTTCACACAGCTTTATACTTTAGAGGTTTTCCATATTTTTCAAGATGAATATGAAAAGAAAATTGTAACATTCTGATATTCATAGGGTATTCAAATCAGTTCTTGCTTGGATCATATTGTAAATTTGTCTTTGGTCCCATGATTTTTGTTCTAATATAAATATTTGATTAAATTTTCAAGATTTCCACTAATCTCGAATAGCGGCTGAAAAACCTTTTTTGGTTCAAAATTCCACTACTTAGTTTTTTTTTTGGTTTATGATTCATAATTTTAGTTGAAATTTGTTTGTTCAAAATTTAACTTTTTTGTAAACAATTTTTTTAAAATTATTTTTTTAACTGAAAATTTAACTATTCCATTTTTGGTTGACAATTTCTGTATTTTGTTGAAACTTTATCTCTTGTGGTACAATAATAATTTTCTTCAGTTCTTGGTGAGCAATCCCCATTTTTTGATGGAAAATTCAACTACTAGGTTTGAAACTCCATTAAAAATGAAAATATTTGGTTGAAAATTCATGTATTTTGTTGAAAATTATTTTTCTTTGGCAGAAAAATAATCTTTTTGGTTAAAATTTGATTTCTTTAGTTGAAAATTGTGTTCTTGTTATTAAAAATGAATTTTTTAACTAATTCATTCTTTTTAGTAGAAACCTCATTTTTTTTATTGAAAATGTCTTTTTAATTAAAAATTAATTTTTCAACTAATTTAATCTTTTTTGTAGAAAATTCATTTGTGCAGCTGAAAATTTATCTATTTTAGTTAGTAATTCATCTATTTTGTTGAAAATTTGTTTTTTCAAGGTAGAAAATTAACGATTTTGGTAGAAAAATCTACTATTAGGTTGAAAATTCCATTAGAAATTAAAATATTTGGTTACAAATTCATGTATTTCGTTGAAAATTATTCTTTTTTTATAGAGAATTGTTCTTTTTGGTTAAAATTTCATTTATTTGGTTGGAAATTAGTTTTTTTTGCTAAAAATTAATTTTTTCAACTAAAAATTTAACAAATTTTATTTTTGCTGGAAAATTGATCTTGTTCAGTTGAAAATTCATTTAGTCAATTATTTTGGTAGAAAGCGTATATTTTTCAGGTGTAAATTCGATTCTTTTTGCAAAAAATCGTCTTTATGACTAAAAAACTCAACATTTTGGATGAGATTTTTTTTCTTTATTGATAGAAAAATCTTTCTTGGATGAAAATTTAACTCTTTTGTTGAAAATTTGTATTTTTTGGTTTAATTAACCAGTTTTTTTATTTAAAATCGAAATCTTTTTTTGTGGATATATCAACTATTACATTTTTAGTTTAAAAATTAATTTTTTCAGTCAAAGATTCATCAGTTTGATTGAAAATTGAACTATTTTGTTGAAAATTCCCTTTTTCTTGGTTGAAAATTAATTATTTCAAATGAAAATGTAATGATAAAATTTTAAATGAATGAATCTTAAATTTTTGTCAGATCTATCATGTACAAAATTGTGACATTTTTTGTTACTGTCTTTCAATTAAAACGCAATTCTTAATTATATGTGTGAATTTGACAGCATTCCTTCCTTCGAGTTTTTCAAATTACCCAATCGGCATTGAGGAAAAGCGACAACAATGCTTTTCATATTTTCGTGACACATATATTTTTAGAGAAAAATTTGCATATTGATGAACTTAACTGTCATAAAAAATCATGTCAATAAATAAAATATATAACTTTGTGCTTTTATAAGATGAATTTTTCCTCTCAATAAAACGACTAGAGGTTCTTACTAATGCAATGGTGAAATTGTAAATTTTTATAAAACTTGTAACGTAACTTATGAAATATTTTTTCTCTATTTTGTAACTTTTATTTTAATTTCTTTTTAATTAGTTTGTATTTTTATCCCTGTGTTTTTCGTAGGGGAAGAAAATTTAATTTTTAAATAAAAAATCTATAAAAACCAGACAAGAAAACTTAGATATTGTGGATTCAAATTTAATTATAAAAAATCAGGGACGAACATTCTCGGGTCACATATATTTGTTATTACTCGTTTCTGTCATTATAATAACACACGTTAGAGAAACTTTTATTTCTCATTATTTGTAAATTACGTTATTGATATTGAGTGATTAATTGAAGACAAAAATATATATTTTAAAGAAAATCGTCTAGACTTTTCATTTGTTATTAAAAAAAAATCGAGGTCAACCAGTCGGTTATTAGTTGCCTTTTTATGCAGGTTTTAAAAGAAAAATCAAATTGGCAGAAAAATCAAATTTCAAAGAACAATTTCACGTAAAGTTCTGATACGAAAAATCTAAAACTTCGTTTTTGGGCATCTACTGTTCGGAAAAGAATCACCAGCTAAATCGGTGACATGTTCAATCAGAATTTGGCTGGAATTTAAACAAATTTGCGCAATGACCCATATTCATATAATTATATTGCTTAAATAAATGTCTTAGGTGAACATCACGATATCATGCAAAAAAATATTGAGATGTGATACATTTTTTTATGTTTCATGTCAAAGTTGTGTTTGTTTATAAACATTTTATAACATATTTATAATGAAGTAACAGAACTTAAAGAAATAAAGCACGTTGCAATCACCTGAGCGAGATTCGACCAGACTTTTTACCATTACTTTATTATCATAACTCCACTTAACCTAATATGTACTTTTCAGGCTGCAATATTCATAAGTTTTAGCACAATAGGCAGTGAGTTAAATATTTTTAAAATACCGCTTATCATTGCGGAAGCATACTTACTGTATGTATGGGAGCGGAGATTTATGAAAAATATATTCTTTATAAGGCTGTGAATAAATAATAGCTCGTCGTACAAACAAATGTAACCAGAGCACAAAATTTTAGTTTTTGACAGAGATAACAACAACATTTAAAAAAAATCTATTTTCTCAATTAAGCACGAGGAGAATAATTATCAACTTTAGTTCTTGGAGAAATATATTTTAGTCTTAAGCTTTTTCGCTCTCTGAATTAAAATTAGTAAAATTTAATTTATTACTAGTGAAATTTTTCAGATTCGATCAGCGAAAAGTGAGCCATTAAGAATTGTCAGCAAAATTATTAATTCGAATAGTCAAGATATTTCCTAATTCAATGGTGGAAAATTAATTGCACGGTAAAAAGAACGTTATTTAGAACTGTCTATAATAATTTGAAAAAACTTATAAACATGGAAAGCTTGAAAAATAGAAAAGTTTAATAAACGACGCGATTGTGTAACATTTTTAACTCTCTTGAGACAATAAGAAGGTCATATTGAGAAATTCTGAACGTGACCTTTTCTGCTTCTATTTTCAAAATATTTTCTTTTGCTACTTTCCAATAGAGTTCTGTTTTGATTTTAAAAATATTTTTCGGTTTTATATTTTCCTTATTTTCCATAGAATATTGTGATTGTTTAGTAAACTTTGTACAAAATTATTTCCCTTGAATAAGCACCAGCTGGGATAAGTATGAAATTGATCCACCAAAGATTAGTAGAAAATTAATAATTCGATTTGTTGAGATATTTGCTAATTCAGTAGTGGAAAGAAACTAATTGCTTGATATAAATTAATAAATTTACTTAGGGCTGTACCGAATAATTTAAAAAAATGTTATTACCATGAAAAACATTAAAAATAGAAAAGTCTAATTTTCTGTTTCGGATGAATTCGGAGTGATCGTGCAAGTGAAGAAAGAAGTACTTATCTCAGGTAATATATGAGAAAAAGTGCATTTTACGCTTTCCCTATCATCTTGCATGTTACATTTGTGAAATAGTGGTGCAGTTACATAGTCTACAATTATAATTTCCTGGATTAGCAAATATTATAAATACACCTTGCAAAGAAGATAAAGATGATAGTATATAATCTAAAAATATTGACTCAACGCTAGTATTCTCAAGAGCTGATAACAGCTGAGCACATATATATTCAGCTGTAAGAAACGAACAATATACTTACAAAATGGACAACAACATTGTTAACACTTTAAATGCTCCTATAGTTTGTAGCAGATGACACTGCAAGAAACCCACCGACAAAAATGATGTCAAGTGTAAAGGCTGTGGTGTGTTGTACGATCAGGAATGTGCGGAAAAATTGAAAAAACTCGCTGATGGAAGAATTTCGAGATGCTGCGGATCCAGATCTGGCTCCCCAGTAAGCGATAATAGAGATCGTGACTATACTCAAAAAAATGATCAGTGAGTAAGTAGTATAACCGCATCACATGTAAAACCTAATAATTCAAATCAGTCCAGGCGCCAACCACATTTCCGTGGGATCGACGAGGTCCATACGATTTCGTTGTTGATTCTTACGTGAAATGATCTCCAGAATCCAAAACTGTGTAGCGAATGTGCGGCTCTCGAGATATTCGCAACTGATAATTTTTTTAATAAATTTAACATTAAAAATTTATAATTTAAAAACTTTAAAAATTCATCACCCTCTTGTTAGACAAGCTCATGCGAAGCAATAGTTCTTTCAGCATGTTTTCGCTTCGACGAATATATATTGCACAAAATCAAATAAAGTGTAAAATAAGTGGCAACAAATACTTTTATGAATAACCAAAGACTACTTTATAAATTACAAAAAAGTAACACTCTTTTTAAAGTACCGACTGCAATACACATTTTTGTAATGAACACTGATCCCCTAAAATTAATGAACCTTCCTTAAATTGAAATATTTTGAAAATCTCCTAACTATTTTGATCCGGATTTTCTTAAAATTCTATTTCGTTTTTATTCCTACATCTTTGAACATTTTCCTTTTATTTTTAATCTTGACGATTACACGAAAATGAAGATGTTTACTTATTTTACCATAAGCCCCATGCTAAAGTTGAGTACAATATTTATTCCCATTCTCGACATCAGGTGTCCATTTTTGCTAAAAGAATTATAAAAAAATTTTAATGTCTCTAAAGCTGCTTGAGATACGTCAAAAATAACAAAGTTATGGACTTATTAAAAAGAGAATGTACTATCAAAAAACCTTTAAAAAACTCCAGGTTAATTTTCAAATCCAACAATAATATTCAAAAACCCTGGAAAAACTACCCCTTGTTGTTTCAACAAAAACATTCCAAGGGTCTCCAAGTAAAAAAGCCAGAGAATTTTTTAAATTAAAATAATCACTCAGGTCACCTTCACAAAACTATAGGTTAACTTTTCAATTGGACAATAATATTCAACAACCCTTAGAATCCACCCCTAGTTGTTTTCACAAAAACATTCCAAAGGTCTCCAATTAAAAAAGCCAGACAATTTTTTTAATGAAAACAATCACTCAGGTCACCTTTAGAAAACTCCAGGTTAATTTTCAAATTCAACAATAATATTCAAAAACCCCGGAAAACTACCCCTAGTTGTTTTAACAAAAACATTCCAAAGGTCTCCAAGTAAAAAAGCCAGACAATTTTTCAAGTGAGAATAATCACTCAGGTCACCTTTAGAAAACTTCAGGTTAAGTTTCAGAACCAACAGTAATATTCAACAATCCTTAAAATCCACCCCTAGTTATTTTAACGGAAACATTCCAAAAATTCTTCAAGTAAAAAAGCCAAAAAATATTTTAAATAAAAATAATCACTCAAGTCACCCTTACAAAGCTCTAGGTTAAGTTTCGAAACCAACAATAATATTCAACAATCCTTAGAATTCCAAAAATTCTCCAAGTAAAAAAGCCAGAAAATATTTTAAATAAAAATAATTACTCAAGTCACCCTTACAAAGCTTCAGGTTAAGTTTCAAGTGCAACAATAGTATTCAACAACCCTTAGAATCCACCCCTAGTTGTTTTAACGAAAACATTCAAAAAATTCTCCAAATAAAATAGGCAGACAATTTTTTTAATTAAAATAATCATTCGGGTCACCTTTAAAAATTCCAGGTTAAGTTTCCAATCTAACAATAATATTCAACAACTATTAGAATCAACCTCTAGTTGTTTTAACGAAAACATTCCAAAGTTCTCCAAGTAAAAAAGCCAGAAAATATTTTCAATAAAAATAATCACAGCTCACCCTCACAAAACTCCAGGTTAAGCTTTAAATACAACAATAATATTCAACAACCCTTAGAATATACCTCTAGTTGTTTTAACGAAAACATATCAAAAAATTGTCCAGATAAAAAAGCCAGAAAATATTCTAAATATGAATAATCACAGTTCACCCTCACAAAACTCCAGGTTAAGATTTAAATCCAACAATAATATTTAACAACCCTTAGAATCTACCTCTAGTTGTTTTAACGATACCATTCCAAAAAAATCTCCAAATAAAAAGCCAGACAATTTTTCAAATGAAAATAATCATTAAGGTCACCTTCACAAAACTCCAGGTTAAGTTCTACATCCAACAATAATATTCAACAACCCTGAGAATCCACCCCTAGTTCTTTTAACGAAAACATTCCAAGAAGTGGACTTGTGAACTCAACCTAGAGTTTTCTGAAGTTGATCTAAGTGATTATTTTCATTTAAAACATTTTCTGGCTTCACAGAGGTTCCTCTCACAGTGGGTAGTTTTTGACGGTTGAAGTTTTTTGCACAAATTTGAAAAAATTAAGACGAAAAGATTAGGCTCGCAGAAAGTTGATTTTGGACAATGTCGTGGCTGACGAGCAAAGTATTTCGCTGGACCCTGCATGATGCTTGCTTCACAGAGGGTAGCTTTTAGGGGTTGAAGTTGATTGCATAAATTTGAAAAAATTAAGAAGAAAATAATGCACCCATATAAAGTTCATTTTGGACAATGTCGGGGCTGGTGAAATATTTCGCTAGCCCCGCCATGATTTTTGCCGCAATGGATGTAGTTTTTGAGGGTTGAAGTTTGTTGCACAAATTTAAGCAAATCAAGGCGAAAATATTAGGCCCATATAAAGTTGATTTTGGATAATTTCGGGGCTGGCGAAATATTTCACTGGTCCCGCCACGATTTTTGTTGCATAGGGGGTAGATTTTGAGGGTTGAAGTTTGTTGTCAGAATTAAAACAAATTAGGACGAAAATAATGTGCCCATATACAGTTGATTTTGGACCATGTCGGGGCTGGCGAAATATTTCTCTGGCCCCGCCCCATGGCGTTTACTACATAGGGGGTAGTTCTTAAGGGTTGAAGTTTGTTGCAAAAATTTAAACAAATTGAGACGAAAAGATTAGGCCCATATATAGTTCATTTTGGACAATGTCGTGGCTGGCTGGCGAAATATTTCGCTGGACCGGTTATGTCGTTTGCCTCACAGGGGGTAGTCTTTAGGGGTTGAAGTTGGCTGCAGAAATTTCAACAAATTAAGGCAAAAATAATGCGCCCATATCAAGTTTATTTGGATAATATCGGGGCCAACGAAATATTTCGCTGGCCCCGCCAGTGCTTTTTTGAGAAATCAGGTACTTCCGGTGTTGCACAAATTCTAATTTTGGTTGAACAAATTTGAACAAATTCTGTACTAAATATTTGGCCCCAGAAAAGGGTAAATTTGCGTGGGTGGTGGGGCCAGCGAAATCATCCTTGTGCTGACCGCCTGCTCCCAATTTTATTGCATCGCTTAGCCTATTGTCATCCTCATCAAAAATAGATTTTAATAACTCTTCAAACAAATTAAATGGTATGACTGAATTCGTAGTAAATTCCGAAAATTTTCAGATTTTTTCCCGTCTTTGTATCACACGCAGAATCAGAGAAAGGCGCTCCAAATGTAAACAATTTCACATGTCCATATATTTAAATTTTACAATTTGGGGCCATGCTATCACTTTAGTACAACTTCAAAGAATGATTACACCAATATTGATACATTTATGTCCTTTTCAGAAAGAGTTACATCAATTCAAAGCGAGCTAATTGAACAATTATCCAAATTCTTTATCAATTTAAATAATTTATCGATCATTTCAAATATACTTGTATTTAGAAAGTAGTTAAGTATAGTTTTTTTGCAGGAATTTTTTCACTAAAACTAATTTCCTCCATGAAAAATCACTATTTGTTGTAACGCGATAAAATTACTTCTAACAAAAGTTCTGTTATCTTGCAAATTATTTAATCGTAAAATGTGTATTTCCGTTGGTACTTTCAAAAGAGTGTTACTTTTGTGTCATTTATAAAATAGTCTTTGGTTATTGATAAAACTATTTGTTGCCATTTATTTGACACATTATTTGATTTTGTGCAATAGATACTTCGTCGGAGCGAGAAAATGTTGCAACAACTATCGTTTCTGACGAACTTGTCTAACAAGAGAAGGATAACATTTTTGAAATTTCTAATTTTTAATGTTACATTTATAAAAAAAATAATTAGTTGCGAATATCTCGAGAACGGCACATTTGTCAGAGATCTGCTACACAGTTTTGGATTCTGGAGATCATTTCACATACGAATCAACAAAAAAATCGAATGGACCTCGTCCATCCGACTTAAATGGGGTTGGCGTCTGGACTAAATGACCACGAGGAACTGATGCAATTCATGAAAAAAATCGCTGAACCAACATAGAACACTAATGAAAGAAGATTTCAATGATTTCAAAGGCACAGGAGAAAAACTGACTAACAAAACGCACACAATCACCTCGCAAGTCAATCAAATCGACCTGAGAGTATAGGACATGGAAATAAAAATTGATGAAACTTTTGCAAATATGTATTACCTGGAAGAGATTGTCGATAAAGTATCTCCCCGAATAACACAGAGTGTATCGAAATGTGTGAAAGAGCTGACTAAGAGGAGCACATGGAGAAAAAATGTCATGATTTTTTGGTTTACAGGAGAACCCCACAAATACAGCTGGAAGCTCTACTACTGAAGATCTAAGTAAGTATAGCTTAGTTACTACTATCTGCTCGCAAATTGATGAAATTCAAAATGTGGCAGGTGCCCATATAAAAAAAGTTGGTAAAATGTCCCAGAATCTAACTGCCCCGAGACCAGTAAAAATCATATTTTCATCCGAAGAAGCTCCTAAAAAACTGCTCAAAGCATTCTTTCAAATACGAAAGGATCCGAAAAAAATTGAAGAACACCCACAATATGAGACGAGCAAACCTTAAGATTGGTTACAGAAACGGAGTCCCACCATCCTGTCAAAGATGATAAACATAGAAATGAGCTCTTAGCACACGTATACAATCGTTCATCTGCTTACGTGAGTACGACATAATTTTGTCAATCGAAACTTGGCTTCGAGATAATTTATCATCTATTGAATTATATGATAGTAATTACTATGATTGTTATAGGAATAACAGACAGGGCTCGATTGGTCGGGGGGGGGGGGGGGATACTCATAGCCATAGATAACAATTTCAAATCATGCCAAATAAACATGCATCCTCTCCAAAACGAAGTTCTGGCTGTCAGTGCAATCGTTGCAAAGATATTAATGTAACGCTCCAATAATCTATATCATAGTGCTCCATGTGCCCCCTTCACTAAATCTAGAAAACTTGAACTTAGTTCTTTAAACACTTTCAAGCATATATGAATTATATGCTTGACACAAAAGACGAAAAAAAAATGAAGAGACAACAGAATTTCAACCAAAAAAGAGCTACAATTTTGACATTATTCATTTTTTGATAGGATGCGTAGTTTTGGTTTTATTCCTAAAAAACAACATTAAAAATAAAAAAATTAAATTTTGGACAAACGACACAAACTATGAACAAAGTTATTAGGCAAAAGTTTCATATCCAAAAAGAAAGCTAACAATTTGTCATCAATAAGTTTTTGATAGGATGCGTAGTTTTTGTTTTATTCGTAAAAAATATCATTAAAAATAACAAAAATATGCATATTCTTGTTACGCGCTGCGCTTCGTTATCGTACATTCAATGCGTGCATTTTTCCATATATCATAAATATTGTAACTCAAATCGATAGCTGTGATTTAAACTCTTGATGGAATAGTCATAAATTGCAAGTGAAATTGTTATTTAATTTGTTTTTAAAGACGGTTATCAAAGCATCTGCGGCTTTAACGATTACATTCTCATTGCGACAATCGCGCTCGATAAATAGGTTATACAGACGGTTGTCTTTAAAAAATAAAACTATGTAGACAAAATGGAACGGAATATAAGAAGTAGGTTTTTCTTTTATTTACTAAACAAAGACATTAAGCTATAGGCTTTTATTCCGTTCGTTAAAAATCAAGTTCTATGTCAATGCTAAAGGATTAGTACCTAGTAAGTTTGAAAAAGATGTTAAAAGTCATTTCACTGAGTTTTAAAAACCCAATCTAGCTAATCTACTTGATTATTAATTATATATAGATTTTTTTTCTATTTTTTGAAAATTTTCGAAATGTTGAAAAGCATATAACTTTTCAAATTTTTATTGAAATTAAAAATACCATTAGTATTATTTGCAATTCTTTTTATCATGTACTAGAAACTTTGACAAAAATGTCTAAAACTCTTAAAAAAATATTGTTTTGAATTTTGAAAATGCTGTAACTTTTTGAATTTTGGGCAAATCGGAAAATTTCACTTTGATAATTCTGAAATATCTTTGATATCGAAATGAAAAATGCCTTGAGAATAATTTGCAAGTCTTTTTGCCTTGTACCAGAAACTTGGACAAAAATTTCTAATAGTCTAAAAATTTTTGTTTTATAAATTTGGAAAATGCTTTGAATTTTTGAATTTTGGTTCAAAATATCTGATGAACGAACTTGACCTTCAGTTTGGGATCCTCAAAATAGTATATCAAAGGCTAAGTCGATTGGACAAATCCTTCAAAAGTTAACGTGGCTGCAACATTCAGGTAATCACACAGACATTCCATACAGACATATAGACATACAGGCAGCCACCGACAAAATTTTATGATTTTTGGACACTGTGAGAGCCGAAACGTAAAGATTCCTTAAAAAGTAGAGATCGAAAATTTGGACGATGGTATTACACTCTCATGAATGAGAATGTAATAAAAATTAAATTGTGGACAAACGACACGAACTATGAAAAAAATGAATAAACAAAAGTTGTTCGCCCAAAAAGAGTCAACAAATTTGTTATTAATAATCTTTAGATAGGACGAGTAGATTTTATTCCAATAGTAAAAAATAAAATTAAAAATAGAAAAAATAAAATTTGTGGAAAAACGACACAAGAGACGAAAAAAAAGAGAAAACAAAAGTTGTTAAACTGAAAAAGATCTACAAATTTGTTATAAACTCTTCTTATGAAAACATATTAAAAACAAAAAAATTACCTTTTTGAAAAACGGACACAAGCTACAATAACATTTTATTTTACAAAATTTGTCGTCTAAATTACATCTACAAATTTGTTCAAAACCACTGTACACTAGAATGCGTACTTTTAGTTTGAATTGTAAAAAATATCATTGAAAATACACAAAGTAAATTTATGGAAGAAGGAAGTGATGAGAATGTGTTCGTTAAAGCCGAAGGAGCTTTAACAAAAAATAATTTACAATCACCAAATTACAGTTGTCGATGCTTTGACCTTTAAGTTAAACAGTTCTGTGCCCAAATATGGGGGAAATATAATGACCGATTTTTGTTTAAATTGCAATATAAAATTGAATTACAATGATTTTTTATTCGCAAAAGTAGCTTTATATTACTGTATTTAACTATTTTGTTGATTTTTTTTAAATAAGTTTTTTTTTTACTCAAATTTTAACTTATTTATTTTTGATAATAGATTTAATACTTTCACGATGATTCATTATGATAAATTTAAATTTAAAGCTATTTCAGGTTTCCACCGTGTGCAACTTTCGTACTTTATTTTTGGTTGAACATTATCGTGTGCAAGTTTCGTACTTTATTTTTGGTTGAACATTATCGTGTGCAAGTTTCGTACTTTATTTTTGGTTGAACATTGATCGCTTTCAGTTGAAAATTGATATTTTTTATTAAAAATTTGTTCTTTTTGGTATAAAATTAATCTTCTTAACTGAAAATTCATATTTTTCCTTCAAAATTCAACAGTTTGACTAAAAAATGTTTTTTAGTTGAAAATTCAACTTATCTTGAAAACTCGTCATTTTTGGTTCAATTCAACTGTTTTTTATTAAAAATTACTTTCTTTTTTGGTTGAAATACAACTACTACATTTTTTGTTCAGAATTTATCTTTTTGGGAATGAAAATTTAATTGAAGTTAAACTCTTTTCTAAAAAATTAATTTTTTGTGGTAAAATATTCGTCAGTTAAATTGAAAATTTATCTCTTGCGTTGAAAAATTATGCATCTTGTTGAAAATTTGTTTTCTATTGCCAAATTTAACTGTTTTCGATCAAAAATTAAAAACTGTTTTGGTTAAAATTTTTTTAGTTTAGAATTCATCTTTTTTGAAATGAACATTCAATTATTTGGTAGAAAGTTGAACTCTCATGTTAAAAATTAATTTTTTCGGTTGAAAATTCATCATTTTAATTTAAAAATATATCCTTTTGGTTGAAAAATGAGCTATTTTTTTTAAAATGATTTTTCCCTTTGGTTGAACATTAATTTTTTTAACTAAAAGTTAACTTTTCAATTTTTGGGTGATTCAAGTTAAAAATTCATCTTTCTGGTTAGAAATTAATCTTTTTGGTAGAAAATTGAAGACTTTTGTTAAATATTTAATTATTTTAGTTAATGAATCAACACTTTAATTCAAACCTTAACTTTTATTTTAAAATTCGACTATTCCAGTTAAAGATTCATTTTTTTAGTTTTTTTTATTGAAAATTTGTTTAAAACTTAAAATGTAACTATTTCAATTGAGTATTCCATAATTTTAGTTGAAAATTAATTTTTCTTTCACTTAAAAATTAAAAATTCCATTTTTAGTTAAAAATTTATTTCTTTAGTTGAAAATTCATGTATTTCGTTCGAAATTCTTCTTTTTTGGTAGAAATTCAACCATTCCAGTTAAAGATTCATAATTTTATTTGAAAAATCAACTGTTTGGTTGATATTCGGTGTTTTTTAGTTGAAAATTCAACTATTTGGTTCAGAATTCATGTAGGTATGTTGTTGAAAAATTATGTTTTCGGTAAAAATTAATCTTTTTATTACCAAATTTTTATTATTTATTATTATTTATTTATATTTATTTATTATTTTATTATTATTATTATTATTATTTATTACCAAAAGGTTAAGTTAGCTCATTTTAAGTTGAAAATTTACAAAATAATATGAGAACAATCATAATGAACCATTTTTTGTGAATCAAGGAATCTCAAAAACAACGAGACCCAATGAAAATAGGTCCTGATTCACATGAATCTAATATCTTCTACAGAAAAATGATGAGAATGTAAGAAAAATGTTATCATCGAATTTGTAGACAAAATTTTTGCGGGTGCAATGTGTTCTTAAAGTATTAGTAAAGAGATTAGAAATAGGACAAAAATTTAAAACCTGTATCTGAAGCTGAAGGTAATCGTATAAGCATGTTTTAAAACAAAATTATTTTTATGAATTCAAATTTTGAAATTTCACGAATAATAATATTCTCAACAGTTTTGTGAAACCTATTTATGTTTTGAAAATAAACATGTATATAATATAGTAGGCGATATATCAAATGAATAAATGAATCAAAATACAAATAAGATTCAATTGATAGTAGTATATAAGTGATTTATTTTTCGGAAATATTACAGCATTGGCATCGGCTTTAAAGTTGACTTTAAAAACAAGATAGGAGTGAGTGTCGGACACAAAAGTTATACTTTGTATTTTCGTTTCACAAAAGTTTTTCAATTAGTTTGTTGTAAAATATATATTTTTTTTATATATTAATGATGTTCATTTTTATGTTGATCTTTATGTTCAGATGCACATGATGGTATTTATGATGTACAGTCATTTTTATTTACGGGTAGGCGGTGTAACTGTTTCAGCTCTTCCAGGTTTGACAGCTGTTTCAGCTATTTTAGCATTTCCAGAGTATGGACCAGGTTTATAATAATGATGATATTCAGTAGGTCTACCATATTTGTTGTCTCCATATAATCGTTTTTTAAATTTATTTCGTTTACGACGGGCATGTAATCCGTATCCTAATCCTCCTAATCCTGCTGCTGCTGCCAATGATCCTACAATAAAGTCGTTATCTACTGATATCTCTCCGGCAACGTCTGGAAAAGATAAAATCAAATTAACCATTAGATTTTAAAAAAATGTCTGGTTAATAATCTGTCTCCGTTCAATAGAATAGAGACATCATCTTCGGGCGCAGACTAACGTCGGATTAAATTGGTCAGAAAATTGATTGATTGGTGCAATCGCCCATCCATTAACAGAACAAAGTACTATCAAGGTGATAAGATTTCTTTCTCGATGTAATTTTTCTGCACGTTTTGTGAAAATAACATCAGCCTACTGCATATTTTTAAGGAGCGTTCACATATTATGTAACGTTATTTTCGACCTCCCCACCCCTGTAAGAGACCATAACATTTCCTTCGACCCCCCCCCCCTTGAGAACAGTTACGTAACATTTTTTGTATAATGTTTAAAAACATAATAGACGTTTTCTAAATAAAATAAGGGTTTTTTAAGATGAAGTGCTGTATAGAAATGAATGAAACAATATTTTTATGTGATACTGAATGCGTTTCTAATATTTTTTAGTCACATTAAGAATGAAATGACTCACAAGAAAATAAGTATTATCAGTTTGTTTTCAAACTTACATACATTTCATAAGAATCTTGAGAAAATTTAAAAAGATTTTCGAATATTTCAGATGTGTCAAAAAAGAATCTAGAAGATTAGAAAAAAACTATTTTAGAGGATTTTACAGAATATTAGGAAAGGTTAGAGCATTCTTAAAAGTTATTTAGGATTTTTAGAAGTTTGGAAGAAATAACAAATATTTGATAAATTTTCGGATATGCTGCTAAGTTTTAAAATGTTTTAATTCTATTCAAAATCTCTTAAACTCCTGACAATATTTTTAACTGACTCGAATTTTCCTTGAATTTTGAATAATCATTCAAAAAAAAAAAAAAAATTGCCTCAAAATCTTCCAAATTTGCTTAGGAATTTTAAGAAAATTTGTTCATTCACTTGAAACCTTTCAAAATTCTTTTGAAGCTTCTAAAGTTTTGGTTTAAAACCTTAAAAAAAATTATATTTTCCTAAACCTTTTACAGCCTAAAATTCTTGTTCAATCTCTTTAAATCTACTCAATATTTCTTGCGTTCACTCGATTTTTTAATTCTACCTTTTTAATTTTCTCTGAAAGTTTATTTTTCAAAATAAAAGAGCATAAAAAGTTTTTCCATAATTCTTAAGAAAATTCTTTTTTTAATCCTTTCATTATTTTTAAACCTTCTAATATTTTGAAGTTATTCAAATTTTTCGTGACATTTGTTTCTAAATTCTGGAAAATTAAGAAAATTGTCTCAAAATCTTTCAGATTCTTCTTTGATAATTTTAGAAATCTTTTGAAATCTTGTTAAATATGCTCTTAAAATTAATTTTTCAAAATAAAATATCATTTTCATTTTTCCTAGAAAGCTAAAGAATTTTATTCATTTTTTTAATGCCTGACAAAATTCCTAAAATATCTTATCAGTTTTGATCATTTTTGAATCGTTTCAAAACACCTAATTACCTCTTACACTTACTCAAATTTGTTCTAAAATTATGTATTATGTCAAAACTTTGCTTTAAAATCTTTAACGCTCTTTTTCAAAACTTTAGTAAATAACTTCAAAGGTTTTGTAATCTTTTTCAATTTTCTCTTAGAATTCATTGAGAAAAAAAAAATTTGAAATTGTTCCATGAATCTTGAGATTATTTTCGTCATTCTCTTGACGCCCTGCAAAATGGAGTTTACATACCTAAAATTCTTTTAAGTCCTGCAAAATTAAAAGAATTATCTTAAGTTCTTCTGTATACTTTTTCTACATATTTTGAAACCTTGAAAACTTAAAATTATTTTTTAAAAATTAAAGCTTAACCATTCAAAATTTGCCCAGAAATCTTTCAACAAATTTTACCTCTACTTCCAAAATTATTAAAAAGCTTCTAAATTTTTCTTCTAATTCTTCGAAATAAGTTTTTCTTATAATTTAATTTTTTCCCCTAATACCCACGCCGGAATTTTCGACTTGCACGTTCGTTCAGAAGAATCTAAGTTGATCTTCACTCGATTTATGACGTCACAGCGAAGTAATGTGGCATTTAGTCCTCTAGAGAACTAAGTTATCCCATGGGCATCCCCAATCCACTCCTTCTCCCTGAAACTGCGCATCACAACTTAGATTCTTTTGAACGAATATGATTGCTCGTTCCGGCGCGGTGATTGGGGAAAGTATCATGTTGGTAATCGACGCTGTATCCCGCTTATTGTGCGATCTACTATTATCTCTCAGAAAATGTAAAAGAGCTTAAAAATTATAGTGTGGTAGCAAAATATTGAGAATAGAATTATTTCCCAATATTAAACAATCACTTACAATTTAAATGTTCTCTTCTATCAATAATGTTTAGAAATATTTATAAATAAATGTTATGATGAAGTAAAGTTATTTATTGGGAAATTTCAAAATACAAAATTGATGGTGCAGAAAATTCATGAATCTTTATTAATTAGGTATTTTCACTTCAACCACCAGCTAGCTTCACTTCGTTGAGTGCTGAGGGGAAAACAATGGATCAAATGCATGGGATTCGGTCCATTTTTGCCCTATTCCCTTCGTGAAAACTAATTTTTTCTATATAAGTGTATTCGCAAAATAGTTTGTATTTTTTGATAACTAATTAATAAAATAATAAAATGATAATAATCATTATTCATTACGAAGATAATACAAAAATAAAGTTTTGTCCCATGCATTTGATCCATTGTTTTCCCCTCAGCACTCAACGAAGTGAAGTTAGCTGGTGGTTGAAGTGAAAAAACCTGACAGATAAGCAACCTGAAAACAGTCACCAAAACTTATATTCACGTACACGGTGAGCCTCAAATAACTTCAACCTAAACTTCTTACTCAACGCAAATTCCTTGTAGGATTTAATTATTTGATGTTGCCTGAATATTTCATGTGATAAATGAAAAAAATCGATGGAGGCCTCTTTTGAAAGCACAAAGTTTGATTTTTTGAGACGATTTTTTTGTGATAAAAATTTTAACTTTATGTTGGCTCTTATACATGAAATACGTAGTAAAAAAGTTCATGTAAACTTTTGTGTCAAACAAAAACTGGGTCTTCTAAAGAGGTTTTTGCAGCCCTACTTGCGCTACAAAAACATCTATAGAATACCCAGTTTTCGTTTGCCTCAAAAGTTTATAGGAACTTTTCTACAACATATTTTATGTATCAAAGCGGAAACATAATTAAAATTTTGTATTAAAAAAAAAGGAACCGATCGATTTTTTTCATTTTTCACTTAAAATATTCAGGCAACATCGGAGAATTATATCCTGCAAAGAACTGGCGTTGAGTAAGAAGTTCAAGTTGGCGTTGATTGAGGCTCACCGTCCTCAGTGTCGCAACCAATCAGGTTTTCGACAACAATGTGTTTTATATTTTCGAGATATTTAGTAACCTCGCTTTTGGGGGGGGGAAATTGAAAATGTTACGTACTCGAGTCAAAAATACCCCCCCACCACATAACAGATCGTAATTAAACAAGAACCCCCTCCCCTTCTAATGTTACATAATATGTGAATGTTCTCTTATTAAAAACTTGCTAGAATAGCATTCGAATACTACCTAAAGTCGCAGAAAAAAGTGGGGGTCCCTCACTTCTTTTGATGGCAGCTCGCTCAAAAAATAATCTCTAAATTGTTTAATAAAAAGAATCTAAAAGCCTAAGGTCTTCTGAATTCAACCATATGATCACTTTAATCCTGAAAAAAATGTCAATAGTTAGAGGGCAAAAAATCGCGAAAAAACAGGTTTTTCCGGCCTCCGTTTTCAATAGTTGAATTTCACATGTTCCCAGAACGAGGTCGACGTGAGGAAAAATCTGAACAAATTCCTAGATATTCTCACAACATTCTCTAATGCGATAAATTATTCGAAATTCTGAAATATTCAATAATTTACTTTTTACTAGGAATTATTGAAAAGTACTTTATCTTGAGCACAAATGAAGATAGGAAGTCTCCTGATGGCTCCACGAGCGCAGTTTTGTGATGCGCGTGCAGTACAATAATTATGATAAAATCATTCTTACTCAAGAAATATCATTTGGAATATTTCTGAGGCGGCTCTGCTTCCTTGACTCTCATCTGTTGATTAGTTAGCTTGCTTCTGGAGTTACTTTTGTCATCGAAAGGCTACTTTTTTTCTACCACTTTTCCTGCTGTGCCTTCAACGTGGCAAGACTGATTAAGTTCAAAAATATTCAAAAATGATATTCTTGCATAAGAGCTATTTTATAATAAAGTTAATTATTTAACTGCACTCGCATCATAAAACTGCGCATGTGGAGACATCAAACGACTGTGTGCCTTCATTTGTTCTTAAGATAAAGTATTTGTAAATAAATCCCCGTAAAAAGTCAATTATTGAATATTTCAGAATTTTGAATATTGTATTACATTAACCTTTAGACGGACGGAAAGCCGATATATCGGCTCTAGAGGAAAATCAGTATTTTTCTGTAAGAAACATGACCCCGGGGGTTTTTGGGGTCGCTGATCGCAAATCTGCGGACAGATTTGAAAAATTCACGTCAGGGGTTCCCTAACCCCTACCCAAAATGCCCCAATTTTTCGATATTCCAGAAACTCGGTGAAAACATGACCCCAGTGTTTTTTAGGGTCGCTGATCACGAATCTGGGGTCAAGATCAGCGATCCCAAAAACCCCGGGGTCACGTTTTCATCGAGTTTCAGAAATTTAAAAAAATTGGGGCATTTGGTGGAGAGATGGGGGACTACTGACGTACATTTTTCAAATCTAACCCCAGATTCGTGATCAGCGACCTCAAAAACCCCCGTGGTCATGTTTTCACCGAGTTTCGGTAATATCAAAAAGTTTTATAATTCAAAAGTTTTTGTTTGCCTTATTCAGCCTGGAAGCCGATATATCGGCTGCCCAGCCGACACAAATTTGGGCCCGAATTCGGGCACTTTTAAAGGGCGGTTTAATATCTCAATTCCCGGCCGTCTAAAGGTTAAACAATGTTGTAAGAATATCTCAGAATTTATTCAGATTTTTCCTAACATTGGCCTCGTTCTGGGAATATTTGAAAGTCGACCCTTGAAAAAGGAGGCCAAAAAATTCTATCTTTGGGATGTTTTGTCCTCTAATTATTGAAAAAAAATTTTTAGGAGAAAAGTGATCATATAATTAAATTCGAAATACTTTAAGTTCTTAGACCAAATGACGAGGTTCCATCTCAGAAAACCCAAATTCCGATTGAAAATTCTTGTTTTTCAGACAAAAATTCCAAACAAAATTTTTTTTTTCATACTTACATGGACATTCTTTTTGGACATCTACGCATAGAAAATCTAGCATTACTAAGGATATCTAAATTCCCCCTTCCACAGGAGATCGACAGACACTTAATCTCTAGCTCAACCTCAAATAGCCCATTTACCGTAGATATCCCAAATCTCAATAAACCTACTACCATTGGTTATTATTTTAAAAATATTATTCTGTGATTATTTTTCAGGGCATATTTATGGAAGAAATAATAGAATGAAAACAATGAAATGAAATAAAATAAAGATATACATATTAGGATGGTTCACAAAAAATGTGTTTTTATTTTTCTGCGGCCGTATTGTAACATTTTGTTTCTCTGCACAGAAAAACGCTGATAATCAATTTATTGCAGCTCAAATTTTGACGATCTCAAAATGAAAATTTTCAGTCTCATATTTGCACCCTCGAGCATAGGTGCACATCTAGGGAAAAATCATTGTTTGTCGTTAGCACACTAATTTGTGCATTTTACTTCTATTTAAAGTCCAATCTGAATGGAATTTGAGTTTCAATGGTGCTTGATGCCGCTGTTTTTATATTTGAAATCTAAATTTAAAAAAAAAGAAATAATAAAGAGGCAGCTCCAACCGGTTCGAACATTTCAGAGGTTTCGTTCTTGTTTTTTTCTTACTATACAATAGGCAGGGAGTTAAATAGTTTTAAAAAACCGCACATTATCGCGTTTTGTATTGTGTCAGTGATTATTTGAAACAAATATATTTTCTTAATCAGGAACGAGGGGAATAAATAACAAACTGAGTGATCAAAGAAGTATATTTTATTTTTTTTAGCTTTTTTGCTCTCTGAACCAAAATTTGCAACATTTTACTAATTTCTAGTGACATTTTACAGAATTAATCAGCGAAAATTAAGCCACTAAAAGTTAGTATAAAATTTAAAAAAAAAGTTAATTATTTTGTTGAAAATTTAATATTTTCTTATTAAGTCATGGTTTTTCGTTAAAAATTCATCTTTTATGGTTGAGAGTTGATTATTTATATTTAATTGAAGAGGACATATTTTGAAGAATTTGAATTTCCTTATGCCTACTATTAATTGAAAATTGAAAAAATTTAGTTATTAGTTATTTTAGTTTTTTTTTTTTTGAAAATTCGACTATTTTGTTAGTCATCTTTATTTGGCCAAAAATTCAACTACTTTGTTAAAACTTCATCATTTTGACTTGAAAATTGAACTTTTTGGTTGGAGTTTGATTTTTTTATTTAAAAATCGGATCATTTGGTCGAGGATTCATCTTCGTAAGACGAAAATTAAACTTTTTTGTTGAAAATGCGTGCTCTTTGTTTTGATGTTCAATTATTTGGTTGCAATAGCAATTGTTTGGTTGATATTGAATGAAATGAGAAATTAAATCACATATTTTAATTGAAAACAACTGTTTGTTTAAAATAGAAGAATGTTCAGTGAAATCGTAAAATTTTTAACCAAAAACGATTAATTCTGAACCAAAAATATAACAGTAGACTTTTCAATCTAAAAGAATTAATACTGAACCACGAAATATGAATTTTCTACGCAAAGATGAATTTTCAATCCAAAAAGTCGAACTTTCTATCGAAATATACGAATGTTCAACATAAAAGTAGCATTTTCGACCAAAAAGATGACTTTTTAGAAGAGCAGTTCAAATTTCAAGAAAATAATTAAATTTTCGATAAAATAGTTGAATTTGTTACAAAAGAGATAAATTCTAAATCAAAAATATAATAGAAGACTTTTAAAATTAAAAGACAAAAGATCGAACTTTCTGTCAAAATAGACGAATGTTCAATAAAGCAGCTGCATTTTTTACCACAAAAGATGTCGTTTTAGGAAAATAATTTAAATTTCAAGAAAATAGTTAAATTTCCATTAAAATGGTTGAATTTGTAACTAAAAGAGATAAATTTCGGGTCAAAAATATAATAGTATACTTTTCAAATTGAAAGGCAAATTTTTAATTCAAAAGATCGAACTTTCTGTCGAAATAGACTGTTCAACAAAACAGTGGAATTTTCTACCAGAAGTCGTACTCTTTTTAATTCAAAACGGAATAAGGATGAAATACTTTGCTATTTAATTATTTAGTCTTCTCGCACGTTTATTCTTATAGAATAAAATTAATACCAATTTTTCAAAGAAACATGCTTTTGGAATTGAAAGCGGAGAAATTTCATGTTTGAAACGACCACTTGGTTTTAATGGCGAAACTGAAAGCGTCGCGTATAAATTGAAAAGAATTGTGGAAATTGAAATCAAATAATCTAAAAAAAGTTCATGGAAATTTATAAATTGTTATAAATTCTCCGGAAACTTATGAAACTTACAGAAGTTCGTAAAATTTTCGGATTCGGAAATTTATTAAAATTAATGAAATTTTCTGAAAATATATAGAAATTTTGAAAGGTTGTGAAACTTTCGGAAATTTATGGACATTTTCGAGAAGTGTATGAAGGTTTGTTGACATTCATGGAAGGCTAATTATAAAACTTTCAAAATTTTGAAACCTATTAAATGTATTGAAACATCAGTTTTCGGAATATTTTCGGGAACTTTTGAAATATATACACATTTTCTCATATATTGCCAATTTGCTCAAAGCTGGTGACCTTCTCAGCATACAACGCCAACAAACTATGACTCTCTGGGTTCTAGTTCTGTCTCTCTTTTCGATTTTCAAAATTGTTTTCGTTTGTATATTTTTCTTATTATTTGTGTCAAGCAACGAAATGCTTCACACAAACAAATAAATTTACTTCAGACTGTATATAATAATTAAAAAAAGGTTATAAAAATGGAAAACCTGAAAAATAGAAATGTTTAGTAAAATAACGCGATGTTCTCACATTCTTAACTATATATATATAACTATATGTAACTACTATATATAATAGATAAATATGAATTATAAATTAATTATGCATATTTAAAGTACCCGAATGCTAATTTTCAACAAAGTGCTGTTTTTGATTTTAAATATTTTTTTGGTTGTATATTTTCCTTATTTTCTATAGAAAGTTTCAATTATTTAGGAAACTTTTTGAGAATTATTTGCCTAAGGAAGGTTATTTTGATTGTATATCGTTTTCCTTATGTACAAAATACTTCGAGGTCTCTCTAAATCTAAATCAAAATTAATAAAATCTTACAGACTCGATTAGCCAAAAGTGAACTACTACTTGCTTGATACAAATAAATAAATTCACTGAGGACTGTTCATAATGATTAAAAAAAGATGATTCAAATGGAAAACGTAAAAAATAGAAAATTTTAATAAAACGACGCGATGGTATGACATTATTGACAATGTTCACACAATAAGTAGGTCATATTCTGAAATTGTAAACGTGACGCTCATCTCCAATTCAAAAACATTTCCTTCTGATTGTTTAAACAAAGGTAAGAGAAAATGGAATTTTTCACAATGTCAAAATGACAATGAGTCAATGGGCTGTAAATCCATTATACACATTCAGAGTCTTCAAGCGCTAATTTTCGACAGAGTTCTGTTTTCGATTTTCAAAATGTGTTTCGGTTGTACATTTGTCTAATTCTCCATAGAAAATTGAAATTATATAGCAAACTTGTTGAAAATGATTTGTCTTGAATAAGGATGAACTCAAGTGTCTGAAGAAGTTTATTTTCATTTTATACCTTTTTTTCTTACGCAAAAGATATTTTATTGCCCCTCTGAATCAAAATTTTTGAAACTTAACTAATCACGAGTGAAATTTTACAAATTAGCAAAAATTGCGCCACTAAAGATGAGTAAAAATTTCTAATTTGATCAGTCAAGATATTCCCGAATTCAATATTGAAAAACAACTAACTGCTTGGTTAAAAATATATCAGCTTATTTAGGACTGTGCAGAATAATGTTAAAAACTTATAAAGATGGAAAACATAAAAAATAGAAAAGTTTAATCAAACGACGCCATGGTGTAACATTTTTATTTCTTTTCAAACAATAAAAAGATCATATTGAGAAATTGTTTACGTGACCTAGTCTGTTCTTACTTTAAAAATATTGTCTTCTGATTGTCTGCAAAAAGATAAGAGAAATAAGAATTTTTAAAATTAAAATGGATCAATGGGTTACAACTTAATTATGCATATTCATTCAACATTTTTCTAGTGTTCCATAGAAAATTTAAATTATTCAAGGGAGCGTGGATTTATGAAAAATATATGAATATATGAATAAATAATGGCCCATCGTACAAGAAATTGTCACTAGAGTAAAAAGTTTCATCTTGCGTCAAAGATGAATATAAATTTTAAAAAAATTGATTCTGGTCATTGATGGTTTCATTTATGAAAATTGTTATACACAATGAATCAAGAAATTTTACAAAGAATAAACAATTTTATCAATATTAGGTATAGGTTTCGCAACAGTTTTAGGGAAAATTATGACACTGGTTAGCCTATCTGATTTTTTATTAACAAATGAAATGTCAAGACGATTGTTCCTCTTAAAAAATAGCAATTTTTTTAACAACGATTTACGAAGAGACGTTTTCATTCGATCGGAAGATTTCTTTTTGTTCTCAAGAGATCTAACCTCGATGTGGATAATGTACAAGTTAAAAATTCTTCTGAGCAATAGATTCTGTGGTATAACTGTGCAAACATGTTAAATTTGTTAAAAAGTTATTTGTTTGTAACGCTGTGAATTGCAAACGACTTTTACTACAAAAGAACTGAGGGAGACAAAAAAGTTTCATTTTTGCTTAGAGATGCTCAGAATGATTTTATCAAAATTGTTTGTTAATCAATAATGAAACTGTGAGAAAAATGGTTTAAACAAAAATTTACCAGGATTTCGGAAAAATGACGAAGATATTCGTTATCAGAAGACTTTTGTAACCTTTAATCCTCAAACAACAACAAGAAAACGTATTTCCAACAAAATATTAAAATTTTCAACCAAAGAGAGGAAATTTTGACTAAACTGATGAATCTTCAACTGAAAAATGGATTTTTAACAAAGTAGTTCAACTTTGAAAGAAGTAGTTGAATTTTCAACTAAAATTATGAATCTTCAAAAACAATTAAATGAATATTCAACAAAAGAGTTTTTAACAAGAGAATTTCCGAAAAAAGACGTGAATTTTTAACAAAATAGTTGAATTTCTAACTAGAAAATCCAGTTTTTAAAATAAAAATATAAATTTTAAAACCCAAAATAGAATAGCTACAATTTCTGTGAAAAAATTTATTCTTGACAAGAACAAAAAACGCATTTTCAATCAAATATTCAACATTACAACCAAAGACATGAATTTTTGACTAAAGTGATAGATCTTCAACAAAAAAATTAAGTTTTAAAAAAGCAGTTCTACTTTCAGCCAAGAAAGATTAATTCTCAACCAAAAATTTAATAGTTGATCAGTTAGCCTATAAATATGTAAATTGAAATAAAAAAAAGTATAATTTAATGAAAAAATACAAATTTTCAAGAAAATAGTCGAAAACATAACCAAAACACATTTATTTTCAACAAAACAGTTGCATTTTGAACTAAAAATGATGAAATTTCTACCAAAATAGTTTAATTGTGACCCAGAAAGAAAAATATTGAACAAATAGTTCAATGTTTAACCAAAGAGAATTGCTGGAAAAAAATGTTGGCGTTTATGCCCTTTTTCTGTGCCAAATGTTAGCGTTTATGCCCTTTTGTACGTCGGACGGACGGACAGCCGACCGAAACCATAAGAGTTTCAGCCCGGGGCTACGAAACCTTAAAAAGACAAATTTTCAACCAAACAATTGAATTTTCTTCCAAACAGTAGAATTTTGAACGAATTTTTTATTTACTTATACTTTTTTTCATATCAGTTAATTTTTCTGGTATCCAGGTTTGAAATATTTCATCACAACTCTACTATATATGTTTAATACGTTTAATGCGTGCATTTCAACTACATTTTTTCAACTATCATAAATATTTTAACTTAAATCGAAAACTGTGATTAACACCCCTGCAATATTACAGTCATAAATTTGAACTCACTGATATAAGGAGGACAAATGTTTTTCAATATGTTGATAAAAAAGTACACATTTTTTTTAAATTTACTAAATAGAGACATTAGGCTGTAGGCTTTGATTTCGTTCGTTCAATCTTCAGTTCTAAGACAAATCTACTATTATTAATTAATCTAGAATATTTTCAATTTGTGTTTAATTGAAAAATGTTATTGAGATAATAATTAAAACTTACATATCTCTTAAAAACAAAAAATGCATATTTTTGAAAATGATATAACTTTTTGAATTTTGGTCTAATTGAACAATTTCATGAGAATAGTTTCGAGATATATTTTTTATCTAGTAAAAATTTGGATTGATATTTTTGGATCTATCACGAGAATATTTTTTTCTATTTTTTTAAAATTTTCAAAATTTTGAAAAACATATATCTTTTTTTAAATTTTAATCGAAATTAAAAATGGTACAAGGATAATTTGCATGTCTTTTTGTCACTTACCAGACACTCGACAGCAAATTTTAATACTCTTACAAAAATGTTGTTTAAAATTTTTTATTTTGAATGAAATTTCTTAATCTATCAGAAAAATAATTTGGTCTACTTTTTGAAAATTTTGAAAAGTATGTAACTCTCTCGATTTTTATCAGAATTTAAAATGTCATGGGCATAATTTGCAAGTCGTTTTTTTCATGAACCAGATTTTAGAAAAAATTCTGAAGTTTTTTTTCTTCAAATTTTGAAAATGCTTTAATATTTTTGATTTTGCTCGGAAATATCTGCTTAACGAACGTGGCCTTAATTTTGTGACCCTAAACAAGTTTATCAAAGGCTGAGTTGATGAGACAAATCCTTCAAAAGTTAGCGTAACTACAAAATTAAGGTAACCATGCAGATATACAGACAGGCAGACACCGAAAAAATTTTATGATTTTTGGATTCTGTTAGTGCCGAAATGTAAAGATCCGTTAAAAACCAGAATCTAAAATTTGGACGATAACATATCACACTCTCATAAATGAGAATGTAAAAATATGAGGGGGGGGGGGGGTAAAATTATGTTTTTGTATTTGCCTGTTCTCAAGAAATCATACTTTTTATGACTTTTAACACCGTCAAATAATTTTTTTCATCGGAAACAAAATTATAGTTTTCTCCTTTGTCTTAGCTATAATTTTAGTTTATAAGATATTTCTCTAAGATAATATTAACAAATTAACAACTACGAAAATCGCACTTTTTACGTCAATTTGATGCTCGCAATCTCTAAACAATTTTTTAAAAATCTGAAAAAATGAGGAGAGTATTTTTTCACGCAGAGAAACAAGCTATCGCGATACGGCTGCCGGAAAATAAAAACAAGTTTATTGTGAACCACCCTAATATATATTATATTTCTTTTAACAATTTTTTTTCAAGAAAATATAACTCAACATTGTATAATTACCAAGATATATGTTGGAGACCACAAAGGAAACGACCAAAGCAATTGCTACGAACCTCATTCTCTTAATGATTCTGGAAAAATTTCACTAACGTGTAATACAAATGTTTGAAAGATTGCTTTTATATATGTCTATGAAAATTTAGACCACATATTTACAAGTGGCAGCATGATAAACATTTCACGGTATCAGTAAGTCATTGCCATCATTCGTGAGCGGAATCTATTCTGGAGTAGCAAGGTTGTTTAAATGTTCTATTAGAAATAAAATCATAAAATAACATGTTTTGGAATGACCCAAATAGAAGAAATTATAGTTAGGGCCATTCGTCAAATACGGAGTGATCGTGCCAGTGTAGAAAGAAGTACTTATCTGGGGTGATATATGAGAAAAAGTACATTTTACGCTTTTCCTCTCATCTTGTATGTTACGTTTGTGAAATAGAGGTGCAGTTACATAGTTTACAATTATAATTTTCTGGAATAGCAAATATTATAAATCCACTCTGCAAAGACAATAAAGACGATTGTATCCAATCTAGAAACATTGAGTCAACGCTAGTATTCTCAAAAGCTGAGCATATATATATATTCAGCAGTCACAAATGAAAAATACAGTGACAAAAGGGAAATCAACACTGAAACACTTTAAATGCACCTATAGTTTGTAGTAGATGACACTGCGAGAAACCCATCGACAAAAAATAAGTCAAGTGTACACGCTGTGGTGTGATCTACCTACAGGAATGTGCGGGAAAAATGAAAAAAATGAAAAAAACGTAAATATTAATCATTCCTAACGTTAATAACTAACCTTTCCAATCATTTATAATGTTCTTGTTTGAGTGTTGTCTCTATTCTGTATTAAATTATCTTGCAAATAAAATTGTGACTTGAAAATAGCGCCAACTCAAGCCAATCAAAATTCATAAAAGTTCAACTAGTTCCGGTACAGCGGCATCAATCAGAATTGAAGTACCCCGTGTCTCAACTCTCCCTTGAGGATCTCTAACCTGCATCACAGGAAAAACCTAACAATTCAAATTAGGCCAGACGTCTCTGACTCTGACAAGTGTGCCATTCTCGAGATATTCGCAACTAATTATTTTTTAAATTAATTTAACACTAAAAATTTGAAATTTTTAAAATTTTATCCCCCTTTGTTAGACAAGCTCATGAGAAACAATAGTTGTTCTAACATTTTTTTGCTCTGACGAATATTTATTGCACAAAATCAAATAACGAATAAAATAAGTGGCAACAAGTACTTTGATTAATAACGAAAAAACTATTTTATGAATGACAATAAGGTAACACTATTTCAAAAGTACTACCTGACATACACATTTTTGTAATAAACACTGATGCCCTAAAGTTGATAATTTGCAAGATAACAGAGCCCAAGATTGTAAAATTTAAATATATGGACCTGTACAATTGATTAAATCCTCCTAAAAATTGAATTTCAATAACCCTTCGAAGAATTAAATAACAACAAATTTAATGGTGACTGTATTCGCAGTAATTTTTGAAATTGTTTTCCTTCTATCTATTACAAGCAGAAGCAGATATAGGCGCTCAAAATTTGACCAATTGCACAGGTCCATATATTTAAATTTTGCAATTTTGGGCCATAGCATCATTTTAGTATTTACTATGTAGGCAACTGTAGTTTCTTGCAGGAATTTTTCTCTAAAACTAATTTGCTCCGTGAAAAATTACTATTCGTTGTAAAGCGATAAAATGACTTCTAACGAAAGCTCTGTTATCTTGCAAATTATTAACTTTAGGGGATCAGTGTCCATTACAAAAATGTGTATTACAGTTAGTACTTTCAAAAAAGTGTTCCTTTTTTGTCATTTATAAAATAGTTTTTTGGTTAATGATAAAAGTATTTGTTGCCACTTATTTTATACGTTATTTAATTTTGTGCAATAAACATTCGTCGGAGCGAAAAAATGTTGAAACAGCTATTGTTTTTCATGGGCTTGTCTAAGAAGAGGGGGGGGGGATTGTTCAAATTTTCAAATTTTGAATCTTAATATTATATTTATAAAAAATAATTAATTGCGAATATCTCGAGAACACCACATTTGCCAGAGATTTGATATACAGTTTTGAATTCTGGAAATCATCGAATAGACCTCGTCGATCCGACGGAGATGGGCAGTGGCGCAACTCCTTTTTCAAACAGGTCGGGCGAAAATTTTTCGGGTTGGAAGAATGCATTTTCCAATGGAAAGTTGTACGGGTCAAAATTTCGCGATTCAATCCATGTACAGATACTTTCCCGTTGAAATCTTCTAGATTTGAAGAATTGAATTAAAATTTTTAAAGTCCTCAAACAGAACGATTAAAAGAACACATTAAAGTGATTTCTTCCATTTTAATGCAAAGACTAATTTAGTTTATTCTAAAAGTTGTTCAGCAATCATTTAAATAAATAAGGGGATACCTGTTTTGTGCAGGTGGAATCAAGACTATCTTACGAAAGGAAGTGTCTTATGATTTTAATTATGCAATTTCAAAAACATTACTACAGTCCGATTGAAATTAAATAATATAAAATTGAATCATTTTTGGTTGGATTTCATGGTCGGGAGTCGACCAGGCACTGATCAGGATACTTTTTTTGTAAAAATTACACATTTTTTAAGAGCCATGATATTATTAAAGACGTGCTTACAGATGCTAGATGAATTATTATTTGAAAAGTATAATTTAAAGCTTCATTAGATCAGTGAAACAGAATTTAGCTTTGTCAAATTCTTAAAAACAAAATTTCATTCTTCCCAATTTTTTAACTTATCAAATAAAATTCTTATCGATTCTGCAATATGTAATAGGAGAATTGTTACAATTTTCTCTATTTTCATACAATTTTTACTCTGTATACTTTCAAAGTTACCGCCATGTCTGAAGCATTCTGGGCCTGGCGTCGGCGTAGACACCTGCAAGTTTTAGTTCGAACGAGAACGAGAACGCAAGTTGCACTCATGTCGGGTCTTCTCCTCGAAGTTCGCAAATAAAATTAACCTTATTCCAGTAATCAGCTTGGAAACCCCACTAACTGCGTGAATAATAATTATTTTTCATTAAAGTATAGTGTTGTGTATTCATTTTTTCCTTTCCTACTTCCTAACCTTAAATCACTACGTGGTTTCCAAAATAAAGCAATGGCTAGAAGGTTCTAGCATCAGTGATTGAAACTCTTCTCTAATTTCCCCGCGAGAATTTGATGACTTGATTTTAAACTTAAAGTTCACCGTATTCTTTACGATGAGCCTTAAAAGACAAACCATGTTACCAATTTCTCGTCTGAAGAACATTTTTTAATCGGTTTGTGGCCGGGTTACCCGACCGGATCCCGGCCGGAATCCGACCAGTTTACCGTGACGTTTTTAGTCGGATCCCGGCCAGCGTCCGGATTAAACTGAGGCTATCCGGCCGGCTCCCGGTCGGATCCTTATTACCATTCCTACATGGGTAAACCATTTTTTAAACCACTTGTCTGGTAATTTTACGTCGTCAACATTCCTTTCCGTTTATGAAGTTGAGATGAGAAATATCATTTTATAAATTCCTAATTAAGATTTCATCTGTTTAACTATATAATAATTAAAATGATACCTATTGTTGGAGAATAGGTCTTATTTTAAAATGTGTTGAACGTTTTTCCTCTTCTTAATGCTCCTTTTAAATCAGGGATTCAAACAGATAATGTTTTTTTTCATAATTCTCAGTAAAAAAAGTTTGACATGAACTTACATTTTTAATGAAATTATTTCAATTTGTCATTAATCTCATTTTTGATATTTTGAATAATAACTACCTTTTCCAATTAAATAGGTTAGGATTATTTACTGTTCAGTATTGCAGCTTTTTCCCTACATAAAATAATATTCATTCTTCTTGTTGTTATTATTATTTTGTATTGTTTCAAATGTCAAAACATGTGCATATTTCTGAGGTCAGAAAATCTCATTTTAATACTTGCACTTTTTTCTTTTGATGTGTATGTCATTGGATAATTATTAGTAAACTAATGGGTTCTAATCGTTCTTTCAGAGGTTTACGAGCAAAATTTCCGAAAGTCAAATGCTCAGAGTTAAAAAATGCAATAAGCCGCTGGTTTTTCGAATCAAGTAAACTGATGTTAATATTAGGATTCTAAATTCATTCAGATTGTGTCATAATTTTCATTCTTATGTTACGTTTTGTCGTTCAGACAAAACATATTTGTCAAAGATGTTCTTGACATTTCTTTGAAAATGGACCGATTTTTCATGTATAAAGACAAAAGGTAGAATGTTTACTTCTTGAATATAAAAATGTCGTTTATTTTCTTCTCGAGGAATTCAAATTTTGTATTCAGTTTATGTATTTGAAAAATTAAACTTAGTTTGATTTAAAGAAGTTTCTTTCAATCCAATGAAAGGCCTCACCATGTCTGGAATCAAAGCTGGCTATCGCGAAGGCCGACAGTGCATTAGCAATACTGGCAGTCTGCACTGAACATCATTATCATTTCTGTCTCATGCCAGTACATCGCTAATACTGGTGCCCAGTACTCCTCCGGCTTCTTTGACAGTACTCATTTTCCGTACTGTGCTAATGTTTACCTTCAGTAATTCACTAGTACTTACACCCACGACTGCGCCAGTACTGAATACCAGTACTTATAAAAATTACTGCACCAATACTGATGCCCAGTACAGTATATTAGTACAGCCCCGAAGTTGGCAATCAGTACTGAACAGCGTTATCATCCCAATATTACGCCATATCGACGGCAGTATTGGACCACCAGTACCACGCCAATGCAGTCAAACTCTGGTCAGTACTGACCTAATACTGCACCAGTTGTAAATTTCCCATTGGGAAATTATATTTTTATTACATCTGTATAAGTAAAGCGAAATTTTATTTGTAGATATTTCGAGCATGCGGATGGAAGTCGAAAACCTACGAAAATAATTTTCAAGATGAAATTCCGAGCCAGCATCCAGAATTAATACTTAGTGCTTCGTGATCTTGACCTATATTATGCAAAATTTGGTACACGATATTTGAATTATGCGTAATGTATATTAATCGAAAAGCTAGCGAAACTACTTGGAAGGATGATTTACATTGAACATTGCCTTCCATTAGAGTGCGCCAAAATAGTACATTATGTAACAAGGGGAAAAAGGGAGGTCAGTGAATACCCGAGGGAAAAATCTACTTTCGTCCAGTGTTGCATATAGTATTTTATTCCACTCTTGACCGTGGCCACCTTTTGGCACTGATAAGCAGGTCTCGCGCATTTTTCTATAGCTTTGTTCGCAGCTCGAATTCTGATCGACTCAATTTTCTCAATTTTACTTTCGCCTCGTAAATTTTACTTTCGCCCCGCTAATTTTACTCTCTCCCCACAAATTTTACTTTCGCCCCGCAAATTTTACTTCCGCCTGCAAAGTTTACTTACGCCCGCAAATGCGATTTATGGGAAATATATGCTACTTTCGGCATTACAAATACTATTTACATACAAATAATTAAGATTCCATATGTTCAGAGGGCTGCTGACTGGCCTTGTCCCGGAACTGGGCGGTCTGTCGGTCAGTTTCAAAAATGTCATTGCAAATATTATTTATACGAAAAATTCAGCTGTAATAATATTGTTAACATTTTTTTGTTTTCTGACACGTTAGCATCGTGCTGACTGTCCGGGAACCTGACCTGCTCCCTGTGGAATCTTAATGTACACTTCAAGTACAATCAAACCTCAAGAAACTAGAAGTAATACAAGTACTTGAGAGATTATTTACCAGCTCCGGGACTATTACAGTTGTGCCACTCGATGCACATTATACTATTTTGTATGAAAAATTCAAATAAAATTTCAGATGACACAATTACGAATAGAAGTTTTCTAAAAGCATCGCAGTTTCTTTAAAAATAATTGATCAAAGCTATAACTTATGACAGCACTTTATAGCCCCTCGCCAGCCTGTAAACTAAACTAACTAAATAACTAAGAGACATAATCGTTATGTGTAATAAAAAAAAGTTAATAACTAATTTGCTTTTTATTCCAAATTGTCGCTTTATCACACTTACCTCTATCGATCCTACACATTTTTATTTTATATTCTATATTTTCAATTATATATTTGATTTTATTATTTTCAATTATGTATTTGAATTTTTTGTTTTCAGTTACGTATTCACATAGGAACGCCTCTTTCTATCAGGTATCGCAATGCATAGGACAATCTCATTATTTCTTATGAAAGCAATGCATTGACGATACCCATTTGTTAGGAAATAAAAAAAAGTGTACAAGACTTGATTGAGATATCTTCAGCTTGAAACGAAGAAACATGTTTTTTTTCATGGATGCTATAACTTAGCATCGCGTCAGGAGGGCAAAATTTTATTTTTACACGCATTAAGAACCACAAGAGAAAAATGTTATGTTCAATTTTTGTTCAATTTATTGCGGATAGCAAATAATAATTTTTTCTGGCTCGGCTTTAATTATTCGATAAATTTCAGTATTTTTACACTAAACTTAGTAAGGACAGAAATTTTTACGTGTTTTTTCTTTCAATTTTGCAGGTCTATCTTTACAATATTTTTACTGCTTTGAGGGATCACGACAAAAAAATTAGATGCGCTTTTCTCTCCTCGATATTA
The DNA here is from genome assembly GCA_011634705.1 of Andricus grossulariae. NCBI lineage: Eukaryota > Metazoa > Arthropoda > Insecta > Hymenoptera > Cynipidae > Andricus > Andricus grossulariae. The sequence continues at coordinate 3,209,828 of JAABKJ010000755.1, forward strand.
GTATTGACATTCCTTTTACTAAACGCTGCATTAGAACTGATGGAGAAATTATTGGACCCAAGCGTACCTCCGGCGGCAACGTCTGCGGGAAATTAGACGAAAATGCAGGTAAGAGAAAGTTTAATTTTGAGATTTAATGGAAATTATATTACATCATATACCTTTTTTCACTGAAAGTATAATAATAATAATAATGGTAATAAGGGAACTCAAAGACATCATGAAAACGATGCTCTTCTAACGTTTTAAAAGAATAATTGCCAAAATCAAAAAATTTGTTGCTGAAGAAATCCAAAGGAATGCATTCGTTTATAACTATACAAGAATTTTTTCATTGGTCTTCAATCTAGTCTGGTAAATAAAAGATCAAAGTAGAGATGAACTCTTTATTCAAATTTTAAATGCAGAAGGAAAAAAAACTGCTTCATGGGAAAAATACATGTACAAAAACCGCTTCACTGGCAGTTGCAAACACAGCATGAGCAAACGTCTGTGTTGGCTGGATTTCTTGAAATCGTTGTTGAATTCGTGTATGAATTTGAGCCTGAATTCGAGGCTGAATTTGAGGCTGAATTTGAGGCTGAATTTGAGGCTGAATTTGAGGCTGAATTTGAGGCTGAATTTGGGGACCAGTTCTTGATCACATTGCGTACAAATGTTCCTGACTCAGTAAGATCGGAATCATTCCAGTCTCCCTCAGACTTGCATCCGGATTTCAAAGCTGAAGCACCTTCCGGTTTATCATTGAGACTCCAATTGGCGTTGCTGAGATTGTTGGCTTTCATGAATTCAATCCATTTATTGGTTTCATCCTGATTGACACCGCCATTACCATCTGCATTAACCGCACCCCATTCAGTCACAAACAAAGGGATTTTTTTAAGCGCAGCTGCTGCCTTGTCTCTCAACTCCTGGTGGTGGGATCCTGCATAGAAATGTAGAGAGTATGCAACATTCTTGTAGCCAGTGATGGGATCAGCCGCAGCGGCATCCACATCCTGAGACCAATGGGGTGAACCCACAACAATGAGATTGTTGTTATCAATTTCCCGAATTGCTTTGATGACGGCTACTGCATAGGGTTTCACGTTGGCACTCCAGGAGACATCATCTTTTGGCTCATTCCAAATTTCATAGATAACATTAGTGTTACCGCCATAGCACTTTGCTATTTCTTGGAAAAATTTAATAGCCTCATCCTGATGTTGATTAGCGCAATGAGAGTGCCAATCAACGATGACATACATATCAGCTGCAATTGCAGCTTCAATAACGGCTTTCACTCGGGCCAGGTTGTTTTGGGGATCCTGCAAGTAGCCACCACCTTCTTCGACTCCCATAGCTGCGCGTATCAGATTAGAATTCCAGTCTTTCTTTAACCATTGCACACATTTTGCATTGTAGAATTTTTCACCTCCCCAGCCACTGTTACTCCAGAAAAGACTGTTACCAACTAGTGCCCCCGGGGATCCACCGATGAGTACTTGATTATCTTTGACAGATAGGGGTTGAATATCTGTAAGCAAAATAAGCAACAATCAATAATAATCAGCTAATTAAATAAAAATAGGAAAAAGGAATTGGAACCGTGATGTTCATTTTTATTATTATTTAGTCAATAACTAATTTAACAATAATAAATGTTATGCAAAGTTTCAACCCTTGAAGGACACACCTCCAAAGGGTTAAAGATACTCCTAGAATTATTTAGTTTTCTTCAAGAGACGTGAAACCTCTTCTCGTAGTTTGACCATAAGAGATAATTGTTACATTACCAATTGTTTGCTGAATGCGAATCTGAATTTCATTTTTTGTCTGTACTCTTTCTGAGATTTTTCAGTCAAATTTTGTTTCCAAATATTACAAATCGTTCTGCAGGGTGATTTTGATGTTTTTTTTTAAATCTGAATGCAATTACCATCTTGCTTTTTCTATCGTTTTTTGCGATTATCTAGAAAACTGTTTAGGCAATAGACAAACTTAAGGTCTCGTTAGAAATCATGTACTATTAAAAAAAAATGTTCCACATTATGAAGCATTAAATTTTATGTGAATATATAGATCATATCTTTCTACTATTTTTCAATCATTAAATAAATTAAGAAATGAAAATCTTACCAATTTTCTACTGAAAATACGAATATTTAACAAATTACATACCCTTTTAACCACATAGTTGGATTTTTAACCAAAGAGAATTATTTTCTACCAAAAAGGACGCATTTTTAAGTAAATACATAAATTTTGAACGAAATCGTTGAATTTTTAACCAAAAAGATTATTTTTCTACCAAAATAAAATAATTTTCAACAAATAACATGAGTATACCAAACTATAGTCAAAAGTATCACATATTTTTAGAATAAACCCTTTAACCAAAAAATGGAAGTTACATTTCCATTAAAAACATTAATTTTTAATAGACACAAATAATGTTTTGCTAAGTTGTTAAATTTTCGAATCAAAAAGACGACTTTTTCACTGAAAAGTTGAATTTTTAATCCGGAATTATGAATTTTGTACAAAAAAATAGATTTTCAACCTAGAAGTTGGATTTTCAATAAAATAATTAAATTTTCAAGTCTAGGGCATTGCTTAAACCAAAACGGTACTGGATTTTGATAAAAGGTTTTAATTCTGAATCTAATAACTATCTCACTTTTGTTATCGCAAACTAAAATTTCTCGAGATGATCTCAAGAAACCTTTTTCTCCTCATTTTTTTAGGCTTCAAAAAGATTTTTTGCGATTATCTCGAAACCCGTTTCAAGCATCGCAAAACTAACGCTGTTGTCCAAAATAATGTACTATTTTTGTTTAAAAAAAAATGTTTCATCCTAACTTGAAGTGCACTCTGTGATGGAACATAAATTTTTACAAGCCAAAAAAATATCAAAAAGCTACCGTATAGATTCAAAATGAGGGTCAGATTTGTATTCGGCACGAAAAACTACTTCGGAAACAAGACAATAGGTTTTATGCATATATAGATAATATTTTATTCACTATTTTTCAATAATAACTAAATTGGCGGTTGGAAATCCTCAACATAATTTTTATAAATTTGTACATTAAAAATAGTTGCTTTTAAAAAAATATTTTGAATCGGTCTTCAGCCAACTTCACTGAAATGTATATAATTTACATTTATTTTAATTTATAAAAATTATAAGTTTTATATTTTTTTTGATTTTTTTCACAATTTGAAAATAAATTCAATTGTCTAATTCACATAAATATAAAATAATGAAATAAAAAATAAAAATAAGTAAAATTTGTCAGGAATTTATTTTATAATGAAGGATTATTATGTTTCTATAAGGATTGAATACAAAATTATTGTGTGAAAATTGTTATCCATACATTTGGTCTTTGTTAACTAATCGAAAAACCCTAATTTTCAGTTCCCTTCTTTTTTCTTGGCCTAACAAATCAATATCTGTTTTTAATCTGAATTGCATTCCATAAGCCAAATATTTAAACAACTAGACGTTCATATTTCACTTTCTTTGCACAGGTCGTAGAATCTAAGCAAATATTGCAGCAGATACCTATGTATTTCATATATATTCTTGCATCTCATGCTGTTGTTGAACCAATAATAATAATAATAATTTTAAAAAAATTAAAAGATTTATTTAATATAAAAACATATAAAATGATATAAAATAACAAAGTAAAAAAAATTATAATGTATTAAACGATTTAAAAAAATGTTATCTCTCATAATTGAACATTTTCATAAAAAAAGGGGACGACAGAAGGTATTAATTTATTGAAATAAAAAATTTGACTTTTTTTTTGAACTTTTTGTAAAGAAGTACAACTTACCAGCACTGCTGACGGTCAGTGAAGCACACAGGAGAGCGGCCACGAAGAACTTCATACTGATTCACAAAAGAAATCTTCAGTTGCAAATCTCAGAAGGTACTGATGATTTTAGGAAGAGAGCCTCCCATTATATACTATCCACAAATCGAATAATTAACCAACATATTGCGTTTTACGAATTTCATCATGGTCAAGTGTTTGCAAATTAGGGTAATAAAATTATGACAAACTTTGCTTGCCATATTTCTTGAAATTATCCTATATAATTAAGCGACACTGTGCACCTGATCAAACCATATGCGTAATTTAGATTTGACATTTCTGTGTCCACAAATCCACAATAATAAATATTTCTCGCTGTAAATTTTACGAAAAAAAATTTAAGACGGAATAAACGATATTTATCGTTGGTCTGTCAACGGGGATTTTCAGCATAGATTATTCTGCGTACTATCATTGATGAATCACATTTATATATCATTAAAAAAGTTATACATAGTTTCATTAAAAATGTTGTACGTCTGAATAGAAGTAACTAGATTTCAATCATTTCGACAGAGGCTGTAAATTTAAAAGTGACTTAATAGTTTACGTAAAAAAAATGTAGTGATTATAAAGGCTACATAGTCTCATGGCTAATTTATAGATAAGAAGATCTATGCATCGGGGATACAGTTGGATGTTTGAAAAATAAAAATTATTCAATTAAAAAAATATATATAAGGGTGGTCCGAATTTGATCTTTCTCGCGTTTTCATCCATATCCACTCCCCCAAATTTGTTCGAATCGAAAAAAAATTGTATTTTTGTTGTTTGAAAAGAAAAGATATATTTAGATGTCTCTCAAGCCCTATGTCTTTTCTGAATTTTCCCACTTGATTTAAACAATAATTAATATAATTTAACAAAAAAATTGTTTAAACAATTTATTAATATTACCAACAATATTCTCATAGAATAATGTTAGTTGCGGGGTCTTCTGAACTTTTTAAATTTTTGCCGACGTTTCACTTAGTGAAATAATAATCAATAAAATTTAACAAGCATAGTTGTTTCAATAATTTGTTATGATTAATAATAACATTCTCTTTGCATAATACTAGAAAGTTGTAGTTTTTCTGAAATTCTTAGCTTTTTGTCAATTTTTCACTAAAAGTAAGGGAATAATTAATGCAATTTAACAAACAGAATTGTTTTTAACAATTCATTATTTTTTATGGCTATCTCCTCTTATAGTATTTCTAGAAAGTGGCAGTCGTTTTTCAAAAAAATCTCTTCTTTTTTTGTGGATATATTTTTCTGAAGTAAAACCAAATATTTAAAATATTCTTCTCTATAGCGATCATATTAAATGTAACTTTTCCTTGAAGTAGTTATACTGAGAGACTTTTTGTTTGAATTGATATTTTCAAAACACTAGGAAAAGAGTAAAAATACTTAATTAAAAAAATGAAATACTATTTAAAAAATTATTATTTGTTGATGTTAATTTATTATTTGTTTATAACTGAAAAGTTTGAGAAGAGCTGAAAATTTATGAAAAAGCCGCAACTTTCTAGCATTACTATAAGAAAAGATAGTTTTTAAAAATAACGCTTTCAACTTGCATTAAAATTATTATCTCACAGAGTAAAAAGTGGAAAAAATTGTCAAAATACGCCGCAACTATCAAACATTACTATAGAAAAAGATAGTTGTAAGTAATAATAACTTTTTCAAACAATTATGTTTGTTAAGTGTCATTAATTATTACCTCGCTAAGAAGTGAAAAGTGTACTAAACGTTTAAAATCTTAAAAAAAAAACTGCAACTCTCCAGGATTATTCAAAGAAAATATTATTGAAAATAGTAATAAATTGTTTGAACAATTATATTTGCCAACATGAATTAATTATTACTTCACTCTGATTGAAAAGTGGACAAAAAATGGAAAATTTGATAAAAGACCCCAACTTTCTAGCATTATTCTGAAAGAATTGTTATAAATTATAATACACTGTTGAAAAAATTATTTTTGGTAAGTTTAATTGAATATTGCCTCGCTCTAACAGAAAATTTCAAAGCAAGGTGAAAATTTAGAAAAACGCCAAAAAATGATAATTAGCGCAGAAAAATAGGAAACCCCAATTTTTCGCTAATTGTATGGAGAATTGTTAAGGGGTAACTCAATGTACTTAATATTGACAGTTCTAAATAAAATCTATGAAAACAAATTTGGGCGGGATATGCATGGCAATTAAAAAAAGAATTTTAATGCGTTTTTGGACCACCTTAATATGCATATACTCTGTAGAACTCTGAAAAAATGTGTGTGATGAATATATATTCCGTGGATGTCCTTTTTGAGAAAAGAATGAATTATAATATTTTTATTGATTCAAAGAAAGATAATATTTTTCTTGGATATATCTTCTTGATTCAAGGAAAAAAATTTTATAGATTAATTTTCATCTTAAAATCGTGTAAGGTTACAAAATTCATAGAATTAGGGGCCATCCATAAAGAACGTGATCGGTTTATCGCTTATTTTTGACCCTCCACCTCCACTCGTGTCTGACTGCTATGTTATTGCTGACCCCCCCCCCTGTCGATTATCACGTGAATTTTCCTAAAATGACGAAAATTTACATAAAATGATAGGGTACATTAAAATGGATTTTTAAAAACTGGTAATTGCGGATTGTATATTTACAATAAGAGAGTTTCTTGTCTGGCATTTACGTAAATTTTAAATTATGAGGCAATTCTATATATTTTCAACTAAATAATCCCGATTATGTAACATGAATAGTTTTAAACGCTATCGCAAACTGAAGTTCATTAATTGCGTGTAAAGACGATTTTTTGAAATTGAAGACCCCCTTCTTACGTGAGATATTTTATTTTTGACTCAATATATTAGCAATATATCAATTATCTTAACTGTAAACGAGATATTACACAACATGTAATGGATTTCAAAAGATTTGAAAGATTTTAAGATATTTGAATGATTTCAACAGATTTTCGAGGGATTTTGATGCATTTCAAACTACCACAAAGTATTGCAAATAATTACAAAAATTTTACGGAATTTAACGAGATTTATAAAGCTTTTTAGGGATTTCATGATATTTCATGATATTTCAAGGGATTATAAAAGGTTTTAAGGTATTTCAAATTATTTTCAAGTTTAAAGGATTAACTAAGTTTTTACCATTTTCAAATGATTTTCCCCCTGAGTCAGAAAAAAACGATTTTTACGAAGGTATTCTATCTGTCTGTCTGTAGGTAGTCTGTAGTATCGTGTAGGCACGATAACTTTAGAAAAATTGATCAGATTGGATCGTGCTTTGGCACCCTTTCTGAAGGCCTAAAAAGAAAGACCGAGTTTGTTAACCAGCTATTTTTGATGAAAATTCAAAAAGTGAGAAAATGTTGAAAATTTTTGAAAACAATTTTTTTCAAGATTTGAAAATTCTATGTACGGTTATTCGTAGTACTATGTACTACTATGTACGGTTATTTCGTAGTACTCAAAAAGACAAACAAATAATCTTATGACGTTTTTCGATAAAAAGAAAATTATCAGAGTCATAGCATTTTCAAAATCCAAGAAAACAAACGAAAATTAACATTTCAAGCCGAACAACGCACGATATGAAAGAAAGTCAAGAAGAGAAAAACGTTTCTTTTCAAGAGCAAGATTATCACAACAACTTTTTGAATTTTTTTTTGAAAAATCGAAAATTCAAATTTTGATCGCACAAAAAATAATGAAAATTGAAAAATTTCATTTTGCGGTCAAACTATGCAAAATACAAAAAAGATAAGAATACGAAAATCGTGCATACAAAGATGATCTACAAATTTATTATTAATCACTTTTTGATAGGAAGCTTAGTTTTTGTTTTATTTGTGAAAAGCAACATTGAAAATGAAAAATTAAATTTTTGGACAAACGACACAAGCCATGAAAAAAATTAGTGAGCAAAAGCTGCTCATTTAAAGAACAGCTACAAATTTTTTGATGAAATTTTTTTCGATAGGACGCTTAGTTATTGTTTTAATCGTAAAAAATAACATTAAAAACAAAAATTAAATTTTTTGTAAAACGAGACAAGGAAAGAAGAAAAAATAATAGGAAAAAGTTGTTCATTCAAAGAGTATCTACAAATTCGTTATTGATAATTTTTAGAAAAGGCGAGTAGACATTTTTCAATCGTAAAAAAATAAGAATAAAAATAAAAAAATTAAATATTTGGATGAACAACACCAGAGATGAAAAAAATGAGAAGGCAAAAGTTGTTCAACCAAAGACTATCTATAAATTTATTATAAACTCTTGTGATAAAAATACATCAGAAATAAAAAATTTCCTTTTTGGAAAAACAACACAAGCTACGATAACTTTTTATTTAAAAATAATTTTCGCCAAAATTATATATAAAAATTTGCTTAGAACCACTTCACACTAGTATGAGTATTTTCAGTTTAAATCATAAAAAATAGCGTTGAAAATAAACAAATTATTTTCATGGAAAAACGACAGAAGTTGCAATAAAATGTATAATAACAACATTTTTTGTACAGGATGCACACTTTTTTATAATTATGAAAACAAGACAATGAAAATACGTATGTTTCAATACCAATGCATATTATGAAATTTTATTGTTTGTATTATTCATGGTTTAGATTGTACATCCAACTACCACCTTTATGCGTGTATTTTGTTTTGCGAGTCGAAAATCATGTCCGAGTTTGGAAGTGATTCGTCTTACGGTGGAGAGTCTTGTTGTAACGTCAGGCCCACCAAAACTTTTGTTACTAAGAGGGGGGGGGGCGAGAGAGTCGCAATTGGTTGATGTTTTATGCTAAGAAGGTCACCAGCCTTGAGCAGCGCTCAACTGCCAACTTCTAGACAAGTAACCAAAACTGTTTTTTTTGTTTTGAAATTGAATTATTTTTCTTTATTTGAAGCAAGCATGGTCGAATACTTATCTTTTCATGGCCTTTAGGTGGATATCTCGGAGATATTCACGAAAATGTCAGAAGAAAAGGAATCCCTGAAATACCGTATAGGTCTCGATTTAATCTGACCAAATTATTCAGAAAAATATAATAGTAATGACTTATCTTGATATTTCACTTGGATTCCGCCTTTGTCTCCAAAGTTTCTTCTTAATTTTTTAGTGGGAATTTATTAAGAAAAAACGAAAAGAAAGGAATTTGAATAGTGCGTTTACGAAAAAATATTTGAAAAATAATCGCACAAACAAAATGGACCGGTTAACTGGGCAGTTAGTGTTTTATTTTCTGGAAGCGAGTAATTCGACCTCTCTCTAAGACGCAATATTTTAGACTGGCGAGAGAAATTTGTCTGTGTACTTTGTCAAGTGGCCATATTTGCTTGTTGGAGAATACAAAAAAAAAAGGAATCGAAATTCTTTACAATTCTTCGAACTCCCTTCAGCCATTGCATCATTCTGAAAATTTGTAAAAATCATTTCAAATATCTCACAGACCTGAAAATTCTTTCAAATTTGGAAATATTCTAATCTAATTGAAAACCTTTTAAGATACTGTGAAATCCCTAATGAAGTATCATAAAATGCCGTGAAAATGTCATGAAATCCATATTTCTGGAAATCTGAGATTCAAAAACGCCTCCAAATTTCCTTAATCCATGGAATCTGTTGCACTCGCATGTAGTATCTTGAAATCCTTTACAATCCCATGCAATCTCATAATCTTGCAATCTAGTGTACACCAGCAATCCGAGTAATTAGCCCCTCGAAACCAATTAAGAATTATCTTATTCGACTCTATCGAATTGATGGAATTTTTATTCCACTAAAGTTTATTTACCTTCACACTTTACGAAAAATAAAGTTGAATTAAAAGAAAACTAACATCTTTCAAATTGTGAAATAGCTGTTTTACTTCGTGGAAAATGTGTTGAAAAAAGGTTGAAAGGAAGAAAGAGTGTTTGCCCAGACGGGTTCGCCAATTTCACCCTGATGAATGAGTTGGAACCGGATTTCGTTTTCATTTCGTTTCGGATTGTCTGAAGGATTCCGCACTTGTAAAATGGAAAGTTGAGGAAAATGTTGGTCCAGGAAGATTTGTAAATGAGAACGAAAGGGAGAGTGCATTCGAGTCCTCCCAAGAATCCGAATGTGCCAATCCAACCCTTTGTTTACGTATGCAAATGAACTTGGATCAATGACGTTAATTAGTATTCTCTCTTTGCTCTCTGCTCTCTCCCCGTTTCTCTCTTGTTTCCTCAAGTCTCTCGCTTTACTGATCCAATGTCCAGCTGCAATCTAGCTGCCTTGATAAAATATAATGTTTCCAAAAATATTTCCAATTCTATTCAAACATGGTCAATGTGGCCGCAAAAATGCACTTATAAATTTTTTTCCCTCATTTTTTCTAACCATTAATATTCAAAGATGAAAAATATGTTCTCGTAACATTTTTAATATGGGCCGAATCAATTTCCATGCAGAAAAAAATAGTTGATCAAGAATATAGTGACTTTGTATTATAGTCGCGTATTCTACTGCGCGCAATAACCATCTGAGCTATCGAACCACTTGGATTTTGAAATCAATGTTTCTTTAAAGAAAGCTTTTTTCTGATGATTAGTATGTATTTTTAAGACAAAGTGAACATCTTCGAGAGACTATAATAGAAATTTTTTTATTCAGATATAATTTAGAATGCAATTTTACTTTTTTCAAAAAGAGCTTGATCCTTTTTTTTTAAAGTGTACAAACTATCCAAATATATTAAACAATAAAAAAAGTCAAGTGCAAAAATGCTTTAATATTTGATGACAAACAGCGATTTCGTGGTATGCAAAAACCTGAACAAAACGCGAAAATTTCAAATTATCCAATTCTATATAATATTTTCTTACTCAGTCTTTGATGCGAAATAGCACTTCATAAACAATAATTTAAAACATTTGAAGCACAGACTTGAATTTCACTTATTTTAAAAAGGGCTTAATACTTTTTTTATCTTTGAATTTCCAAAACGTTCCAAAACGATTCCAATGTAATAAATAATAAAGAAAAGTCAAGTACAAAAATACTGTAATAACCTCAATGACAAAAAAATTATTTTCTGCTACAGAAAAACTTCCATGAAACGCACAGTTTTTAATTGAACTGATTTTTTGTAGTACTTTTTAACTCAGTGTTTAATTTATAATAACTTCTGAACAATAACTTGAAGTATGTAGGAAAAGATTTTTCCAAAATTTCAATACTACCTATTTCAAAAAGTGCGCGATACTTTAATTATCCTTTCGAACATAAAATACTTCGAAATAAAAAAAAAGAGAATTTTGTAAAGAAAAGTCGAGTGCAAAAACTTTTGGGTTCAAAATGGTTGAGTTTCACGGTGGTCAGATGAAAAATATTTGTGTGTATCCCCTTGCGTTTTTGATATTTTTTTTATTTTTAGAATGTGTAATTGTCGAATTTATAATTATTCTTCTATAACATGAAATTCGTTTTTCATAAACTTTTTCAAAATGTTATTTTTCAATTGCTTTGCCTTAAATATCTTGCTTTAAATAGGCATTAAATTTTATTTAATCATTAAGAAATGTAATAATAGTATTTTAAACATTATTTAAACCTCGCAATCTTGTTTCATGCTGCCATAAATATATTTTTAAATATTAACATAATAAAACAGAATTATACAAATATATGGTGGTTGCCAAAAGGTTCACCATTTTCCTTGATTAATGAATTCTTTCTAAAAATATCTTGACTTGGCTTGGGCTCTCAAATTTTAATTGGAATGAAAGCCATGTTAAAGACGTTCAAAATGATCTCGTTGAATCTCGCATTATTTCTTGAAAATTTTTGAAGCTCTTTGAAATTCCTCAGAATTTTTAAAAATACACTAAAATATGTCAAAAATGTTGAAACCTTTCAAAATCTCTTGAAACTTGTTAAAGCTTTTAAGAATTCCTCCGGATTTCTTTAAATACCCTGCAATCCTTAAAATCCTTTGAAATCATTTCAAGTGATTGAAATCTATTAAAAATATCCTTTAGTTATTTGAAATTCTTTGATATATTTTGAAATCTTTTTGAAATCCCTTAAAAGTTTTTGAAGCTTTTGAAAATTCCTTGATCTTTTTAAAATACTCTACGAACTTTCAAATTCATTGGATATTTTTAAATACCCTGCATTCCCTAAAATCTTTTGGAATCATTTCAAAATATTGGAATCTATATAAAATACGCAAACATATTAAAAAACCTTTAACATATTCTGAAATCCCTAAAAAATTTTAAAAGCTTATTAAAATTTCATTGAATTTTTAAAAATCTTCAAAATTCCTCAAAAGCACTACAATCCTTGTGAATCTGATAAAATGCTTTGGGATCTTTTAAAATAGTCTAAAACCTTATAGGGTCTATAAAATCGTTCCACATCTTATAAAACTCTATGAAATTTATGTAAACTATATTAACATTTTTGATACCCCTAAAAATTGTTTAAATCCTTGGAAATTCCTTAAAAATTCGGTACTCTCTTGAAAACGCGTTGGAATCTTTTAAAATACCCTAAATATTTCAAATAATTTAAAATTTTTTGAAATTGCTCGAAATCTTCTAATATCCCTTTAAACTTTTTAAAGCTCTTGAAAATCAATTAAAAGTTTAAAAAATACCCTAAAATCTTTACAATCAATCGGAATCCTCCCAATTATTGAAATCTAGTAAAAATTTCTTGATATCTTTTAAAAAATCCTTGATATAAAACAACCTAAAATATTTTAGATCCTTTGGAATCTTTTGAACTCATTTAAAATTGTTCAAGTCTCTTGAAAATTCCTTAGGCTTAAAAAAAATACCCTGCAATCCTTAAAATCCTTTGGAATTATTTTAGGCGATTGAAATCTATTGAAAATACCCTTAATTATTTAAAATCCTTCAATATATTTTGAAATCTCTTGAAATTTTTTAGAGCTCTTAAAACTTCCTTAGAATTTTTTTCATACCTTAAAACCTTTAGCAGATATGGAATCTCTTCACATTATTATTGAAATTTATTGAAAGCTAATTGGAATCTTTTAAAATACCCAAAAATATTTTAAATCATTTGAAATCTTTCTGAAATCTCTTAAAACTTTTTAAAGCTTTTGAACACTCCATGAATATTTTTTATACACCTCAAAATTATTTTAATCCTTGGAAATTTTAAAAATGCTCTCGAATCTTTACAATCTTTTTGAATCCGTCCAAATTCTAGAAATATATAAAAAATTCATTGATATAAAACAACTTAAAATATTTTAAATCCCTTGAAATCTTTTGAACTCCCTTAAAACTTTTCAAGACTCTTGAAAATTCCTTGGATTTTTTTTAAATACACTAAAATCTTTAAAATCCTGCGAAATTTTTTAAAATCCCTTCAAATTGTTTAAAGTTTTTGGAATTTTTGAAAATACCCTAAATTCTTTTAAAGCCTTCAGAATCCCTTTAAATTATTGAGACCTATTGAAAATCCCATTTTGTTATTCAAAATCCTTAAAAATATTTTGCAATATACTGAAATTTTTTAGAGCTCTTGAAAATTCCTTGGAATTTTTTTAATACCTTAACATCTTTACAAGCTATGGAGTCTCTTAAAAGTACTGAAATTTATTCGAAAATCATGGAAATCTTTTGAAATGCCCTAAAATATTTTAAACAATTTGAAATATTTTTGAAATCCGTTGAAAGTTTTTGAAGCTTTTGAAAATTCCTTGAAATTTTTTTAAATACTCCAAGAACTTTCAAATTCTTCGGATTTTTTTAAATACCCTGCAATCCTTGAAATCCTTTGGAATCATTTAAACATATTGAAATTTATATAAAATACGCAAACATATTAGAAAAACTTCAATATATTTTTAAATTCCTAAAAAATTTTAAGAGCTTATGAAAATTTCATTAAATTTTTAAAAATACCATTAAATCTTCAAAATTCCTTAAAAGCACTACAATCCTAGAAAATCTGGTAAAATGCCTTGGAATCTTTGAAAATAGCCTAGAACCTTATAGGTCTTATAAAATCATTCAATATCTTGCGAAATTCTAGGAAATTCATTAAAACTTCATGAACATTTTTTACACACCTGAAAATTATTTAAATCCTTGAAAATTTTAAAAATACCATCAAATCTTTGCACTCTTTTTAAATCTGTCCAAATTATAGAAATATATAAAAAAATTATTGATATAAAACAACCTAAAATATTTTAAATCCCTTAAAATCTTTTGAACTGTCTTAAAACTTTTCAAGACTCTTGAAAATTCCTTGGATTTTCTTTACATACCCTAAAATCTTTAAAAACCTTTGAAAACTTTTCTAATTAAGGAAATCTAGTAAAAATTCCTTGAAATCTTTTAAAATATTTAAAATCATTTTGAATCTTTTAAAATTCCTTCAAATTTGCTGAAGCTTTTGGAATTTTTGAAAATACCCTAAATTCTTTAAAAGCCTTCGGAATCCCTTCAATTTATTTCAATATATTCGGAATTCCTTGAAATCTTTTTGAATCCCTTGAATCTTTGTACAACTCTAGAAAATTCCTTAAAATTTTTAAAGAACACCATAAACTTCTTTGAAATCCCTTCAAATACCCCCAAATAATGTTTGAAAATAATCTGAAACATTTTTGAAAAATTGAAGTGAATTCAGTAATAGGTATAGACCTAAATTCAATGGTGGTTAACCTATGGGTAAATTTATTTAAAGAAAAGTGAGAAAAGTGACATTTTTCTCAAAAAAGGAACTACAGGACTTTATCTTAAAAAAAGACGTAAAGACATACCTGGATTTAGCGCCGGTTTTGGGACTGACCTTGATGTTAAATCCAGAGATTCGGAACTATTTTGTATCTCCTGTTTTATCTCTCTCCTGATTCGCTCTCTGTTTTCTCACGCCTGAGTGGACACAGCAAATTCCCCCGTAAACGTCTCTCACGTATCCCCATGGCGCGGCGTCAATTCTCGGAAGAACAATATCCAGGGGAGCTAAATCCAGGTTTCACTGTATATAATAATTAATTATTCTTGACAGTTGCTTAAAGTGCTTCTTACAAAAATTTCCTGATTTCCAGGTTTTCCCTGACCTGTCGCCACCCTTATTATTCATTTATAAGTGAAGAGATCATATTAATATATATTTTCAAATTCAATATCTATCCCGATTTTAATCAAAATGCACAAAAAAAATCTCTCCATGCAAATATTAAATATGCAGATGCATCTTTTATTATCCGCGCTATTGGCTCCTTCTGTTCTCTATACAAAAGTAAAAAAAAAACCATAGGGTAAGAATGGATTGTGCTCATCCATCAAAGGATGAATGAACTTGATGTACTTTTGTCTGACATGTATGCGAACAACAATGAAATGCAAAATCAATATAGGGCGTGAAATTGTGAATATTCCCATTATTTTGTCGGCCCATTCGAAAATGATATCCAATGTTTCACATTTCCTCGTGTACATTATTTCAAAGTGAAATATTTCCATTTTCAGCGTTAATGCTTTGGGGTTTATCTGAATTCAGCGTCAGTACTGTCCAACGCCCACGATAAGTTTATAATCGCAATATCAGGATCAGCACGAGCAGGGAACTGTAATCGAGCGAGGATGGCATATAATCAAATTTGCCAAGCCCTTTTGCCCCTTTCCCTTAATTTTTAAATCTCGTGTCTTAAACAAAGACATTATCCATCTTCTGCAATCACCATTATTAGAATGAGTCGGACCGTCTCCACACCATCTCCATACCATCTCGACACCTTCCTCTGCACTAGGGCGGTCCAAATTGTTTTTTTCTTTTGCATTCATATCGTCCGGAAATTTGTTCGAAACCACAAAAAATAAATACATAAAAAAAATGATATTCAAAAATTGCGCAAGCCTTATGAAGTTTAACACGTATTTCCCATAAGAAAAAAAAGACGTTTGTGTAAATTTTATTCAGAATCGTCAATATTAGGTGAATCGAGTTAAAACTTAACATTTCTCTTAAAAATTAGCCATAGAATACTAATCAATATATTTGTCTAATAACCCCCTTGATAAGCCTGTCTTATAGGGTCCAAAAAACCCCCATAGGTGAAAAATTGGGTTTTGCAAATTTTTGGGGCTAATTATGATTTTTTGTGGTTTTTGTAATACAAATTGTTTATAATACATGAAATACTACTTTCTACTGATAATTAGGTAATAATTAATGCAATTTATTAAATATGGTTGTTCAAACAAATTATTATTGTTTATAACTATCTTTTCCTTCAAACTTTTCAAGCCTCTTGAAAATTCCTTGGATTTTTTTTTAAATACCCTAAAATCTTTAAAATCCTTTGGAAACACTTGAGATTATTGAAATATAATTAAAATTCCTTGAAATCTTTTAAAACATCCTCAAATATTTAAAATCATTTGAAATCTACTAAAATCCCTTCAAATTGTTTAAATCTTTTGAGATTTTTAAAAATATCCTAAAATCTTCAAAAGCCTTCGAAGTCCCTTCAAATGATTTTGATCAATTAAAAATTCTTTGAAATCATTTAAAATACCCTTAAATATTTTAAATACGATGAACGATTTTGAAATCCGTTGAAATATTTTAAAGCCTTTGAAAATCCTATGGAATATTTAAATATACCTTGAAATATTTTAAATCCTTTGTAATGCCTTGAATCTATTCAAATATATTTAGAATTCCTTGAAATCTTTTTAAATCCCTTGAATGTTTGTACAACTCTTGAAAATTCCTTAGAATTGAAAAAGAACACCTTAAAATCTTTTAATATCCCTTCAAATACCCCCAAATAATGTTTGAAAATACCCTTAAATATGTTTAAGAAATTGAAGTAAATTCAGACATAGATATAGTATTTTTCAAATATCACCCCCATAAGTCTGTTTTATAGGGTCCCAAAAATACCCCATAAGTGAAAAATTGGGTTTTGCGAGTTTTTGGGGCTAATAATGATTTTTTGTGGTTTTTGTAATACAAACTGTTTATATTACATGTAATACTACTTTCTACTGGTGATTAGCTGATAATTAATGCAATTCAATGAATATGGTTTTCTGAAAAAATTATTATTGTTTATAACTCTCTTCTCCTATACCAATGCTAGATATAGTTCAAGTTTTTTCTGAAATTTTCAACTTGTTATCCACTTTATACTTAAAGTGAGGTAATAATTAATGAAATTCAGCAAACATAATTGTTTAAACAAATTATTACTGTTCGTAACTATCTTCTCCTATATTAATACTAGATAGCTGCGGTTTTTCTGATATTTTTTACTTACTGTCCACTATACACATAGTGAGATAATAATTAATGCAAGTAAACTAACATAAATATTTCAACAATTGATTATTGTTCATAACACTCAGAGTAATACTAGACAGTTGCGGTTTTTTTCTGAAATTTTCAGTTTTGCTTTGACTTGTTAATTATGAACAAATAATAAATAAACATCAACAAGAATCATGTTTTAAATAGTATTGTATTTTTCCAAAGTGAATTATTTTTACTCTTTTGCCAATGTTTGAAAAAATATTAATTTAAACAAAAAGGCCACTTTCTAGCATTATTCAAAGACAATATTATTCGAAATAATACTAAATTGTTCAAACAATTATGTTTGATAACTTGAATTAATTATTAGGTCACTTTAATTGAAAAATTTAAAACAGGTTGAAAAAATTGGAAAAAATCGCAACTTTAAAGCAATTATCTAAAAGAAGATAGTTATAAACAAATATAGATTGTTTAAAAAATAATGTTTGTCGTCTTGCATTAGTTATTAACACACTAAGTGAAAAGTGGACAACAAGTTAAAACTTCAAGAAAAAACGCAACTTTCTAGCATTAATATAGGATAAGATAATTATGAATAATAATTTTTTTAAGCAATTATTTCTGCTAAATTGAATTGAGAATCACCTAACTTTAAGTATAAATTGGAAAAAAATGAATAATTGAAAAAAGCAGCTTCCTAGCATTATTCAAAGACAATATTAATAAAAATAAATTTTTCAAACAATTATTTTTGTTGACTCTAATTAATAATTACCTCTCTCTAATTGAAAAATTCAAAATAAGGTAAAAGGAATGAAAAAAAAACGCATCTTTCTAGCAATTATCTAAGAGAAGATAGCTATAAACAATAGTGAATTGTATAAACAATAATTTTTGTTAGCTTGCATTAGTTATTAGCTCACTAAGTGAAAAGTCGATATCAAGTTAAAAATTTAAAAAAAAAACCGCAAGTATCTGGCATTATTGTAGAAGAAGATAGTTATAGACAACAATAATTTGTTTAAACAATATTGTTAGCTAAATTGAATTAATTATCACCTCAAATTAAGCACAAACTACAAAGTGGATAAAAAGTTGAATATTTTAGAAAAAACACAAATTTCTAGCATGATTCAAAAACAATATTATTAAAAATAATACTCAATAGTTTAAACAATTATTTTTGTCAACTTGAATAAATTGTTACTCTACTCTAGTTGAAAAATTGAAAATAGGTTGATGAAATTGGAAAAACCTGCGACTTTTTGACTCTAATTTAAGAGGAAGTTGCTCAAACAATAATTAATTATTTAAACGATTTATATGAACATCTTACTATTGGTAGAAGGTAGTATTTTTTATTTTTAAAACAATCTGTATTTGAAGAGCCCCAAAAAATCATAATTAGCGCCGAAAATTCGCCAAACCCAATTTTTCACTTATGGGGTGTTTTCGGGACCCTATAAAACAGACTTATGAGGGTGATATTTAACAAATAAATTTTGATTAGTATTCTTTGGCTAATTGTGAAGGAAAATTTTGAGTTTTAAGTATATTGACCATTCTGAATAAAATGTACAAAAACGTCTTTTTTTCTTATGGGAAATTCGTGTTAAACTTCATGGGGCTTGTGCCATCTCTAAATATAATTATTTTTTCAAACAAAAAAATGGATTTATTTGTTTTGGGTTTGAACGAATCTCCGGGCGATATGGATGAAAATTTAAAAAAAAAATCTAGTGCATTTTTTAACCACCCAACTCTACACTTTAGGTCCTGCAACGAAGCCAGAACAAATTCCTTGGCGTCTGCTGAATTATTTCGTTGGACCCGCAAATAAAAGGGTTTACTCACACAAAAGCCTTTAGAACCCAATAAAAGATGTGCAGATTTCAGCCGTTTTGTTGTGTGTTCTTTTAGCTGTATATACCGGCAAAAAAGACTTTGTGCTTTTTGAAGGGGAACAGGAACAACTCACTCTAAATTGGAAAAACTAAGTGAAAATTTAAAAAGATGTCATTAAATTAGGGACTCAAAGGATAAACTTCCCTACATTCGTTTCAGATAATTGGGGTATTAAAAGCTGAATATTGCAAAATTGAATAATTATTAATGAACTCTTATTCCAGCCAACTGCAGAGTTTTAAATTATAAATGTACTAGCACGTCTCTGCGGTTTTATTCCGTAACATTAAAAATATAAACAATTGAAAATCCATTCATTGAATTATTTTTTGAATATTAAGTTTAACGAATGTAAGAACAAATAATTCATCATTACAAATTGAAAGTATTTGAAATTTAAAAAAATATACTTAACAATTTTCAATTGAAAACGTCCTATATGAAACTATTTTAGATGATGCGAAATTTTGAAAAAGGACGATATTTCGAACATAATGAAAAGAAATTCAACTTGTATCATTTCTGAATAAAAGCGTTGAAGATTGAATAATTTGAATATGAAATTGTTTAAATTGTAAGTTGAATTTTTTTTTTTAATTTCAAATTTTATATCAGAAGCTCTAAAAATTAAAAAGTTTCAAAAATTTTAACAGTCCATTAGAATTTCTAATTTCCAAACGTTAAAAATGCAATATTTTAAATTAAAATTTCCAAAATTGGATCATTTAAAATTCAAATAAATTCAAATTGTATTATTTCTCATAAAAATCTTCAAAATGGAATAATTAAGAATTGAAAACTTTTGAGTTTAAATAATTTTTAATTCGAAGCGATTAAAACTTGAGAATTTTAATTTGAAAAATAGTTTGAGTCTTTCAAAGTAAACGTTTATAAAATTTTATTTTCAATCCAAAATCTTTTAAATTAAATTTTATTTCTAAAAAAACGTTCAATATAAAAAAGAATCGGGAAACATTGAAAATGAAAAAGTTTCTACTATGGAACGTTGAAAATTAAATAAATAAGAACTTAATTTAAAACGTTTTTATACTCAAACCCATTAAAATTTCCATTATTTTGAGTAAATTTAAGTCGTTTAAAATGAAAATTAAAAACTGTAAAATTGTAACTATTCAAAGTTAAGTAATTATTCAATTACTGATTTTTCAATTTAAGATGATTTAATATTAATCTATTTTGAATTTAAATAACACAATTTTTTCCTTTTCAATTTTTGTGTTCTTAGATGATGAATTTTAGATGATTCATTTTTTCAAATCTTAAACTAAAGATCAAAATATGTTAAGATATTACATTGCGATTTAAAAATTAAAAAAAAGGGAATAAAGAATAAGATTGCTATATATGGTTCCTTGTTGGAAATTCCACAATTTTAGGCTTTTCAATTCGAAATTGTTTTTTTTTTTTTTAGTTGAATTTGAAACATTCGATTTGTTTGGAACATTTAAAAATAAACAATAATTCAGTTTTCGATGCCTGATTTAAAAGTCTTCTAATTTTTAATTAATTCTGAAGTAATTTATTTCAAAATTGTTTGATTACAAAATCTTGAAACTGAAAATGGTTCACCTGAGAAGTCTTTCAATTTTACATTCTACGAATTGGAAGAATTTAAAAAACTAGACAATTTTTTACGTTTCAAATTAACATAAAACAATTTAGAATTCTTCAAATTATTAAATTTAAAACTGACTAAAATTAAAACTAACCAATGTAGAATATTCAATTCTAAATTTTTTAAATTGAAAACTGACTATCAAGGCTTTTAATATGAAATTGTTCAATTTGAAAGATTCTATAGTGAAATTGTCCTAAAATTTGTTATGTTTGAATTAAAAACTACAAAATTTTGAAATTAAATATTAAAAACCTCCTAAACTTAAGTAATTTCAAACCAAATATTTTGGAATCTAAGCTTTTCCAGCAAAAAAGTTTATTTTCAAGGCCTCACAAAATAAAACTTATTTACAATTGCGCATTCAAACCTATAATTTTAAATTGGGTAATTGTGTAGAATCGCGGTTTTTCCGAATTTTCATAAGTTGATTACATTTTTTGTGCCAAGTTATTGATTTTAGCACCAAAATGTAAAATTAATCGGGAAAGATAAAAAAATGAATAAATTTTTTATTTAAAATCCGATTTTAAATAAAAATCTGCTCTTTATCTAAAATTGCGATTTTTCCAATTTACGATTTTTCGATATATTTCTCTTTCAATAATCTTTCTCTACTGAAAGCTAAAATATCAAGACGCTAATATCAAAAGAGTAAGCTTTTTTATCATATAGTACATCCACATTTTTATTACCAAACTTAATTTTGGGAAAGAAAGTTAAATTATTATTTATTTATAAATGCCCCCCCCCCCATAGAAAGAACAAGCTGGAAAAAGGAACTGTTTCTGACCAGAGGAGGGTGTGACCAGGGGAGGCAAATCCTCCTCCGGTCACAGGGGTGAAATAAATAGGAATTATCTCTTAAAAAATGATTGATTGAAATCCATCAAAAATTAATAATAAACCCCCCTGATCACACCGTCCTTCGGTCACACTCTCTTCTCTTTTCCAGCTGGTTCGGGGGATGGGAAGCATGCATAAATTATTTCTTTAAATTTAATAGTAACCTAACTAAACTTAAAAGTAACTCACTAACCTAACTAAACTTACTAAACTTTTCGCTCTCCTCCTTTTGATTATTCATAATTGAGTAAAAAAAAAAGTTAATTAAAAAAAAGCCAAAAAATCCAAAACTCAGAAGAGCTGCGATTCTAGGCAATTACCTCAAATTGAAATTATAAAATTTTTAAACATGAGAAATATATTAATAATAACTGCCTATCGTATTATATCGTATCAGTGACAATAAAAAGTTTTCACTCATTTTTCTAAACTAAAAAAATTAGATTTCTGTACAAAAAAAATCACTGTCATTTACACCGTTCAAGATCGAAGAATTGAGAAATTGTGAACATTTAAAGTTTAATTATTCTAAGAACTTTGAAAATTATATGCTTTATGATTGGACATTTTCGAAATAAATGAATTCAAGCTTGAAGCGTCAAAAATTAAACAATTGCAATCTTCGTTCAAAAACTGAATTTTTCCTAAATTAGGATTTTGAAACTAAGTCATTAGAAATAACTAATTTTTAAATTGTGCATCATGATTATTGAAATTCAATCATTTTAATTTTAATTGCAAAATTAATATCTTAAAAATCAACGGTACAGCGTTTCCATGCAAGAGAACAGCTTCATGCTGTTTCAAGTGGGAAAAACAGTTATATAAGATTTCAACCTGACGTGTACTAAACAAATGAATGATAAATTATCATATATAATTTGAAGTTATTCCTGCAGATTTTACAAGTTTCTAGGTCTTATTGCATGTATATTTATTTTTGCTAATTGTCACGAAAAAAAAAATTAAGCTAACAATTTCTCTGCATTCAGCCAATAAAATCGATTCCATTTCCAATTCCGGCGAACAATAAGTTTGCAGTTACATGTTCGCTGTTGATTCGGCATTGAGGATATACTCAGAACCAAAGGGAAGAGCTTTTCAGTGATTGAAAAGAGGAATCAGTCTGTCAATATTTCAAATGGTAACGAATTAGAGAGCAAAAATGGGAAAAGGCGCACTTGTAAATTGGCTCAATCCGATTTTACCTGCACTGATATTATACGTACGCCCTTTCAATATTCACTTTGATAATGATAGTTACAAGGACTCAATTAATTTTCATTTTAGATTCATTATACAGGAAAAGCTTGCAAATTCAAGGCTTTATTTTAGTGGAAAATATTTCCAGCGAAAAATGTAGATAAATCTTTATTTTTACAGATGGGTTTTCGCAAACTCATATGTGATTCTCCCAAAATGATAAATTATCCTGTTATTCATTTTTTCTTTAATATTTACTACAATTTATAGAATTTTTTCTAGGTTGTTTTAGTCAGCAATATTCTGAAATAATCCCATTAAATAGATATTCATTTTTTTTATTCGAAATGTCTCGTCCCAATTTTCGGTACGACTAATCCATCCCGTTTTCCAACTCCGCCAATTTTTTGGGACGACAAGACGCAATCTTTTTTATTATTCAACCTTTTTTTTGTATTCGACCCACAAACCTTATTCCTCTGACATGTAATAATCATACATCCTGTACTAGATCGAGCTCAATAGGTATTGAATGTTTTTAAATATCAAAATTATAAGTATTTTATAAGACAAATCTATATTTATCACTAGCATCTGAAATATAAAAAGGAAATATGGCATAGATACCTTGCAATAAAATGCGAACTCACCCGTATTTTTAATTGTTTCCCCTACTTCCCCTTACTTATCGTTACTTCCCCTCTCTAATTTTTGCTCACTATCACTCACTTCCCATAGTTTCCCTACCATTATTTACTCTAGTACCCGACCCATGATTTCTCCTACTTCATGACCCCTTTTTCCGTACCCCCTCCTTTCATTTCACCTAATTTTCTACCCCTTGTTTCCCCTACTTCCCCAGCCCCTGTTTCCTCACACATCCCTATGTCACCACCTCTCATTTTCCGTGCCCTCTTCCCTAAATTTCCACTACCCCCCACTCATTTCCCCTACTTCACCTACTTCTTCTTTACTTATTTCCCCTACTACCCCTCTCCTCATTTTCCGTCATTCATGCTTCACTAAACCTCATTTTCCTTAATTCCTCTACATCCCCTGTCATCGCTTCCCTTACTACACCTACTTCCTTCCCCCCTAGTTCCCGTAGATTCCCTCGCTTATTTCCCCTCACTCCCAATTCACATTTCCACAGCTTTTCCTTCCTCAATTTCCCCTACTACCCCTCTCCTAAATTGCCCACTTTGGTAAAAAGTACGACGGACGGACATCCGACCGAAAATATAAGGGTGTTGCTTTTCCAGGTTTTCCACCCAAAAAAATCCAGGTACCTTTTTTCCACAATGAAAAAATACTCTGCACGAAAAATAGAATAAATTGTAGATCTAGTGAAAATGAAAATTTCTGCGAATTTTCTTGTAACCACCAAAATCTGATTTTATCGGAAAAGAATCCTTTTTGGGTGATTGCTTATTTTATCATGGTGTCAAACCACGAAGCTACAATCGAAAGTACAGTGAAACCCGAATTTAGCTCCCCTGGATTGTGCCCTTCCGAGAATTGACGCCGCATTGTGGGGTTACGTGAGAGACGTTTGCGGGGGGATTTGCGGTGTACACTCAGGCGTGACAAAACAGAGAGAGAAACAAGAGAGAGATAAAATAGGAGAGAGACAAAATAGTTCTGAGTCTCTGGATTTAACGCCAAGGTCAGCCCCAAAATCAGCACTAAATCCAGGTTCGAATGTATTTCGAAGTTTCTCGTTTTTCACAAATTTTCTTAAAACTTTACCAGCAATTTAATGACATTTTTTAAGATCAATTTATTTTTTGCTGCTGATATAATCTGGGTTCCATTCTGTGCGTGATGAGCTTTTTTCTATCAAAATTGGTTGAAATTTGATTGAGCTAATTTAGCAGCTGAATTCCTAATTACAGCGAAAGTTCATATGACTTTCGCTTGTTCGCTGAAGCAGTACTCAGTTCTCATAATAAACAATATGAAAACGTATAAAAAATGCTTCAAACTGAAAAAAATTATTTTAAAATTAATTAATATATTTCAATAAAAATGGAGTCTCTGCACTAGAAGATAAATTTTCAATCCAAAAGGAAGAATTTTCAACCAAGAAGTTGTCTTTTTCATCAAAAAAGGTGGCTTTCTATCAAAATAGTTTAATTGTTAACAGAAAAATATAATTTTTATCAAATTAGTTGAATTTTGAATCAAGCTATAGAATACTCAACCTAAAAAGGTGAATTTTTACTGAATGATCGAATTTTCAAACAAAAAAGATTAAACTTCAACCAAAAACAGTTACATTTTCAAACAAATAGTTTAATTTTTAACCAAATTCTGAAATTTTCTACTTGCAAAGATGAATTTTTAAACAAATAGTTGAACTTTAAGATAAAAAATATTAAGCTTCAACAAAAATAATTGAATTTACAACAAAAATATGAATTTTTAACGAAAAATATAAGAGTTGATAGTCCAAAAAGCTTCGGATACTTTAAATTTACAAAAAATTTTGATAATTTACAAATTTATCTAAAATTTCTCGTAATTTCCGATATTGAAAAGTTCCCCGAAAATTTTCTGTAATTTTACCATAAATTTCGAAAAATTCGGGAAAATTTGTTTTTGTTTTTCAAATTTTATTTGTAGGTAAGTCGGAGGCGAGCTCGAGGCGAGCCGAAGGCGAGCTCTAAATGAGTTGTGATTTTCCCATGTATTTTGGCCCACTAAACACGAAAATAACACTTAAAATTTTTCTCTGGTAGAGTTTTCGAGATATCTATGTTCCAAATTTTTTTTTATCAATTTGCAGAATTGTTCCGACATTTTTGAGTATATCTCGAAATCTGATGGACCGATTTCTCTAAACGAGCACTCAATTTGAAGGCAACTGAATCCTATACAACTTTCTACTCTAAAGTTTATAGATCATCCCAGTAGTTCAGATGCTAGCGATTTTAATAAGTTGGCTAATATTTGCGATTTCTATTCTTCCCAGGACTATATGTGAATTGTCGACCTCGTTTTTCGCCAAAAATATAACTTTTCCAGCATATTAAAATCGCTAACATCAGAAATACTGGGCCAATTTGATAACTTTATGATAGAAAGTTGTAAAAGATTCAGCTGCCTTCAATTTGAGTGCTCGTTTAGGGAAATCCGTCAATTAGAACTCGAGATATACTCAAAATTTGTTTTTATTGTTTCTAAAATCGAAAATTCCCTGAATTTGATACATAAAAGTTTGTGTGCAACAGGTGCCGAAAAAAGGTAGTTGTAAATCTTGTAAAGTTTACATTACTTTCCGTCGACTCATCTTCAGTTTGTTTCCAGCTCGCCTTCGGCTCATTTGAACCTCGCCTTCAGCTCGCCTCCAACTCGCATCTGACTTGCCTACAACTCCCCTTCGATTTGCATCTGGCTCGTACAGCAAACTTCACACTCGTGTGTAACTGCCTACTTTCCGCACTTGCAGCACAATATACTATTTTTTTCACTTAATTCGCTGCAAAATAATAATTTCGGGAGAATCACTCCTTATTTGTAAATTTATAATTATATTAGAGTGGATGTTTTATTCATGGAGTTTCCAGTTTCTTTGGAAATATACACCGTTGCTTCGCGATGAATATATATGGTGAATTTCAATACCCACTATCCACAAGGTATATTGTTTGCTGACATTTCTGCATTTCACATTTTCCCTATATATTTGTAAAGGAATATTGGTTTCGAAGAACTTCTGACCAGTGCACGCGTTCCGAAGGGATCGACCTAAGTCGATAAAGGCTTTGATATGCTAAGCTGGAGTGATTTGGCCAGAAATGCTTGGAACATACCATATATCATGACTGGAATTCGTAAAATGATTTTCTCTCGGAAATATGGAACATGGACACCAGGCATTGCATCCGGAAAATCTTACACCGTACTTTATCGAGTGAGATATTCTATATCAGAAATTTTAAACTGCTTGCAGTATTTTACAAAAATTTATTTTTCATTTTATAACAATAAAAAGGTTTCATATAAATTTTCTAGATATGTTTTAATATGGTTAATTATGCACTGGTTCTGGACAATCCCTTAAAAAATTCTAAACGGTCTTTTAAATATTCAAAACAAATTTCAAGATTTATGTTGCAAATGTTTTTAAGTATTGTTTTGTAACTGGAACTAATTTTAAGGTAGTTCAAAGGATTAACTCTATGTAACAATTTATTTTAAATTATCGGGCTGACAAAATGAAGGTATTTTTTTTCTTTTTGGTAAAAAAGTACTCGCACAAATTTTCTTTTATTTAAAAAAATATTAATACCAGATACAGCAATATATCATTCTTATCTAGATTTTCAGTTAGAAAGAAACGTTCTAGTTCCAATTTATTGAAATTTATAACATCAAAATATCCACTTGGCTAATTTGAAGAACAGTTTAAAAACATAAAAGACTTATTGATATTAAGAATAATACAGTGAAACCTGGATTGAGCTCCCCTGGATTTTGCCCTTCCGAGAATTGACGCGGAGACGTGGGGATACGTGAGAGGCGGGGGATTTGCGGTGTTCACTCAGGCGTGACAAAACAGAGATAGAAACAGGAGAGAGATGAAACAGAAGAAAGACAAAATAGTTCTGAATCTCTGGATTTAACGTCAAGGTCAGTCCCAAACCCAGCGCTAAATCCAGGTTCGACTCTATTGAATATTATTTAATTGCAAATATTTAAATAATTCATTGTTAAATAATAGTCAGAATAGTATTTTTCCTATACATTAAACATAACCATTTTTCCATATTTTTCATTGCACTATTTATATTTAAATGATAATTTTTAAAATCGAAATATTACCACAAACGTGTAACTTTTGCTAGTTTTATTAAAAATTATTATTTTTCAAGATAAGTACCTCTTATAAAGGAAAGCGGATAAATCTGGAATTGATAGGGTACTTAAATCAGTTCTTGTTTAAATCATTATATCAATTTTATGTTAGTCCCATGTTCTTTCTTCTAATTTAAAGAGGAGATCAAATTTTCAAGATTTTCGCTATTCGTCAATAACAATTGAAAAACCTTTCACGGTTAAAAATTCAATTTTTTTGTTTGTTCATGATTTATCATTTTAGTTGGAAGCCCTTTTTTTATTGAAAATTAACTATTTTGTTAAAATTGATTGATGCTGTAAACTTATGTTTTTAACTGAAAATTTAACTATTCCATAAAATTCAACTACTTGGTTGAAAATTTATGTATTTTTTCTAACATTGTCTTTTCTGGAAGAATATTAATCTTCTTGGTGACTTGATGATTTCAAATGTTTCAACTGATTCAAAAAAGATTTAATTCAAACATATTTCTATTGAATTTTGGAAAATAAATTCAATTTGCAAATAAATTTGATGATATTTTAAAGAATTTTTAGGAATTTCACAAGAATAAAGGATTTCAAGATTAATAGGGATTTGAACGGTTATTTTTTAGATAATTCAAATGAATAAGTTTAGTTTAGCTTCAATTCCAGAAAATATCAATGGATTTTGAGCGACTCCGTCAGATTTAAAGAGATTTCATCGGTTTTCAAGTAATGAAAAATATTTCCTCGGATTTGAAGGGATTTCACAAGATTAAAGGATTTTATTAAATTTTTAAGGAATTCAAAGGATTTCTATGATTTCTAGAGATTTAAACGGTTTTTTCAGAGAGAGAACTTTAGTGAATAAGTTAAATACAAATTATATTCAATGGTATTTATACTTTTTTTGGAGGCTTTTGACGATCTCTAAAGATTTTAAAATCATTTTAAGGGGTTCCAAAGGATTTTAAGAGATATACCAAATTTTGAGGGATTTCAAAGAATTTTGTAGAATATCAAAAGATTACAAGGGATTTTGAAGTATTTCATGGATTTCACAATATTTAAGGATTTCAATCAATCTTTCAGGATTTCAAGGGATTTTTATGATTTCTGAAGATTTAAACGGGGTTTTTGAAAGAGAACTTTAATAAATAAGCTTAATTCAAATAATATTTAAGGGCTTTCAAATGATTTAAACTTTTTTAAATGGATTCTTACGATCTCTAAAGATTTCAAAATAATTTTAGGGCGTTCTAAATGATTTTAAGAGATATACCAAATTTCAAGGGATTGCAAAGAATTTCATAAAATGTCTAATAATTTCAAGGGATTTCATAGGATCTGAGGATTTTAGTTAATCTTCCAGAATTTCAAGAGATTAAATTGATTTCTAGGGCTTTAAACTTTTTTTCAGAGAGAGAACTTTAATAAATAACTTCAATTCAAATTATATTCAAGTGCTTCGAAATGATTGATACTTTTTTTAGTGGATTTTTACAATCTCCAAAGATTTCAAAATAATTTCAAGGGGTTCTAAAGGATTTTAAGAGATAGACCAAATTTCAAGGGATTTCAAGTAATTTTGTCAAATGTTCAATTATTTCATGGAATTTTAAAGTATTTCAAGGGATTTCACAAGATTAAAATTTTTTTATTGATCTCCAAGAATTTCAAGGGCTTTCAATGATTTCTAGAAATTTAAACGGTTTGTTTTGAAAGAGAAAATTAATAAATAAGTTTAATTTAAATTATATTTGAGGCTTTTCAAACGATTTATATTTTTTCCATGGATTTTTACGATCTCCAAAAAAGTTCAAGGGATTTTAAGGAATTCTAAAGAATTTTAAGACATATACAAAATTTCAAGGGATTTCAAAAAAATTTTGAGAATGTACGAAGATTGCAAGGGATTTCAAGGTATTTCAAAGAATTTCACTAGATTTAATTTTGTTTAATCTCCAAGGATTTCAGTAATTTCTGAAGATTTAAAAGTTTTTTTTAAAGAGAACTTCAATTAATAGGTTTCATTTAAATTCTATTTAATAGTTTTAAATGATTCATACTTTTTTCAATGGATTTTTACGACCTCCAAAGATTACAAGGGATTTTAAAAGATTCTAAAGGATTTTAAGAGAAATACAAAATTTCAAGGGATTTCAAAGAATTCTGTAAAATGTCCAAGGATTTTAAGGTATTTAAAAGTACTTCCAGGTATTTCACAAGATTTAAGGATGCTAATTAATCTCCAAGGATTTTAAGAGATTTGAATGATTTCTAGGAATTTAAACTTTTTTTTCAAAGATAGAACTTTAATCGGCAAGTTTAATTCAAATTTTATTCAAGGGCTTTCCAATGATTTATACTTTTTTCAGTGGATTTTTACGATCTCCAAAGATTTTAAAATAATTTTGAGGGGTTCCAAAGGATTTCAAGAGATATAACAAATTTCAAGGGATTTCAAAGAATTTTTTTAAATGTCCAATGAATTCAAGGGATTTTAATGTATTTCAAGGGATTTCACCAGATTTAAGAATTTTAATTAATCTCCAAGGATTTCAAGGGTCACAAGATTGAAGGATTTCATTAAATCTCCTAAGATTTCAAGGGATTTTCATGATTTGTAGGGATTTGAACGTTTTTTTTTTAAGAGAATTTTAATACATAAGTTTATTTCAAATTATATTTAAGGGCTTTCCAATGATTTATACTTTTTTAAATGGATTTTTACGATCTCCAAATATTTCATAGGATCTTAAGGGATTCTAATGGATTAAGAGAGAAATACAAAATGTTAAGGGATTTTAGAGAATTTTGTAAAATGTCCAAAGATTTCAAGGGATTTTAAGGTATTTCAAAGATTTTCTCAAGATTTGAGGATTTCATTAAATCTCCAAGGATTTCAAGGGATTTTCATGATTTGTAGGGATTCAAGTGGTTTTTTTAAAAAGAGAACTTTAATTAATAAGTTAAATTCAAATTATGTTTAAGGGCTTTCCCATGATTCATACTTTTTTAAATAGATTTTTACGATCTCCAACGATTTCATGGGATCTCAAAGGATTCTAAAGGATTTTAAGAGAAATACAACATTTTAAGGGATTTTTAAGAATTTTGTAAAATGTCCAAAGATTTCAAGGGATTTTAAGGTATTTAAAAAGTTATCACCAAATTTAAGGATTTTATTAAATCTCCAAGGATTTCAAGGGCTTTTTATGATTTTTAGGGATTAAAGCGGTTTTTTCAAAAAGTGAACTTTGATCAATAAGTTTAATTCAAATTATGTTCAAGAGCTCTCGAATGATTTATACTTTTTTAAATGGATTTTTACAATCTCCAAAGATTTCAAGGGATCTTAAGGGATTCTAAGGATTTTAATAGATATACAAAACTTCAAGGGATTTGAAAGAATTTGGTAAAATCTCCAAAGATTTTAAGGGATTTTAAGGGATTTCAATGATTATCACAAGATTTAGGGATTTTATTGAATATGCAAAGATTTCAAGGGATTTTGATGATTTTTAGGGATCGAAGCGGTTTTTCTTAAACAGTGAACTTAAATAGATAAGTTTATTGCAAATTATATGTGAAGCCTTTCCAATGATTCATACTTTTTATAATGGATTTTTACAATCTCTAAAGATTTCATGACATACTAAAGGATTCTAAAGGATTTTAAGAGAAATAAAAAATTTCAAGGAATTTCAAAGAATTTTGTAAAATGTCCAAAGAGTTCAAGGGATTTCAAGTTATTCCAAAGATAATCAAAAGATTTGAGGATTTTATTGAATCTCGAAGGATTTCAAGGGATTTTTATGATTTCTAGGGACTTAATCGGTTTTTTTTTAAAGTGAACTTTAATTAATGAGTTTAATTCAAATTATATTCAAAAGCTTTCAAATGATTTATACTTTTTTAAATGGATTTTTACGATCTCCAACGATTTCATGGGATTTTTATGATGTTTAGGGATTCAAGCGGTTTTTAAAAAGAGAACTTTAATTAATAAGTTAAATTCAAATTATATTCAAGAGCTTTCAAATGATTTATACTTTTTTAATGGATTTTTACGATCTCCAACGATTTCATGGGAGCTTAAGGGATTCTAAAGGATTTTAAGAGAAATCCAACATTTCATGGAATTTTTAAGAATTTTATAAAATCTCCAAAGATTTTAAGGGATTTCAAAGTGTTTCAGGAAATTTCACAAGATTTAAAGGATTCCATTACATCTCCAAGGATTTTAAGGTATTTCAAGATATCTAGGGATGTTAACGTTTCTTTTAGAGAAATTTAATTAATAAGTTTAATTAAAATAATTTAAGGAGAGAATATTAAGATTTATAGGAACTCTAATTATTTTGAAGATTATGGTGGATTTTACAACTTTCAAGCAGATTTTAACATATTTCGAACATTGTTCATATCGATTTCAATTAAATTTAAAGAGATTTTAAAGATATCAAAAGCATTCCCAGTTTTTACTAACGAAAGATAATTTGTGCAGAATCGCTATTTCTGTGTACTTCAATATGAGATTATGAGTAGTTTATAATAAATCTTTCCTTTCTAGTTTCTCTACTTTTTACTTTAGTTCCCTCATATTTTTATATTATTTATTCCAATTCTCATTATCCGATAATTGTTTTCTAATGATTTTCTATAATAATTTTCCTATAATTCATGCAGTCATTATGCGATGTCATGCAATCTTTTGCAATCCCATACAATCTTGCAATCTACTGTACACCAAAGATCCGAGTAATTAACCCCCCAAGAAGTCTTTAAAGACAGTGTGGTATAAATTTCAGGTCTTTGCTACAACTTTCCTAGGTCATGCTACGAATTCAATTCCAGCTACAAAATTCAAGAAATTCTGGCATTTAACGAAGAAACCTTCTCATTTCGTAAAAATCACTTCAAAAGGTCAAAAATATTTCTATTAGGGATTATTCCACGTTCTTTTTTATTTTTAGTACTGCTCGCGCCAGCCATGTATATAAATTCCGACGGTAGTGTACAGTTGTACAGACTGTTAGAAAAATCTGTACTAGGTTTAGTATACATGTAATGGAAGCAAGAATGCACAATATGACATTAAATTTAGTATACCAGCGTACAGTAAATTTAGTATATGCATATACTAAATTTAGTATGCACGTAGATGAAATTTAGTATACGCGTATACTAAATTCAGTATACATGTATACGACATTTAGTATACGCATATACTAAATTCAATATACGCGTCCCGTTTCGCGTGGGTTTCGTCTTCATCATCTGTAAACATGATCAGATGAAAAATGAAATTAAGGAAAAAAGTTTTAATTTTCAAATAATCATATGGTTAAGCTACATTTACGTTAATAAATTGAGCATGCCTTTTAAAGAGAAGACTTCGCATATCTTCGGAGAAAGAAGCCGAACCTTTTAGCATTGCAAAGAACTGAAACAAATGCCACCAGCCACGTTGCCGGACTCGCGTGAATCAAAACGCGCTTGCGCAGCTGAATATAGTAAACACGTATATGAATTTTCGTATAGAGAAACTATGAAATTCATATACATGAAAGAAACTTACTGCACACTTAATAAATTTAGTATACATATAACTTAATAAAAGAAATGTAGTATACGTAAGTATACCAAAATTACAAAGTGTAATGAATTTTGTAAACATATAGGAAATTTAATATGCCTATGTATACTAGAATTGAAAACATTTCTAACAGTGCCTGTTTTCAAAAAAAATGTAAATTATACACTAGATTGTTATTTCACTTAGAGAAAAAAGGATTGTTGTTTGTCAAATTTAAGTAATAAACGATCAAACACGAATGCTGCGGATGCCGCCGTCTGCTTTATGGGCTGGCCAAGTGGTCGAGGTAGAGGGATTTGGAGGCAGCGGAAAAAAAGCATTGCCTGAGTAACATGATACGACATATTCATCATAAACCATAACGCAGAACACCTCAGGCATTCATAGCACGTCAAAAATTCTCAAAGGAAACTTCATAAGATCTGCGGAAGCTCCTTTAAAGGCTATTATTATTTTCGTTTGCGCATAGAAACCACAGCACATAATGCTCCCAACTTTTTTATTCTTCAGAATGTAGGAAGACGAAGGTCAGCAATTATTATAATGATATCCTGAACTTTCCCGCTAATAGGCACTACTTTGATGTGATTGAAATTTGATACGCGAGCGTTATGGCGCTGAAATTAAATACGTTCCCAAAAATTCCATGCGAAAGATATTCGTTTATTATATCTAGGTTCACAATATATGTTCAGGTATAAACCTATAAATGTTATATATATATATATTTTAATTAATTAATTTTAATATTTCATCTCGGCATCAGCGTCACAGTAAACCCTGGGATATAAAACCGTTGCGTTTCATTCTGATTCCGGATTCAAAATTAATTTGTACCCAACTTCATTCATATCTCTCGATTGTCATTTGTTATAATTTTGATTGAAAGTCGTAGGTTAGTCGTGATGTAATAATATTTCTAATTTTAATTTTAAGATAGAAGAAAAATTCTCTATGACTCGGGGCATTAATTTTCATAGGACCAACAGAAAACGTTTTGGAAAACGTTCAATTTTCAATAAAATACATCAATTTTTAACATGTGTTTGAATTTTCCACTAAACAGATCAATTGTCAACTAAAAATGAAATATATTAATTTTTAGTGTAAAAAAATCATTTTCACCCAAAGACAAACGAATTTTCAACATAATAGCAATACTCTGAACTAAAGAGATGAATTTTCAACTAAAATCATTCATCAACTATTGCATACATATATTTCATAAAAAAAAGATGAACTTTCAACAAAGGTTAATTTTCTACTAAAAATTCGAAATTTTAACAAAATAAATCAATTTTCAACAAAATAGTTTAATTTTTACCACAAACAAATAAATTTTTAAACTGGTAGTTGAATTCTCAACTACAAAAGAAATATCAACAAAATAGTTAACTGCTGTACCAAAAAAAGATTATTAATCAACCAAACAGTTGGATTTTGAACGAAAAAAGATTTTATTTTATTTATTTTTTTTATTCCTACCAAAATAAATTAATTTTCAAATTTCCACTACATTGTTAAATTTTCAAGCTGAAAGGAAGAATTTTCTACAAAACAGTTGAATTTTCAGTTCATAAAGATGGATTTTCAACGAAACCGAATTGTCAACCAAAATAAATGAATTTCTAACATAATTGTTGAATTTTTGACAATATAATTCAATTTTCAAATGAATAATAAAGTTCTTAGCCGGGAAAGAATTCTGAATCAAAAATATATAAGTAGACTCTTTAGGCAAAAAGAATAAATAATGTTTAAATAAAAAATAGTTGGATTTGTAACAAAATCGTTAAATTTTTTAACAAAATAATTATATTTTCCATCAAATAATAAATTTGTTTACCAAAAAAAAAAGAATTATCAACGAAAAATATAATTATATACTTTGAAACTAAGAAGAATGACAAACAAACAGATGAATTTTTCACCAAAATTACGAATGTTCAAAAATTAATTTTCAACCAAAAAAGGAAATTTTCCACAAAATAGTCAAATTTTCAACAGGAAAAATGAATATGCAACTTAAATTATGTAACGTAAACCAAATAATGAATTTTCAACGAAAGAGTTCAACTTTGAACCAAGTAGTGGAATTTTCAACCAAGAAGTATAATTTACTACCCAAAAAATGAACTGTCAACAAAACAAATACATTTTTAAGCACTTAGAATTTAGAATTATAATTTATTTATTAAGTCACTATTTTGTTACAAATTTATGGTATTTCTGATTAAAAATACATTTTCTGACTGAAAATTTAATTATTTCATTTTTAGTTGAAAATTGATCTTTTTTAGTTTGAAATTCATGTATTTTCTTGGAAATTCATCTTTTTCGGTCGAAAATTAATCTCTTCGTTGAAAATTTATCATACTGATTGAAAATTCAACTATTTGACCAAATAATCTACTTTCTCATAAAATAAATATTTTTGTTAAAAATTCATTTTTTAGATGAAAATTCAACTGCTTTGTTAAAAAAAAATTTTCTTTAGTTGACAATTCTACTATTTGGAAAAATAAGTCGCTTCGTTAGAAATTGAATAATTTTGTAAAAAAGTCATTTTTGTGTAAAACTTGAAGGGTTTTATTAAAAATAATCTTTTTGGGCTGAAAATTCAACTATTTTGACAGAAAATTTGACTATATTGTTGATATTTAATTTTTTTGTAAAAAGTTAATTTTTTAGATTGAAAATTAAACGATTCCATTTTTTGTTGAAAATTTATCTCTGTTAGTCGAAAATTCAAATACTTGGTTAAAAGTTGAAATAATTTTTTAAAAATTCAATTTTCTGGTCGAAGACTCTTGATTTTAGTTGAAACTAGATTGTTTGAAAATTCAACTATTTTCGTAAAAATTCGTCTTTTTGGTAAAAAATTTATTTTTTAACTGTAAATTTATCTATTTCACTATTAGTGAAAATTTTGTCTTTCTTAGTTAAAAATTCCTATATTTTCTTGAAATTTCGTTTTTTGTTTGATAAAAACTTAAGATTCTTGCTTGAAAATTTAACCACTTGGTGGAAAATTCATATTTTGTGTGAAAAATTAATCTTCTTGATTGAAAATGCATCTTTTTTGTTGAAAATTGAACTATATTGTTGAAAATTCGTTTTTTTTGTGAGAAATTAATTTCAATAATTGAAACTGTAACAATTGTATTTTTTTGTTGGAAATTTATCTTTCTTAGTTGAAAATTCAACTGTTTGATTGAGAATGCAAGTATTTTGTTAAAAATGATTTTTTATCGGTTGAATCCGATTGTTCATGATTTTAAATTGAAATCTGTTTGGTCGAGATATCGTTTATTACATTCTTCATTGAAAATTCATCTCTTTCGGTTAAAAATAATTCTACTTTGTAAAAAATTCAACAATTTGGTTAAAAAGTTATACTTTATAAAGATTTTTTATTTCAGTTGAAAATTTATTTCTTTCGTTGAATATTCAACCATTTTTTTTAAGAATCCTTGTTTTGTTTAGGAGGAAAAGTTATTTTTTAAATAAAAATCTAACTATTTTAGTTGAAAATGTATCATTTCATTTGAAACTTTATCTCCTTGGTTGAAAATTGAACTATTTGTTGAGAATCTGTTTTTTCGAATTGAAATTAAATTTTTTATCTCGGATTTGTGTTTCCGATTTTTTGTTAAAAAATTGATCTTTTTTGGTTGAAAATTCAATTACTTTGCTGAAAATTCGTCTTTTTTGGTTCATCTATTTTATTGAAAACTCAACAATTTTGTTAAAAATCAATCCTTTTTGGTTGAAAATTCGCGTTAGTCTAGCTTAGGTAGACTAATCCACCATTATTTTATGTAATCCAGAATAATCCTATGCAATCCAAAGTAATCTTAGGTAATCCAGAGTAATTTTAAATATAGATGTAATCCATGGTAAAACGTTTAATCAGGCGTAATTCACCTACGCTAGGTCGCATTTTTGGGAGTTACGTCCCTCCGGGTTCAGGACAGGCTATTGCTGATTGATTTTCACACATAACATTTTCATCCAATTTTGGGATGAATTTGATCAACTGGAATTTACTGTGGCAAAAAATAAAATTAATATCGCAGGAGGAGATTAAATTATTGTTGTGACGATGTATGATTTCAGCTTGGAAATCAGGATGTGCACATATGCATGTAGGTGCTTTCATTAAATTGACGGGAATTTACATACTCGCAGTAAAGTAGATTCTAGGAGTGAAATTTAGGGTCTGCTTTGGTCCTGATTTATAGTTGCATAAGGACGATCCAAAACGGTGATTACGGCTATGAGAAGGTGTGCTCCGTTCCAGGACTAATCAAATAAGACTCCTGCCTTCAAATGGCGTATGCTGGCAGCGTAGACGGTGCGAAGGAATAGTAATTTCCTAGATTTAATTAACCAATTCGTAAATGTCAAGGAGAAGCTACACTAACCGAGTCACGTAAACATCTGAGGTCCTCTTGGATTTCTCCACCGTTTAGAATGTGGTTGCTCGAATCGTCGACATTGACGTTACGTTGGGGAAAGAAACATCAAGAATTGTGAAGAAGATTTTTTAATTGGCATTAGGGTCGATAATATCTTTTCTCTGCAATTAATTTTTAAAAATGTATTTTTTTAAATAAAATAAAAATTAGGTTGTTTATGTCTTGTCCCGAACTGACTGACCGGACTCGTCAGTAAGGCTATGCGGATCAGTCCTGCCCTATACAATATAACTGACTTAAATTCCACTTTAATGTATATTTTACAAAAAATATTATGTTTGTTTGTAAACTTGGTAAATTTTGCAGTTAAGAATATAATACATTTCATGTGATTGATATAAATTTTAATTTTATTTCTAATAAATAAAAAAAAAGAATACTTATATCCTTATATATTATTCTGGTTACACCTACGCGAATCGTGTCTTGGTTTGGATGTCGCTGTGTAATCACATATGTAATATAACTACGCTGACACAATTTAAAAAAAGACTTGAACTTTAATCATTTTCATGAGAAATAGATTTAAAATTTAAGAAATGGAAGAATTTTTATTATCTGATTCGAAAAGGTCCCTTCTGGTCTGAGATCAAAGAAGAAAGTATCACATTTTTCCAAGTTTCACAGTTACTGCAATACGAAACTTAGAATTTTAAAGAGAGGTCTTATCCGTAAAACAAAATTATTGAAATAAAAAAGTTCTTTAAATTGTGTCAGTGTAATTATGTTGCATATGTGATTACTCAACGACGTCCAAATCAAGCCTCGATTCGCGCAGGTGTAACCAGAAAAATATAATGTGAGGATAGAAGTATTCGAAAAGAAGAAGGAAGAAAATTACTGAGGATAAGTTTAAAATTCTCTTTTTTGGTTCACTCATTATTTCGTAGAAACAATAACAAATTCTTGAAATGCATTATATTATTAATTGAAAATATAGCAAATTTACAAACAAACATTATTTGAAAAATCTACATTATAATGGAATTTAGGTAAGTTACATGATATAAGGCAGGACTGATTCACATAGCCTTACTGACTAGTCCGGTGAGTGTCCGGGACAAAACATAAAAAACCTAATCTTGATATTATTTGAAAAAATGTATTTTTTCAAATTAATTGCGGCAAAAAAATATTATCGACCATAATGCCAATCAAAAAATCTTCTATACAATTTTGATTGTAATTTATTGCATTTATTTGTAGATTCCTGTAAAAATGTTTTTAGTTTTCTTTTGTATTTTTTTAAAAATATTTCTACCAGGGCTGATTGCAATAGCCATTACTTGCCCCTCTAGAACTTCTCAAAAATATAGAAAAGGAGAACAAAAGAAAACAAACAACAGAAGAGGTCTTAAATTACTTTTTACATCTCATAATTTCTGCTTCTAATAACTTTTACTCTGAAGAATAGTCAAGCGACAATGCGCACTTTTCATAAGACAGCTTTGAAGTTACATGGTAATAAGAAGAGGGTGTAATTTGTCCTGGAAAGAATTCTCTGGAGAATCCTTAGTAGGATGTGAATCGAGATAGAGTTTTTGTGACTGAGATTATAATTCCTGTCCGGAGAAAACTGAGCCGAGGGGGAGCCGCACAATGAGTTGAGCCAATCAGACGTGAGGCATTGCATAAAGTGGAATAAAAGCAGTGCGGTGCGGTGGTTCATTCCGCGGGCACAGAAATCGTGGATCCCACTGAAATGAAAACAAACGCACCCACTCCATTGCAAAATTCCAGCCCAACCTTTCTGGTACCTATCTGTCTTTCTTGCGTTCGCTCGTTCTTCGACCACTCGTCCTGGAGAGCTTAATCTGAAATATTTCCCTGAAATATTTTACAGTTATTCGACCATCGTGTGGGGCATAATTTGGACATTGATTGTAGGGTCGAAAACATTCACTGAACACCTTTTTGTTAACTATAGTAATCGCAGTACAAAGTGTTGTGAAATTCGTGATATTATGTGCTCTTTCATCACAATTGTATTTTCTATATTTTATTCAGAAAATATCCATAAAAAAATTCATACGAGGTTGAATTATACATTCTAGTATGGAAACTGATAGTGAAAATACCCGTAAATTTGAATTTTAAGGCCAAAACCCTGAAAAACTATAAAAATTGAAGGTTTCATCCTTCTCAGTATAAAACATCAACCAACTATGGCTCACTCTGTTCCAGTTCTGTCCTCACACTCCCCCTCCACTAACCGAAGTTTGGTGGGACTGACGTTATAACTAGACTCTCCAACCTACAATGACTAACTACTTCATTTAAACATGATTTCAACTCATAAAATAAATTTCTCGCATGAAGGTGGTAGTTCGGCATACGCTTTAAACAATGAATAATACAAACAAAAAAGTAGCCATGGATTGGACTGAAACTTTGACGAAAGGCATGCACCGTGTAAACGTAAAGTTCAAGTTTCAGGCGATAAATGAAGACTGGGTTTCTGGAATGCTGGATGAGGGAATGATCTTAAGGTAAGAGAATAACGAGAAACTATGCACGTATGAAAACTAGATATTTGATGTGTGTCTGGAAAAAATAAAAAGGGATGCGACGTTAGAAACATAGAAAATGGGGTGTTCGAAGACGAATTTGAATTATGGTCAGGAGTGGATAGTGAATCACATGGTAGTCAAGGGGTCGGT
The DNA here is from genome assembly GCA_011634705.1 of Andricus grossulariae. NCBI lineage: Eukaryota > Metazoa > Arthropoda > Insecta > Hymenoptera > Cynipidae > Andricus > Andricus grossulariae. The sequence goes on from JAABKJ010000755.1 coordinate 3,250,155, forward strand.
CTGATTATGAATAAGAGAGCAAGGCAGCATGTCAAGAAGCATGGATGGATATCTCCCAGATTGTTGTGGGATAAAATGAAAGTGAGAATATGAAGAACATTTATCATACCATGCTACGCCCCAGTGGATGGTGACAGGAGTGAAGCAAAAGACGCCTTCTGGAACTCTCTATATGATTTTATAAGTACTTGCGATTATGGTGAAAAAATCATTCTACTAGTAGGTATGAACGGATGGATCTTCATCCAACGTCTGGTTACAGAAAGGGTGCTAGATAATTTTGGGAATTCATGAAAAAATGATAACACATGTAAACCTGGTGTAGAGGAGATAGCCACAGTATAATTGACTTCGTTATTGAGGATGAAAGACTAAGCGAGCACGTAAAAGATACAAGGATGATGAGGATTTCTGAATGCAATACTGATCATTACCTTCTAGTCTCCAAAATAAACTTAGGTCAGGGTTGGAGAAGAAAGACACTAAAAAAATAAATAAAAATGCGAATCAAGATTGACAACTTACAGAAACCGTAAGTGCGAATAGATTTTCATAATAAGATAAACGAGCGCATAGATGAGGCAATATGGGAGGTGCAAATCGACAATAAAAATATAGAGGGCGCAACGGCAATGATCCGGGATATCGTTGATAGGAGTGCGACTGAAATGTGTGGTACTGCGGTTGTAGGAAGAATGTCTGGTGATGCATGGTAAAATGATGAAATCCAAGCAGCGGCCCAAGAACAGAGAAAAGCGTATGAAAGAAAGTTTAACACCGCAGACCTTAGCGATAAGGAGAGAAATAGACTTGAAAATGATTAGACACTAAAGAGGAAAGTTAAACTACCAGTCAAGGAAAGTCAAGATAAAATCAGAACAGAAGAAGAGAAGAAAATGCAAAACGACTTTGAAGGAAGGAAGAAACTGTTTTATAAATTTATGATGATCACAATGAGAGGAGGTGAAAGCGCAGAGTTTGTCAGCATGAGAAATAGCAAGGGTGAAATGCTATATGATACAGACGTAATCATTTAAGCAATTGATTATTGTTTGTATCTATCTTCTCTCATAGTAATAGCTAGAAAGTAGCTTTTTTCCAAAATCTTTAGTTTTGCTATGATTTTTCAGTTCTGAACAAATAATAAGTGAACCTCAACAAGAATCATTTTTTAAATAGTAATGTAATTTTGTAAATGAATAATTTTTTTTCTTTTCCCAATGTTAAAAAAATTAATTCAAACAAAAAAATCGATCTCACACAAGAGACAAAACCAAAACATGGAATAATTAGGAGTAGGTGGGAGTAGGTGGGAGGACTAGGTCTGTATATGACTTGTAAATTTTTTTTTCAGAATTAAAACAAGAACTTTATTGCAAAGCGTAGAATGAAAATTTGAAATTGCACATATTTTAATATCAGCCCCCCCCCCTCCGCCTTGGAGAAAAAAAGTCTGATTATAACATCTCACGGGACAAGGTAGACTTACTGCAGCCAGGAAATTGCTTCCGGTACTCTGTTACCAGTTATAGTAAATACTGTTTCTGACTTTCGTCTTTAGTAAGAAGGAAATTAAAGTCAGATATCCATTTCACAAATATCTATTTTATTTCAGAAAAATATATTTCCAAAAAAGAAAGGGATTGTTTAAAAAATGAGTAGCTTATTTATTATTTGTTCATAAATAAAATGCCAAGGTAATGTTTAAAATTTCAGAAAACACCGCAATTTTGTAGCACTTATCTAAGAGAAGATAGTTATCAACAATAACAAATTATTCAAAAATCTCTTTTTATCAACTTTCACTATTTATTACTTCACTAAGTGAAAACTGGAAAAAAGTTCAAAAATTCAGAAATAAAACCGCAACTATCTGGCATTATTATGTATAAAGATAGATATAAAAAATAATAATTTGTTCAAAAAATTATTTTTCCTAAATTGAATTAAATATTAACTCACTCGAAGTGGAAAGTAGACAAATAGTTGAAAATTTTAGAAAAAACCGCAACTTTCTTGCCTTCTTAAAATTGAATGTTATTATAAATAATAATAAATTGCTTGAACAATTAATTTTGTTAACTTTTTTTGATTATTTACGTCACTCTCATTAAAAATTTGACAAAAAGTGGAAATTTTTTGAAGAAAACTGCAATTCTCTAGCATTATTTAAAGAGAATGATAATAATTTTTTTTTAAATTATGTTTATTATCTTTACTGAAGTATTACCTCACCTTCATTGAAAATTGGGCATGAAGTGAAATTTTTTAAAAACCGGAACTTTCTATATCTATACTAAGAGAAAATTGCTAAAAAAAATAATAAATTGTTTAAACAATTCTTGTGAACGTGCAATTATCAGTATAAAGTAGTATCTTAGATATTAGAAACAACTTGCAATTAAAAAACCACAAAAAATCATAATTAGCGCCAAACCTTGCTAAACCCATTTTTTCACTTATATGGTTTTTTTTGGGCCCTATAAAAGAGACTTATGGGGGTGATATTTGAAAAGGAATATTTTATTCATATTCTATGGCTAACTATGAAAAGAAATGTTGAGTTTTAACTCGATTTAGCTGATACTGATGATTCTGAATAAAATTTACAAAATCGTCTTTTTTCTTATGGGAAATACGTATTAAACTTCATGGGGCTTGCACAACCTCTAAATATAATTTTTTTAACCCATTTATTCTTTTGTGGATTTAAACGAATTTGGCGGCGATATGTAATGAAAACTCCAAACAAAATTTCCAATGCGCTTTTAAACCACCCTAATGGATAATGTGTTGGGCTGACTGATAACTTGTTAATAAATCTCGATGTGGACCTGGATTGATTGAGACTGATTGACCGTATTTGAAAATTTTGATAATAATACACTATTATGTAATTAGCGATGCAGCTTAATTATATGACTCGTGATAATCAACTGATTAGGTTCAATTATTATAAAAATAATATGAATATTTTATTTATTTATGTTTTCAACCGAATAGTTTAATTTTCTAATAAATTGTTGAATCCTTAACCAAACTAGATTAATTTAGACCCAAACAGTTACATTTTCAACAAAAGAAATAAATTTTCAACTAAATTGACGAATCTTAAGCCGGAAATTAAAAACCAAGAAGTTCAATTTTTAACTAAAAAATAAGGTTTTTTCAACCAAATAATGAAATTTTCTACCAAAGAGGTGAACCTTTGGAAAAATATGCATTTTTAACAGACTAGTTCAATTTTCTACCAAATAGTTCAATTTTTAACTAAAAAAGACTAGTTTGTAGACATATAGTTAAGTTTTTAACCAAAAAGATGAATTTTCTAACAAAAAACACTAATTGTTAAGAAAATTCATTAATTTGCAACAAAATTGCTGAATTTTAAAGACTGTTTGCGAACAATCTACCCAGCGGTTAAATTTTCATAAAAATAGATTAATTTTTAACAAAAAAGTTAATTTTCAACCGAGTAGTTTAATTTTCGAATAAATGGTTCAATCCTCAACTAAACCAGATTAATTTAGACACAAGTAGTTGCTTTTTGACAAAAAAAAAATGAATTTTCAACCAAGCATACTAATTTTCGACGAAAAAAAAAATGACTTTTCAACAAAATACGTGAATTTTCAACTATAGAAGATCAATTTTCAATAGAAAATATAAATTTCCAAGCAAAAATGGAATATTTACAGTTGAACTTCAAACTAAGGTGATGAATCTAAGACCAAAAAAATCAATTTTTAAAAAAAGTAGTTCAACTTTCAAGCAAGTAACTGAATTTTTGACCAAAAAATATGACTTTTCAACAAGATAGTTGCATTCTCAACAAAATAATAAAATTCTCAATCAAATACTAGAATTGTTCACCAAAAGATATGAATTCAGAACCAAAAATATAATAGTAGACTTTTCAGCCAAAATTAGTTTTGAAAACTACCTTATTCCAGTTCATCCTATATCTAAAACATCTTAACAGGAATTTAAGGGCTTGAAGTTTTCTGCGAAATGAAAAAAAATCGAATGTTCTATCCCTAAAAGTTTGGGAGTTATGGTCCTAACAAGTCAATTTTAAGCGAAAAATTGGAAGAAAAAAAAACTTTGGGGAAATAACTCATTTTCTATGGATATCTGGTAAACATTGCCCAATAATTAATTAAAAAAGACCTAATTTGAGTAGATCTAGAAAAAATATTGCTCTAGCTCTAAAACAACCAAAATTATGACCTTTTGAATATGACCCTTTTTTATAAAATGTTGTTTAACATCAATTTTATAAATAAAATGCCTCGTTTTTCAAAAGAATTCATTTCCTCAGCGTTTTAGGTGAAAGTTGCCAGTTAGTTATTTAAAAAAGACCTAATTTTGCGTAGATCTAAACAAATACTGTAAAAATGCTCTAGCTGTAATATAACAAAAATTATGGCCTCCTGAATATGGCCTTTTTTATGAAATTCTGTTCAACATAAATTTTTTGAATAAAATTTATCGTTTTCCAAAAGAAATCGTTTCTCGAGCAATTCGGGAAATGAGTTCTTTTGGAAAACGATAAATTTAGTTTAAAAAATTGATGTTGAACAAAATTTCATAAAAAAGTTCAGAAGGCCATAATTTTGTTTCTATTAGAGCTAGAGCAATGTGTTTTTTAGATCTACTCAAAATTAGGTCTTCCTTAATTAATAATTCGACAATTTTTACCAGATATCCATAGGAAATAATTTATTTCCCCAAAACTATAAACCTTTTTTTTCATTAAAATTATTCGCCTAAAACCGACTTCTTATAGGAACATAACTCTCAAACTTTTAGGGATAGAACATTCGATTTTTTTCTCATTTTGCAGAAAATTGTTAGCACTTCAATTCTTGTTAGGTTGTTTGGGACATAGGTTGAACTGAAATAAGGCAATTTTCAAAAAACTGATTTTTCCCCACTTTTTCACAATTTTTCAAAAATATTAAAGGATTTCGGTTCTCGTAAGATTTTCAGCACCTGTAGCCCTTTTTGTATGCCAAATTAAATGGTTTGAGCTAATGAAATTCCACATTTAACTTTTTTTCATAAAAATATGTTGATTAACTTCTTCAACAAAATATTAACAAAAAAACAAACAGTTTTCTCAAAAAGGGCTCAAGCGATTTTTTTCTTTTTGGGCTCAAAATGATCATGGGGCATCCCAGTAGTATATTCAGAAAAAAAACCGGCATATGCAAGCTCTTTTGGGTTGAAGTCAGTCGAGTCACACCGTGGGGGTGGATGGTACATTAAACAATTGAAACGATCGAACCTGCTACGATTAATATACGATCGGGCTCATAAAAATCATGCGCCTGTCAGGAATATTGGATTACCTCTACCAAGGCGATCTATCGTTCATAAAATTAGTCACCGCTTTAATTTATGTAAGCGTAACTCGAGAATGCAGTCCTCTTCTGCAGACGAATGTGACTCCTAACGCCCGAGCACGTACAGTATTTCTTAAACGCATATGAACATATAAGTCTGCCTATCGCAGCTGGCCGGCAGGCAATTGGCTATGAAATTGTTTTGAGAGCCAACGATAAATGTCAATGATACTGCTGTATAGTACAATAATTGTACAATAACTTTTACGATGCGCTTTCTATCACTCCTTTTGAGAAACAAACGACATCAACGATCAGGTATCGGATTTCACCATCCGAATTTATTTAATTAAGTTGCGCTCTATATGGAAAATTCGAGTTATTCTTGTAATTCAGATAATATAATGGGATAAGATATTTTTCTGACAATTTGTTTAATGTCTTTTGTACTCTGGAATGATGTTCTTTGTAAAAATTCAGGATCTCTCTTTCTTCTTTAACAATGAACTTTTATCATTAGTGAATAGAGACACTATCACTTTCTCTCCAATGAAATTCCGATGTTGAGATTCCTCTATGCAAGAACGTAATTTATTGCCCGTTGATGAGTCATCCGTTAGATGATTAATTATCTTTGAAACAAGTTGACCACCAGCATAGGGTGTAAATTACTCATTTCATAATTAACTACTCAGCTTTATTGATCCTTTAATAGTACGAACACGGACAAAAATGGTTCAGCTGTCCCAGCTAGACGTTTAGCTGGATTTCGTCTTCTAAGAAAATATAGCTGTCTTACCTCAATTTCTAGCTGGTTTACCTACACATTTAGCTGTTTTAGCTAATTTTGCAAACCTAGAAATTATCTAGATAAATGAGCTAGATAATTTCTAGGTGGCAAAATTAGCTAAAACAGCGAGATGTTTAGGTAAACCAGCTAGAAATTTAGCTAACATAGCTATATTTTCTTAGGAGACGAAATCCAGCTAAACTTCTAGCTGGGATAGCTAAACCATTTCGTTCAGTGAATGCTTGTCTTCTCCCAGGGTAAAAAAATTGGTATATTTGAATGAAGTATAGTGAGCGTATGATTGAAGTATGGTAAAAGTATTGCTAAGGGACCGTACTTAAATTATGTAACAGCTCAAGGGAGGGGGTGGGTCGAGAGATTTTGTTACAATTTGTTACGGAGGGGGGAGGGGTCCTTCATTCATTTACGTATTTTTTGGAAATTTGCAAATGAAAGAATTAACTCGCAGTAATTGTCCAGAAATTTAAAATTAATTTAACTTTACGCGCCAAAGAAACCTGGTGAGTGGAAAGCGAATCTATCCAACGACAATTTAAAAAAAAAGCCAGGGAATTTTATTGATCAGAGAATTTTCAAACTTCATTTGAAATTCTTTTATTCCGCATATAAAAGATTCTAGGTTAAACATGTTACAAGTTTAAGATTCTGGTCTTTAATTATTATTAATGGTTGAGAAAATAAAAAATTGGTAAGGGAAAAATTAGGGAATTTTTAAAGTGAAGTTTTGTGATAACCCTGATATAATATTTCTGTTATTAATTCATTTGCCTTGTATTTATATTTATATTCTTTTTAGTTAAATATTCAACTGTTTTATCAAAAATCCTTTTTCTTTTGGGTTGAAAATTCGTCGTTTTGGTTTGAAAATTCAAATATTTTCGTAAAAAATTTACTTTTTGATTAAAATTCATATTTTGGTGTCGAAAAGTCAACTGAAATCTTTTTCGAATTAAAATGCAACTATTTTTTGGAAAATTTGTATTTTTAATTAAAAAATTCATCAGTCTTTGTAGAAATTGTATCTTTCTTGGATAAAAATGCAACTGTTTAGTAAAAAATTGAACAATTTTGTTAAAAAGTCATCCTTTTTGGTCTTAAAATTCAACTTTTTTCGTAGAAAATTTACTTCCTGTTTAAAATTCACATTTGGGTGTAGAAAAGTCAACTGAAATCTTTTTTAAACGAAAATTCAACTCTTTTTTTAAATTTATGTTTCTAATTTAAAAGTTCATTTATTTCAGTAGAAATTGCATCCTTCTTGGATAAAAAATCAACAATTTTGTTAAGAAGTTATCCTTTTGGTTGAAAATTCACCTTTTTTATTTTGTTTTTGTGTTTGATTTAACAATTCATCCATTTTACTAGAAATATCACTTTTCTTGGACTAAAATGTAACCATTTGATGGAAAATCAACAAATTTGTTAAAAAGTCACCCTTTCTGGTCGAAAAATCAGATATTTTGTTGAAAATTCATTTTTCCTGGTTTAAGTGAACTGTTTTTGATTTATAAGTAAAATAATTTTGGTTGAAATATCCACTATTGCATTTTTTGTTAAAAATTTCATATTTGTTCATTCAAATTTCAACTATTTAATGGAAAACAAACTTTTTAGCTGAAATTTTGATTGGACATGTATGAAATAAATATCTGTTTATTGAACCTTGAAGATTTTATAAACTGGCTTTTTTATTACATTCGCGGACAATATTTGTTGCATATCTTTGTCACCAAATTACTTGAATAGCGAAAATTTATAATTTTTTTACGATCCCGTTGTTAGGATATCTTAAAAAACAAGTTAAGCTATTTTCTTTCAACATTCCCTGACTTTACCCTGATTTTTCCCTGACCAATTTTTCACTTTGCCTGACTATTAATGTTCAATAAACAAGATCTTGTATCATTTTTAACATAAAAGCAATTTATTTATTCCAACCAAATAAGATTTCTTTTCCACCATAGAAGATGAATTTTGAATAAAAAATGGCGAATCTTCAACCAAAAAACTTCTTATAGAAATACTTGAATTTTTAACAAATTAAATTAATTTTCAAAAAAATAATTGAATTTGTAACCAAATACATGAATTTTCTATCTAGCATGTTGAATTTTCATCCGAATAGTCCAATTTTCAAACAACAAATTTTACAACCAAATTGTTGAACTTTTAAGCAAAAGAGACGAATTTTTAACATAACAGTGGAACTTTTAACCAAACACTTAAATTTTCCACAAAATGATTAAATTTTCAACAAAATGTTTGAATTTTTAACCCCATAATTAAATTTTGAACCTTCAAAAATGAATTCTCAATAAAAAATGTAACAGTTGATATTTGAATCAAACAAGATTAATTTTATACTAACGGAGATGAATTTCAAAACCAAAAAGACGAATTATTAACCGAGATGATTATTTTCTACAAAAAAAAGACGAATTTTCCACAAAATTGCTGAATCCTCACCAAAGAAGATTTATTTTCAACCAAACAGTAAAATTATCAACAAAGCAGTAACATTTTTAACCAAAAAAGGATAAAATTGCTATTAAAACAGATAAATCTTAAGCCAAGAAGACGAATTTTTAAAAAAAATAATTTAATTTTCAACCAAGAGAACGTTTTGTTAATTTTTCACACCAAAATATGAATTTTTAACAAAAAGTTCATTTTCTAAAACAATAGTTAAATTTTCAACATAAAAAGAGAAACTTACAACGAAACAGTTGAATTTTAAGCCAAAAAGGATTACCTTTTAACAAAATTGTTGAACTTCGAACCCAGAAATACAATTTTCAACTAAAAATATAACCTCAAGGTGGCAGCAACTGCAAAAAAAGAAATAGAAATACAGGGAAAGCGCATTAATACCAAGAATATTATTTCAGGGTGGCCGCAAAACTATATTTCCAAAATTCCATAATTTTTTCCTGCCCAATTTTTCATTTTCCCTTATCATTGGTATTGAAAACAAGAATCTTAGTTTCGTATCATTCTCAAAATAGAATCTTT